>JARHVA010005352.1:522500-872500 GCA_037957365.1 Torreya grandis | reverse complement strand
AACAAGGAATTCTAAATACATAACCATGATATATACATACCATTTCATTCTAAATAAACTATAAGTTTAAAAAATACATTTAGATCCACTTCCAATGGAAGAATAAGAATGTTATTTTATGGATATAATAAGCCATTTTATGGTCTCATAAGAGGCCTCAATTTTACTCCTTTGAATGGTACACTTTAATGAGGAAATACAAGATATAAATCCCTTTACCTATCCATGTAGGCATGTTATTTGTACCTATGCATGTACCAACTTAGGTTGGGTCATTATATGTGCCTGTGTCAGCTAAGTTTACATCACTATATATTCCTATGTCACTATCTATAGATGCAAAAAAAATTCATTTTCCAAGGCCTACTAGGCTTATCTCCCTCTTACAACTATCTTTATTAGTGGCTACACCCTCTCTCTACACTTGTATCTGCCTTGCTACCTTACCAACTAATCTGAAATAGCTTACTAGAGCTAGGGTAGATGGTGCATGTAGATATTCTAGTCTCATGGATTCATGTGGTTGTAGAGTCTCATCTAAGCTATCATGAAGTGTTTCCCTCACCAGGTACCCCCATCTCTCCTCCTCATCCTTAGGTATGCCTATAAAATCACACTAGATGGATATTAGATCACTATCACATCTCATAATATATATCTATATCTCTCTACTACCAAATAAAAACTTAAGAAATAATTCAACTATATTCATACCTATATGTGTCTTGGATCTTATGATATCATCATCAACATGATCACCTAACATAGTCTTCCCATCTATGTGGCCTCTTAGTACCTCCTCAATTAGTCACCTCCTTAGCTTGAATCTGGTTATCATGGCTCATGTCAATATTAGCCTTTGTCTAAGTGGTATCTTTATCACCTCTTCTAGCTCATCTATGGAATCATCTAGGATGTTTATAGTCTCCACTCTCTCTTGTCTCCATCACTTATGTGCCTTTTATGGTCGATTCTCATCTTGTTGTAGGGTTGGTAGTAATACATATAATATCTCTATCTCCTCTACCTCCTCCTCTACCACTTTTCATGCTTGATCAGTCCATGGCTACTCCCAACATGGCCTTAATGTTGGCCTCACTATCATTGGTTTGAGTCCCCTCTTCCCTTATGGATCCCTCACATGCTAATCCCACTAATTAGGCATCAATATTGATGTCACTAAATGAGGTAGGCCCATATATCCTAGCTCTTATGCCACCATATGTGTCTCTCTCCACCACGTATAGTGTTCAATCACCTCTCTCCTCTCTAGTATTGGTGTAACTATGTGATAGCTCACCTATGTAGTTGTTATGTGCCCATACAATTGTTACACTATGTCTATGCATCTCACCATATACAATACTAGCATATACGGCGTGACCCATGATACCTACTCCTATCTCCATATCAACACTTGAGGAAACCTATCATCAACCACATGGGGCAACCCAATCAACCAATACATGGGAAACTTCTTATATATCCAAGCCATCAGTCATATGATCAATCATATTAACTTATAGCCTTTGACCAACACCTCATACATATCATGTATGAGCTGGACCTAGATGATATATCTAAGATCATATATTACTCCTTACTTTAGCATCACTTACTCAAGGATACCACGAATAGTGGTACCTTGCAATCTAACTTGTGACAAAGCACCCACTATGTCATAAGGCCTATCACCACCTTTTGAAGGTCTAGAATTTTTGATATATACACATTATCCATACTAACTCTCCATCCTCTCAATATTGTCTTTGAGCCTATAGCACACATAGCTAAGGCTCTCCTCTCCTTTAAGCTATATGGTATCCCTATGGTTATTGGTGATCTTACTATGGGTAACCCAAGGATGGCATGGATATCCTCTAGTGTTATACCCACCTCTATCACATTCCCATCCACCTCCCATATAAAGGTGTTATTTAATCATTCCCAACATACTAGGAACATGACTAACATGCTAGCACTAAGGGGGATCTTACACATTTTATATATACCTCATAGACCTCTGGTTACAAATCTAGCTTGATCTCCATTTGTTAATCTATCTAACAAATCCAATAACCAAGACACGTCCACCAACCTCAAGAATCTAATTCATCTATATAACTAAGGAATAACAAAGGATGTATTAGTTCCTCCATGTCATGCATAATCACAATACATTCTTTACACATCATTTTTATACCTTTCATTAAAAAACAAGACTAATTACTATTAACTTACTCATTTTATCTTATTTCTAGGTTCTTTGGTCCCTCTTACCCTCCTTTGGTCATTTTGGGCCATTCTAGCCCTCTTTTGGCTTTTTTCATGCTTTTTCATTCTTATTTTAGCTCCCTGGTCAATCTTGTTCGACCAAAAATTTCACTATTTTTGTCATAGTTGACTCCAAATTCTAAGTTAACCCTCTTATTTTCCTCTCCCTGGTTTTGAGTTTTCATTATGGCCCTTATGGACTAGTTACTCACTACTTTCTAGATTTTTAGCCTATAGATTATACTAGGTTGACCCATACCTACTGGGTCGACCACATGGATTTTACCCTGTTTCAACCTACTAGGTTGACCTAGTACATGTTATGTGCTAACCCAATACATTTTACCCAAAATGTGTATTTTACTCACTTTATTCCTGAACCCTTCAAACCCATTTCTTGTCTTCCTATTTTCTACCCTTAGAATCTAAGTTTTCCTAATGTTGACATATATAAATACTTAAAAATAAATTTTATAAAAAATTCACTTAATTCAATATAAATTTCAAAAACTAGTTTGAGATCCATAGTTGCATACCTATAGTGCACCTGTTACTGCCTCTGAGTGTCCTCCTCATCTATCATATTGTTACCCTACCATTCTATACTTATGTAGACTCAGATCTCTCCTTTCTCTTTTTCACAATTCAAAATTCCAAATGAATTCTCTTTTTCCCTATTTAAAAACACTTTTTAGTAACTTAATTATTTTATTCATTTTCAGGTAGATTTATTATTTTGCCTCTATCTTTGTTTCTAATCATCCATTTTTTAAATCATAAAATTCATTAGAATCATGATTATTTATATATTATTTTCCACTATCACATACACATATTCCAAAAATTTCAATTTTTGGCTATTTTTAGCACTAACTTCTACAAGTTTACCTAGTGTACTCTACATTGGACACCTTCATTTATTATAGTCTAATCATTTATGTATGGCACTAAGGTAAGTTGAAATTATGTGTTTTTCAATCTATTTATTTCATTTATCTTATTTTCTACTTAATACATCATACTTAGCATCAATATTGTGTGTTATGATGTTTTCTTTCAAAGCACCATCCTGTGTTGCACTTACGTGACATGTGATAAGCTTCAACTGGGACATATATATACACATAATATTTTTAAATTTTATTTATTAATAGTACTTTGTATCTTGTAAGAACCTATCAAGTCTAAATCTATCTAAGTCGATGACTTAAGGGGTGCACCAAGAAAGGGGTGGGTAGACCATCAGTGCTTCATAAAATTTATGTTTCTTTTGCCACTTTCCATCCACACTCTATCCTCTTGAAACCATTGAACCCAAGATTATTATTCTTATCTCTACCTATTCCTATCATTTGATATGTTTTATCCTTCATTGCTTACCTTATCACCCTTTTGACATGTCAATTGTGCTAGGTTGACTAGGTCAACCTAGCATAGTTTAGGGACTTTTTCTCTCTTTTGGTTTGCTTGCCTCTTGGCTGACCTAGCATTGGCCAAGAGAGTTAGCCCCACAAATGTACTAGGTCAACTGGGTTGACCTAGAATAGCTAATGTTCTCAAAATATTTTAGGATAAGATACTACCATATATACAAGGTCATTTACCAAAATTTGTAAGAGAGAATAATTAAGTGAATAAGTGTGAAACAACATCTACCTATTGACTATTATACTTGGCGAATAAAGATTTAGGGTTAAATAATCTCTTTGGAGCTTTGATATCATCTTGTCGATAAGTATTTTAGATACTTAGATAGGTTGTGCAGTCTAGATCTGATTTATCTTAGTTGTCCTTACATACCATAATAATCTCTTACGAAGCACCTTAGCCAAGGGGGAAATTAAGGCTTGGTGGGTTTATCTTAAAAGGTAAGTATTCCTAGCTTTATTCCCCCATTTTAAGAGTATAAATATAGAGAATTTATATTCTTCTATTTCATGTATTAGGACTCTATATACATTGATATGAGTATATGTCTTATATATATGTTTAGTTTAGTTTTTTTTTTTTTTTTCTAAACCCCACTTTGTGCCACAAGCTTTGGTGCACACTAGATTAGATTTACTATTATTGTCATTAGATTAGTGAAATATTAAATCATAGGACTCTTTTGGGTTTTTTATGTGATTATGTTATACTATAGGCTTTATAACCCTATCTCACATGGTGTGTTGTGACAATTTATCCCCTAATTGGGTCAAGCGGATCCTCACATTGGTCATGCTCCTGCTTAATAATTATATGCCCCCAATCAGAAGTGTAGGTGTGATCTATCCCATCCAATCTACAATTTATTTATGGACATGATGTATTTTCAATTACATATATATTCAAATATTTCATCTAGTCTCTACTTAATAACATCTCATATGCTTCTGGGATTACATGACTTGAATGTCAATGAACTATTGGATCTAGGGTTTATGAGATAGTTGCATGTGAACATTCAATATTTCTCCTACCACTTTAAACTTTGACTTGTCCAAATCGATGATAACTTTTTTAGATTTAATTGGAGTCAGTTTTAACTTTTCATAGATACCTATAGGCATTATGTTATTAGATGCTCCATAAGTGAGTAAACAATTTTGCACAATCTTTCCAAAGATTCTAATAATCAATATAAAAGGCAAAATCTTGGATTTAATTTTATAAATCACCACATTCACATTTATGTATTTAGTTTTACATTTATCTAATTTTTATATTAATGACTTAAGTAATAGATCATATTGTTGGATGATTTGATCAAGATTATGCAAATTAATGTTGGCTTTGATCTTCTTCATATCTTCCATGATCTTGTATCCACCTTTGGGCCTAGTTATAGATAACTATATTATAGTTTGAGTATCTTTTCCATTTAGAGGAGGAGGATCATTATTGGTCTTATGGTCTAGGGAAGTGTCATATTTGTTAGGTAGTGTGGAAGTTATTGAAGATTCTTTTTAGGTTTTATTTCTCAAGGTATATTTGATTTTTTGGTACTATTATGAAGTATAGATCTCATCCATGTTACTTTCAAGTTCATTTTCTTCTTGGTTAGGAAAATCATAGGTTTTAACCATGAGGGCTATCTCAATGAAGTTGGACCCACTATCAAGTGTTCTTGTGTTTCTCAAACTGATAGTATTATATTGATTGTCAGAGACAATGTCATAAATTTTGAGCTCACATCGTAACATATCAAAAGCATTGAAAAATTCTATGTATTCTAATTCCCCATGTTAAGCCATGTTATCGACCCTACACCAATTAAGTAAGGCCAATTTACAAATATTTATGTTAGGCATCTTATTGGTTAGGGGTTCATTATTATTATTATTATTATTATCATTATTATTATTATTATTATTATTATTCTTGTTGTTGTTGTTGTTGTTGTTGTTGTTTTTGTTATTAGACTTGTTGAAAGGTATATTGTATTTTTGGAACATATAATTTCTATTAGAACCTTCCCCCATGTTCCTTGTTTTCCTTTGCAAGTTCAAAAAATCACTACCTAGTTTTTGAACCATCCTCTAAATTAATTCTAAGTCTCCTTTTGAGGATTTAGGTTTGGTGTTTTCCATTGGGTTTTGGATAATTCTTTGGGTTTTAGAGTTGTTAATAAGGACCAGATCTTGGTTATTATTTTTGGAATGAGCCCCAACATTAGACTAGTTGAAGAATCATAGTTGTTAACTAGGACTAACATGGCTCAATGACAACTGATTGAGGCTAGGTATCTAATTTAAGGATGACATATTTGGGTTTACATTTGTGACTAAATTTAGAGGGGGTAAAGTTGGATTGATTTTTGGGATAGAAAAAGTAGGATGCCCCTCTGTGTGCATTTTATCATCAATGTATATGGCAAATACATATGCTTGTGGGACCATATTAATGTTTATGTCCTTTAGCAAAAAGACTACAATCATTAGATCTAGAGCATCCTTGTATATTTCAAGTGATAAGTCATCTATAGGTCAATAAGGAGTTGTGGTGAGGCTATATTTATTTTGAAATTTGGCATTAAAATATCTTATGGGCTCGTTCTAGTCTCATTATAGGATGGTGAAGTGATGGTAAATTATTCTAGGACTAATGACCCTTCTAAATTGTGTGATGAAAGTATCATTAAACTGGTTCCATCCTATGATGGACTCCTCCAACAAATTTAGAAACCTTTTATAGGCTACTTCCCTTAATTTGAATGGGAAGAGCCTATAAGATAAGTCTTCATGGATGATGTTTAGAAGTCTAAGAGTAGCCTTTAAATATTTTATATACTCTTTGATAGATATACCCCTATATGGATTGAATAGAGGGAGGTATTTCTATAGATTTCTAGGAAAATCATGCATAGGCCTGGCCACATTCATAGAGGATACTCCTAACCATGCCATAACTATATGGATGTGAAATAGAGGATGCATATGTTGGATTACTAGAGAGGAAGGGTGGGATTTAGAACTCCCATGTCTCCCTTCATCATTTCTAGCTTTACGATGTGTTTTTAAATTTTTAATGAGAAATCTAATCTCAAAATGAGATCTGGTCTAAGCAACTTTAGGGTACTTTAATAAAAGATTTATGTTATAATATCAAAATACCACAAAGGTTTAATGAATATTGTAGAAGAGGGTGAAGTTCAACCCAAATTAACATAAAAAGAACCATACATGAAGGTCCACAATTAAGTTGCATGGTCTTACTTACCTTTGCTAGCCTAGATATTTTAGAGCTTTAGACCTTGCACATTTTTTTTAGAAATTTGGTTTAATCCTAAAAATATCAATGTTAGATATGATATCTTAAACAATATTTGGTTTATCAATATTTTAAAAGTGTCTCAGATTGAAAATTTGTAAAGAATAGCTCAGAAATACATGAATATATTCTACTTAGACCCTTAAATCCTTAGTTCAGTGATATTTCACACAACAATCTATTTGGACTCTGATCCTTACACTTATTCATTGTAAACTCAAAACCCTCAATTCAAATAGTGCATAAATTTACAAATATGGACTAAATAGAGCTCAATCTATTCAAAGAATTCAATGATACACCTATCTTTAGCTTTTTAGATGAAATTTAAATAGATCAAAGGGGCAATGTTGGAATACCCTTAGATTTGAGCTAATATTTAAATGATACCTTGGAGTAAACACCTTTTTATAAGGATATTTTCAAATATTGAAAAAATCACACAAAAAAAGAAAGAAGCACAATGTTTATTCTGATCTTTGTGTATTTAAAGAGATTATGTTATATTTTAGCTAAAATACACTACAATTTACTCAATATCCCTCCTAGCACCATCTCTTGTCTATTGATGTATGTTTGTGTCAAGAAAATAGTGTTAATAACATAATAAAATTTCTCAAATTGTAGTATAGATCCTGGGAAACCTTGGGGATTCACTCAATTTTATTGGAGAGATCATGTGTTTACCACCTCTTCAGTCTGCAAATAGACCCTACTATAGGGACAATAAGAATATGGTAGTGACACAATCTACCTAAATTTTTCTATGATGTAAATTACTTTGTATTTGCCAATATAAGCCCAAACTTTAGACAAATAAATGGATATATATAGTGAATGTTAATCTAAAGTGATTCATGTTTAAAAATATCAAAAGGAAATTAGGGTAGGGAAGAAAAGGAAGTTATCTTTTTAAAAACAAACACAAGTAAATCCTCTTTGGTTCCTTATGATAATAATGCAGGTAAAACTAATAGCTATGAGATACTAGTGCTTGGATTCATAATATAATAAGTGCAGTGAGGATTATAGGGTGAATATAATGCACACATATGAAAATGATGGTTTAAAATTCTACCTATAGTAAATTGCCTTAAAGACATTTACTAGTAGAGTAGGAAGAAAATATAGAATACATAAAATATTTTGTTAGCCTAGCTGAAAGCACAAAATAATAAGGTACATTCAAAACACTAATGCAATATTTTAAACATTGAATAAATAAGATCATATATCATTAAAAAATATTGAGAAACAAGAATGCATGAAAATAATAGAAACAATGAGTCAATTACTATAATTTTCTTTCTCCTTGTATTAATTTCACAAAATTCTGTCTCTAAATTTATAATGAAGGGGATAAACCCTATATATAGTCCATTGTAATGTAACGGTCAGTTACAAAATGAACTAGATAATATGACACCTATTAGTAGACAAGGTCTCCCATATCCTAAAGTTAGAGATTATTCCTTACTCAAAATAGCGTAATATTTTATAATGAAATTTGAAGGACCTTGGGACATGATTCCTCATTAGAGGGAACCCAATATGTGGCTATCTTATTTTTGAAGAGTATGGTTGGGATCTCATTAGTGTTCTTGATGATGAAGCTCCTATTATAGACAAAGATGGAGTTCTATTACTACTTGAGGAAAGATAAATTCCAAGAGGGGATGATGAAGTGGTGGCTCCCATGATGGTAGTTTGTTTATGGGCCTCAACTTGCCCTTTCTAGGCTTTAGAGCATTTCCTATAGTCAATATCAATTAATCTTAGATCGATGATAGGATCCTTTAACAACTTGGCTATGAGTCTAGCCATTAGATCATGTTTGTTTAAGAAAGGTCCTACAACTTTATTGATGGATACAACCTTATCTATCCCATGATTGGTAGAAGCTACTAAATTTACCATCTCTTGTCTAAACGTCACTCCCCTAGTCATGGCCTGCTTCCATAAGTTCACCACAAAGTTCTAAATCTAGGCCTTAAAGGCATACTTATTAACAATATAACCATCCTTATTAGTAAGGTGCATAATTTCAACATCCTTTAGTAAGGTGATGACTTTATCACCTTACTGTGTGAGAAAGTGACCTAGTGACTTCATTTCATTGATCCACTAGTTTAGGGATTTCTTCCTACCAATCACATAAGATTGAGAAATGCTCAAGTCCTCCAAGGGAATCAAATTTAGGTCCTCAAATTAATTTATTCTAACTAACCTCATTAAGTTGATTATTTTACTTTCTTATCCCCCATATGCAACTTCTACCTTGAGGACTTTATTATATATTTCATCTCCCTTTACCTTGTATCGAGCCAAGGTATTTAGCATATCAAACATTTCTTCCATGACCCACTCCATTTTTTTTATGGTATGCTCTAGTAAGGTGTCCTTGTGTTGCTTCTTTAAGTTAGTTGTTCTTTGTTAAACTCCCTTAATGAATTTAATAGCCACATCCATAGTTTTATAGAGGGTTGAGAGGGGGCCATCCTCATACTATTGTTGTTGACCCTACCTATCCTTCTTTGTCTTCATCAGCTCAAATGAAGTTTCCTCTTACTCATACTTGATTGTCTATTTTGGGTGGGTGATATTTCTCTTGGTCAACCTCTTGACTACCCTAGCCTCATTGTCTAATTTCAATATAACCTTTGGAGGGTCCACTATGACTAAATATAGGTTTTATATTATAGCCAATTACATCTACTTAATCCATGACTCATTTGAAGAATCATTTGGGGGCTTCAATGATGGAGGTAATAGCTAAGCTAGAGTCATCCCTTAAAAGGTAGACATCTAGGAGGTATTTGTGGTTGTGACTAATATAACTAGTGGTAGTTGAATAACTAGTAGAGAATAGGGGAACTTATGGCATGATGATAGTGGGTGTCATATTAAGTAGTTATAAACTAGGTCTATGCATAGGTCTGGGAATAATTAGGGGTAAATTAACCATTATCAAGACCCTAGAAGTGGATGATATGTTGAAGGGGGTAATAGTGGGCAATGGCATGGTTGTAGGGATAATTATAAGTCTAGTAAGGCTCTTATATGATAGGAGGATAACATATTCTATAGCTAGGGGTTGACCAAATATGTTTAGGGGATACTTATAGAGGAAAGAGGGAGGTAAGGAAATATGTTCTTGACCTATAATTCTTAGTCTTTCTTAGGTAAGAGGAAGGAGAGGAAATTGTTGAGATAAATTTGTTAATGTAGGAGTGATTGTCTCCTCCACTAAATGTGTGTCTTGTGTAGATGTGGCACCTTTTATTTTGGATAGGCTACTAGATGAGACCCCCAAGGCGGAAGTTTTCTCAACTTTTTTCCATGCACTAGCTCTTCCCTTCTTGAAAGTGGGTGATAATGACTAAAGTATTCTCTGACTGAGTTGTGGGTCTATTAGACCTTCTTCTCCAACATTAATGGTATATATAGGATATGTTTATGATTTAGCCTAATTATCTTATTTTTTGGACATGTGAAGAAACACTACACCATCTAGTCTTCCTTTCACCCATGAGATATTCATGACCTTGAGCCCTTGCTTGACTTATGAATCACTAGATACATTAAGGTAGAATTGGTCTTCATCTTTAGGCTTGTGATGGTAGGAAATGTTGAGGGTCACCCTATGTTTGATGTAGTGATTAAATGTTAAATGTGAAAGGTCCCATTTTTTATTGGTGTCATTTTCTAAACTAAAATCCAACCTTTGTTTGGAAACAACCATGACTGAGTGCCAAGTCTTAATTTTAAATCAATTGATGTTGGTTAATTAGAGATGGACTAGCCCCTTCTTATTCTTGCATAGTCCATCTACTCCTATGATCATCTAGAAGACAATCTCCTATTCATTCCTTTAGTTTAGCACTATGGTGGGCAACCTAAATAGGGTTGCCTTGATTCCCACTACTTTGATTATGGTGCATTCAGGGTAATAGCAGTAGTATCCCAATGTTTTAAGTGTTTCCCAAATCTCTTTGGATAGCCTGGGCATAATCCTTTGATAGAAGGATCTATATATAATTGGTTATAACTATTTAGTGATGGCTCACATATCCTATCTATACCTATAAATTATTACATTTGTGAAAACATGGGGGACATCCGTTTTAGTTTTGAATCCCAATTAGGGAATTTGGGAATTTCAAAGTGGCAAGATGGTATCAAATAAGTAAGACATCATATAGAAGTGATTTTCTTGGTTGGTCATGGTCTTCCTAATTTGGGAAACCAAATTAAAAGAGATGATATCTCTAAGAGGGGGAGTGGTGGAGTCATCTATGATCATGGGCAGAGGTGGAACTCAATTTTCATCCATGTGTTTGGTGTTCTCAGCTCCATATAACCTTTTCATCATGGCCATCCCCATTCTCACCATTTTTATGAATTGGGTGATGGGGATATAATATATTTTAGACTTTTAGGTGAACCTCCCCAAGTTTTATTCCAATATTATTAATACTTATTTGATGTTATGAAAGTTGAGCCATTAGGTTATGATTTATTGACTATAAACAATGTCTGGCTTGGGAAAATCATAGTAGGCTTAAAATGCTAACCCAGATATAAATTTGATATAATTACCTAAATTAAAATATTTGATCATGTTATCTATACATCTGGATTGAACAAATATTTAGTGGACCAAGTACACATAGGGGAGTACATCTAGGTTAGATGTAGCCTTGTGTAATCCCATAAACTTGAGTACCAAGATGTCAGACATCTCTTTTGTAACACTAGGATATTCCCCATCATCACTTTCCTAGTCTTTCATCCTCTCCACATGGTATAATAATTCATTATAGTGTTTGTCCACTGTGGATAATGCAATGGCATTAAAACTAGTGTCTTGGAAGACTATGTTTATCACATATGAATAGAGAAATAGAACCTATTATATCTTGGTATCTCACTTCAATAGAGGATTTTGAATTTTGATTAATGAGATGATATATTGTCTTGATGATGGTTAAATGAGCAAAATTCCTTTACAAAATACCACAAAGCACTTTGAAGTGCTCTAACAGATAGGAATTAAATGTGAAAGCAAAGCCTTGAGATTCCAAGATTTAAACTCTAGACTTTGGAAATTTAAACTACAAGATACAAGACATAAAGGGAAAGTATATTTTACTTACTTTGACTTAAATTTGAGGTGTATCTTCAGTTTTATTCTAACAACTTCAAAAATCCACTTTTGGGAACTAGCTAATCACCACTCTCAGTTTGTCCATGCATCTTCCCATCATAGGCTTGACTTTTCCCTTGAGGTGACTTGGCTTTATAAGTAGTGAAATGAACCTTATAAGTATTCAATTTTCACAAATAGTCAATATTTCATGGATAGATATATGCTTTCTAGGTATCAAAATCAACACATGTTTGACATTTTTCATTACCTTATGCACCTTAGCCTTTTATTTTGCATACTAGGTTACTCGATTGTGTCACGCAATATTTTTCCAAGTGGCACCTTTTATTTAACTCACATATAATTTTTTTTTTCATAGTTCAATCCCATTTTTACTTTGGTATGATTTGGTCTGAGGACCCCTACTAGCTCATCAAGTGGTAGGCTTTCATTGGCTCACATAGTCATGTGGCTTTGTTATACAAGACTTTTGATTGACCTTCTTATTATGACAATTTGCCCCATGTTGACTTTTGATTGTATCACTATTTATTGGGTTGATCAACTCCCTTTGATAATGTATTACCATGAGGTAAGCAATCCAAATATCATCATCTTACTTTTTCTAATAATTAGGTATCTTTCATGTAATATGTAGTTGATCAAGATTGGGTGACTAAGTGATAGATGTCACCTTTTCATTCAATTATGGTGATGTTATAATTGAAATTTTCATTTTATTCCTTAGGGGTGTGAAGGGTGAGGCTGAGGTCCAAGTGTCATGATGCAATTGGATCACTCTATCATGAAACTTTAAAAATAACTAAGGTCTTGAAAGCAATTATTAGGTGCCATGTGGCATGTTTTAATTGGGTCATTATTCTTTATAAGCTAAAAAATAATGTTTGGATGATAAGTGGCACATTCTCATTGATTCATTTGATCTCAAGATGTTAAGCATGGGATATAATAAGAGGGGGGGTGAATCAGTATATCATATATCTTATAAAACTTTCCCTTAATCAAGCATTCAAGATATGCAATAAAACTCAAATAATAAACATCACACAAGAAAGAGAGAGACACCAGATATAACGTGGAAACCCAATGTGGGAAAAACCATGGAGAACAGTCTCAAGTATATGAATGAGCACAAACCCAAACAATATTCGCAAGCCAAACTTGTAGGAGCACCATACCCCTTTGCCGAGCACTACCCTAGCTAAAATTCATGAGCACCAACCCACAGGAGCACCATACCCCTTTGTCAAGCACCAACCCAGCTATTATTCATGAGCACCAACCCACATGAGCACCAACTCACATGAGCACCAACCATTTTGTGTATACCACACACCTATCTCTCAATGTTGCTTTATCAACAAATGATAGTTCAATACAACATCTCTTTCCTCTCTCTCACCTTTGCTCTTCTAAGATAGATACAAATCATATTCAACTCTCATAAATGCTCTTCTAAGCTAGATAATATAATATCAAATCAACCTCACACTTCAATATTACAAATGGCTACTCAAGCCTTTATTTATAGCTTTCCAAATGACCTTTGGCCTTCCCGCTTTGTGACCCTTCAATCCTCATGGAAAATGGCACCAATCTTGGATGACCCTTCATATTCAAGCCTTTGAAAAGTCATGTGGTAACCCTTCATGACCAAAAACGTCCTTCCCACTTTTGTCCTTATCTTTGGTGACTCTTTGTATTCCTCAAAGTGTCCCTTCATGAGAAATTGTGCCCTTACTCTTTTGTCTTCACTTGGTGACTCTTGGTATTCCCCAAGATGACTCTTCATGGGAAAATACATCCCATCCTTCTTTTGTCTTTACCCCATGGCTCTTTCACTTCTTCATAGGCCCTTCTTTTGTCTCATATACAACCAAAAATATATTCATTAATATTAAATAAATATTAACTCATATTAGCCAAGATATATTTATTACAAACAATATTAAATGCAATGGGGCCTTTATCACCAATAATACTAAACCTTTGACATCAATGACAATTTTTCCAACAATATCCCCCTTTGTCATTGATGGCAACCTCAATCCTGAAACTGCCACATCTTATCACTTGCACATACTGTCATCTAAAAAACATACATTAACTCCCCCTTACTGTAGCAACTTGTACCTATTCCTTGTACCTATTTTCTACACCTATACCTGTACCTATTCTTCTCCCCCTTTGACATCAATGGAAAAGGGCCTACTTAGAGCTAACACTTAGCTCCCCCTCAACTGATGTTGAACCTCAATGGTAGAAAGTAATGGAAGTTACTCCCAACTTCTCTCGCAGATACTCAAATGTGTCTTTTGGTAGTGCCTTTATGAAAATATCTACAATTTTCTCTGTAGTACTAATATATTCCAACTTAACCTATTGATCTGCAACCTGCACTCTCAAGAAGTGATATCTAATGGGAATATGTTTTGTTCTTGAATGCATTACTAGATTTTTCAAAATATTTATAGCACTTATGTTATCACAAAAAATGGAAATAGGTTCATCATACTTTACCTTGATATCTTCCAAAGTTTGCTTCATCCAAAGCACTTGAGTATAACACAATACTACTACAATATATTCTGCTTCAGCTGTAGAAAGTGATACTAAGTTATACTTCTTTCTTAGCCATGATATTAAGCTATCACCAAGGAAGAAAGCTCCTCCACTTGTACTCTTTTTGTCATCTAAGCACCCTACCCAATCTGAATCTGTATAAGCAACTAAAATGAAATCTTTACCTGTGGGATACCATAATCCATAATCCAATGTCCCTTTGATATATCTAAATATTCTTTTCACCAACTGAACATGACTATTTCTTGGAGATGACTAATATCTCACAACCATGCCTACTACATACATGATGTCTGGTCTCGATGCTATCAAATATAAAAGACTACCAATCATATATCTATACAAAGATTGATCTATAATAGGTGAATCTTCATCCTTGCTCACCTTATTTCCTATACACATAGGTGTGCCAACTGGTACACAATCCTCAAAACAAATTTCTTCAACATTTGCTTGGCATATTTACTTTGAGATATAAAAATTCCTTTATTTGATTGAAATATTTGTAATCTTAAGAAAAATGATAATTCTCCAAGCATAGACATCTCAAATTCTTTTTGCATTCTATCAAAAAATTATTTTTTCATCTTTTCAATATTTCCTCCAAAAATGATATCATCAAAATAAACCACAACAATCAATTGTTTCTCACCTTCTATTTTGATGTAAAGATTACTATCAGCAAATCCTCTCTTGAATCCTTGATCTTGCAGGTACTTATCAAGTCTTTCATACCAAGCTCTGGGAGCTTGTTTTAATCCATACAATGCTTTCTTCAATCTGCATACACGATTACTAATATTCGAGAGAATAAAACCCTCAAGCTGCTTAATGTAGACCTCTTCTTCAAGATTCCCATTTAGGAAGGCAGATTTAACATCCATCTGAAATACTTTGAAATTTTTAAATACTGTATATGCAAGAAACATTCTAATAGCCTCTAACCTTGCTACTGGTGCAAAATTTTCTTCAAAAACTATTCCCTCAATCTGATTATATCCTTTACATACTAATCTTGCTTTATTTCTAATTACTTCTCCATTTTCATTCAACTTATTTCTATAAACCCATTTTGTTCCTATCACATTGTGATCTTTTGGTCTAGGCACTAATTCTCAAGTATCATTCTTTTCTATCTGATCTAATTCTCCATCCATTGCCTTAACCTAATGCTCATCATGTTTGGCTTCTGAAAATTTTCTAGGCTAAATTTTAGATAACAAAGAGAAATTAACTTGTTCAGATTCACTTACCATCATTCTTCTGGTGTGAATTCCTTCTTTTATATCCCTGATGATGTCACTTTCATTATGATTTTTTTGAACATATTTGGATGGAGTCTTGGTGCCCTTTTTCTCCTTTTCCTCATCTTCATCTGATTCTTCAAAGCCTTCCTCTTCAATGATTTCAGGAATGTCTACTGGATCACTGATCTTTTATTTTCCATCTTCTTCTATCCTGACACTTGCACTTTCAACAATTTTCTTGGTTCTTTTGTTATAAAATTTATAAGCTTTAATTTTTCAAGAATAACCAAGAAATATACCTTCATCTACTCTAGATTCAAACTTACCAAGTTTTTCATCAGTTCTCTTTATGAAGCATTTACTATCGAAAACTCTGAAATAATCAATTGTTGATGGTTTGTCTTTCCATAGCTCATAAGGAGTCTTGTCACTGTTGACTCTTAATAAATATCTATTCTAAATATTCACTACTGTACCGACTGCCTCTCTCCAATATTTATTTTCTATCTTGGATTCATTTAGCATTGTCCTCGCCATCTCTTGAACTCTTCTATTTTTCCGTTCAACTACTCCATTTTGTTGTGGAGTTCTGGTTGTTGAATACTATCTCTTTATTCCATGATCTTCACAAAACTCAATAAATTGATCTGACATGAATTCTCCTCCTTGATCTAATCTTAGACACTTAATCTTTAGATTAGTTTCATTCTCAACTAATGCTTTGAATTGTCTAAAATCTTCTACTTTTTTCTTTAAAAACATTATCCAAGTCATACGTGAAAAATCACCAATAAGCAACATAAAATATTTATCACCTTGAGTACTTTGAGTCCTCATAGGTCCACATAGATTAGTGTGAACAAGCTCTAGCATCTGAGTGGTCAAGTACTCTTTTGTTTTGAACCATCTTCTAGCTTGCTTCCCACGTTGACAAGGTCCACAAAGCGTGTTAGATGGCTTTGTGATCATTGAAAGATTCTTGACTGCTTTCTTTTTGCAAATTTTGACAATATTGTCAAAATTCATGTGCCCCATTCTCCTGTGCCATAGCCAACTTTCTTCAATCTAACTCAAACAACATTTTTGAACTTTGATGTCTGATAACATATATAAGTTATTACCTATTCTCTGAGTATCTGTAATCAATACATCTGAATCTTTTCTTCTAATTTCACAACCTTCTACATAAAACTTTAGTGTATGTCCCTGATCACACATTTGACTTACACTCAAAAGATTATGCTTAAGACCTTCTACATATAAAACATTTTCAGTTTAAGTTCTACCATTATCTAAACTTAGTGTACCTTTTTTGGCAATTCTGGAAGTAGTATTGTCCCCAAATTTCATTGTGCCACCATTGATCTTCTTCAGGGTTATGAACTTGCTCTTGTCTCTTGTCATGTGCCTCGAACATTTGCTATCAATAAACCATGGATTTTCTTCTTTTCTTGCATGCAAAGCTATCTGGACCAACATAGAACCCTTAGATTGTTTCTTCTTCCATGTCTGAACCTTTTTATTGATGAATGGAGCCCTGAAACTCTGGTCCTTCTTGACTGACTCGAACACGCTTCTACAATACCAAGCTATGTGTCTGAAGTTGTTACACTTGTAACAAATTATGGTCTCTTCATCAAAGCTTGATAGAGGAGCAAAAGAGTTATAGCTTCTACTTGACTCTACATGACCTTCCTTTTCCTTATTTTTGAGATTGTTTGCTTTTTTTCTACATTCTAATTTATTATGACCATATCCATTACAATAAAAATAGTAACCATAAAAATAGGACCTGTTTGTGAATCTCTGACCTGATTGCCTTTTATAGCTTTGTTCCTTCCAGCCTTCTTTGTCCTATATATTATTCATTCCTTCCCTTCTTGTTTATTTATTTGTAAGAGATTCAACATAGCTTTTCTTCTTTTCAAAACCAATACCTATCTTATCTGATATTGCCTTTTAGCTTTCTAATATCTTATTCAGCATATTAGTGTTATTCTCAAATTTTGAATCATTGACTATTTTATTATTGACTGCTTTCTCAATCTCTTCTTTTAAAGAGGCAATTTCAATAACATACCTTTCACATTATTTTCTTGATATTTCCAACTATGCCTTCAAATCTTCAATTATCTCCTTTGACTCCTTTTCATTTTTCTCGATTTGATGCTTTAATCTTCAATTTTTCTTTTCAACAATTTTAAACTCTTCTAAGGCACACATGAGTTCTCCTTCCATATTCACTTCGGCTTCATCCTCTTCTTCTTGATCAACTATTCTTTTACTTGCAGAGGCACATTTATGTATGGCCATCTTGTGCTTTCCTGATCTACCTTTAAGCTATAAAACTTTTCAAAAAGGAACCTACTCTAATACCAATTGTTAAGCATGGGATATACTGAGAGGGGGGTGAATCAGTATATCATATATCTTATAAAACTTTCCCTTAATCAAACATTCAAGATATGCAATAAAACTCAAATAATAAACATCACAAAAGAAAGAGAGAGACACCAAATATAACGTGGAAACCCAATGTGGGAAAAACCACAGAGAACAATCTCAAGTATATGAATGAGCACAAACCTAAACAATATTCGCAAGCCAAACTTGTAGGAGCACCATACCCATTTTTTGAGCACTACCCCAGCTACAATTCATGAGCACCAACCCACAAGAGCACCATACCCCTTTACCGAGCACCAACCCAGCTATTATTCATGAGCACCAACCGACATGAGCACCAACCACTTTGTGTATACCACACACCTATCTCTCAATGTTACTATATCAACAAATGATAGTTTAATACAACATCTTTTTCCTCTCTCACACCTTTGCTCTTCGAAGCTAGATACAAATCATATTCAACTCTCAAAAATTCTTTTCTAAGCTAGATAATACAATATCAAATCAACCTCACACTTCAATATTACAAATGGCTACTCAAGCCTTTATTTATAGCTTTCTAAATGACCTTTGGCCTTCCCCTTTTGTGACCCTTCAATCCTCATGGAAAATGGCACCAATCTTGGATGACCCTTCATATTCAAGCCTTTGAAAAGTCATGTAGTGACCCTTCATGACCAAAAACGTCCTTCCCACTTTTGTCCTTATCTTTGGTGACTCTTCATATTCCTCAAAGTGTCCCTTCATGAGAAATTGCACCCTTACTCATTTGTCTTCACTTGGTGATTATTGGTATTCCCCAAGATGACTCTTCATGGGAAAACGCGTCCCATCCTTCTTTTGTCTTTACCTCGTGGCTCTTCAACTTCTTCATGGGCCCTTCTTTTGTCTCATATACAACCAAAAATATATTCATTAATATTAAATAAATATTAACTCATATTAGCCAAGATATATTAATTACAAACAACATTAAATGCAATGGGGCCTTTATCACCAATAATACTAAACCTTTGACATCAATGACAATATTTCCAACACAAGATTTTATAAATAAGAAGGATCCTTAGGAGATCATGACTGGATACCAAGTGGTATATTATGATTGAGTTTCTAGGTAGTAGACCTTTGTAACTTTTCTTTAAGCTAAAAATTTCATGACTAGGTGATAAGTGGCATGCTATGGTTGAGACTTGGGTCATGACCATTTTGAAGCTAAAATTTATGTGACTAAGTCCCAATCTTCTTGACCAAGTGACTAATGTTTTTGATGCTTTCGCATGTCGATTGGGGTTGAGATGGCATTGAGATCCTGCACGAAGGCAAAAGATGAAAAATTTAGTGACTTGCATGATATGAAAAAGAGGTAATCCCAAATTCATAAACCTTAATTATGAAATATAACTTGGCCCCTTTAATTGAAACATAAAACCAAGATGTGTTATATTATTAAATATAATATTTGACATAGCCAAAACAATACTATGATTTGAAACATTAATTATGCAATTTTGATGGTGTTTTATGGACCATACCTTTGTTTTTTAATTGTAAACCCTTGAAAGATCAATTTTAAACAAGTTAGATCACTGGAAAAATAATAAACTTAAATATTTAATGAAACATTTTAAAAGGTGCTTATTAACATTTTCCATGGACCAACATGATTTTCAAACTTTTAAAACCATGCAAAGTGTTTTCTATCACATGGAACACATGTTAAGGTATGTCCTAGGGTAAATTACACAAAATTTCATGGGGTCACCATTTCTAGGAAAATGGAGGCATGTTGAACTTAACAAAATCCCTCCCAAACCAAAATATCTTCTCCTCTCAATATCCTTCTTTCCTTCCTCAATCTCCCATAAACTCTCTAATTTTCAAAATGAGTAAAATAATCCTCCATTTAAATCTTTCCTTGATATTATAGATAACACACTCTAAGATAATGGCTAATGCAAAGGTTACATGTGTCCCTTCTCATTCCTTATCTCTTCTTGAAAATTATTACCTAGAATTAACTCACCTTACACACCCTTTTAATAAAATAAAACTTTTCCCTACCCACTAATTTTATCATTTCCCCATGCCATAAATGGATGAGTTGTCCTAAATCATTTCAATAGTAAAAAAAATGTCTTAGCCCATCCTTTAGTCAAATAGGGTCTTAAATGCAGTTACAACCACCTCAAAAACACTTTATATCCACTTTAAAAAATGGGTCTAAGTTCCACTTGTATTTTTGGTTTAGAGGAAAAATTAATTGGTTTACACATTTAACATTGTGAATTTTATTTAATGATAAGGTGAGTTTTAAGGTCTATCAAAAAGGTAAGAACAATGCCAATGGGATGTAAATAGTGCTAAGAATGTCGAAGTAGGTTAAAAATAAAGATTAGATTAAATGATAAAAACATGATTGGATTTTAATATAATGGATCCATGAATCCACTACACAACTTAAACCAATGGTGAACTTATGCTTTGCATAATCCCAGTTCCCTTACTTTGCCTCCCTTTTCACTTACACAACATTTGACATATAAAATTTCACTACCCTAAGTACATGAATCTATTGAATGTAAACATCTCAAGTGATACATAACAATGCAAAATTCATATGTAAAACATTTAAATAATCCACATGAGGTAATATCTACATGATACCATCCATATATCTATAATCTCAAATCACATGATAAATAAGTATTATATAAACTAATAAAATAATGTATTATATGTCTTAATAATCAAAGTGAAAGTATCCATATTCAACATAATAATTATAATAATAATTTAATAAATTAATATCATATAAAATATATTGTCTCAATATTAATTTAGTAATAAATAACTTGTGTCTTGAACACAAAGAGCACATCACAATAGGACATGTGAAGAATAGCCAACAATTAAAACAAAACTAGCACTATGAAAATAAGGGCCTCACCTTCTCCTCACCTTATGTATACTTCCTCTTGGAAGTCACCAAAATTTTAAAGTCTATTTTTAAGGATGTTATATCAACCTCAATTAATCCTACTAACTCATCTCAACAATCTCTCTATATCAATGATATTAGATATTTAAAACATATCACAAAGTGCAATGTAGTATTATAGTCATATAAAATGTACAAATTGGTAGTTTGAGTGTGGATTGTGACACCCTATCCATAGGTCTTTTTTACATGCTCTTATGACCCTTATAAACACATTTTTTCTCATTATTAATCTTCTAAAACCTTCTGAACCTTGATTCCACCTCAGCCAAGTTGCTTTCCCCATACCAATCATGATCCCCTAGGTTCTGAGCCTATAGGACTAGAGATCCATACTTGGACTATAGTATTAGACCCTAGGGTGTCTTGTTTTCAGTGCTCTTATCCATTTGCATTTTGAGCCCCTATGGTCATTTTCATCTGATCCTTATCTTTCATTATGCCATCCTAACATGAATACATTTGACCCATGACCAATTATTCCATATAAAATCCCATTCAAATCTCATTTATAAATAGAGATGACTAATCTTACAAATCAATAAATAATATAAAAAAATCATTAATTAAAACTTCCTATTCTATACATATAGTTACCCAATACATCTATAAACATACTCAAACCCTCATATTAGTCCCTAACCACCTCAATCACTCTCAATGTGGCATTATTGTATCTCCATCACACTATTACACAAATAAAATTAGGTGGGATAACTACATATGGCTTGATCCTTCTTCATAGTATTGGTATGTAGGAAGTGTGCCCACATAAGGGATGTGGATTACATGTTCAATGCATGATACACACTAACCCCCCCTTCTCAAGTGATTAAAACATTGTTTTATCAAACATGATGGAGTGTCAGGGTTTTTTTAATATTAAATCAGTTATATAGCATGTTTTGTCAACAATCAACACTCAATATTTCATAGGTAGGCTCACATATGAACAACACAAAGACCTATAAAGTTTTAGGTCTTTATGACTAGTTTGGACAATAGTGGTAGAAGTGGACAACAATGTTGGACAACGAAGTGTCTTATTTTCAATGCTCTTATCCTTTTTCTGAATGAAATCCATATTTAGATTCATGACACTATCTCAATCTTGCATAACCAATATCAGCCTTTATTTCATCCATCTCACCCTATTTCTAGCTAAGTTATATTTATCCTTATTTATTTCTATTTTTATAAAGGTAAAAAAGATAAATAAAATATACTTCAAATGTGCACAAAAATCCTAGGGAAAATTACTTTCAGATTTTAGCAATATTTTTATAATTTTTTTCTCATATATAAATCATAATTTCACATTTAATTTTTTTTTTAAATTGCCATAGTAATTTTTCATTTATTTCAAACCCTAGTTGATTTTACTAGGTCCCTTTGCTCTTGAGGTATCACCTTACATATAAATCATATTTCACATAAACTCAAAAAAATGGATCTTACTCATTTCAAAACATTTTTTTGCAAATAGTAAGGAGTCCATACTCAGTCCTATCATGTATATGAATGATGAATTTTACTATATGTTAATACAAAGATTCATTCTTTTTCTTTCATGCTTACTTTTTATAATATGGGATGATATTAAGAAATTCATTTCTAAACATGTTAAGACACCTCTTGCCTTACCTCCCTTGGAGCCTATATCACATGTTGATTCATGTTTCATGGTCCATTTTACTCTTCCCTAGGTCACTACCCATCATCAAAGAGCCCAGTTGACACCCTTTATCCCTCCACCACCTTGACCTATCGATTATATTTGCTCTCCTCCCATAGCTACTACTACTCCTATATGGCTAGTACATAATGCAGTTAGAGCTACTACTCAACATACAACCATACCTCCCCCACCTAATTAAGAACCCCACCACCCTCCTATTCTTTCCCATCCTAGGCCTAGCCTACATATATAGGTAGATACACATAGGGCATATGATATTGTTGATTAGTTGATAAATACACTAACTAATATTTTTGTGTTATAACTACTCCAAAAATCAAATGTGTTCAAGGACATTCTTTATTAGGCACTCACTCAGACTTTTATACCCATTGATTTAAAACCTTCTTATTTTTCATCAGTGATCAACACATTAAAAAATATAGAAGATGTTATTTCTTTTGATCATGAGGATAACCTTATTAGATAATTATTAATCAAAACTTAACACTATTCATACAAGCTTAAGTCAAAATTTCTAGTTAATAATGGTTGTAGACTTAATATATGTAATATTACATTTTTATAGACCATGGGCATAGATATAGAATCCATGCAAAAGTCATATAAGAACATTAGAGAATTTGATGATATAACATGACAAGTATTAGGCCCATTACTTTGGATATCATGGTAGGGCCCAAAACTCTCTCTACATAGTTCTAGGTCATGCCAAGTCCTCTTCATTATAACCTTTTACTTGGATGAGCTTGGATACACACTATGAGGGCAATTCCTTCCACTCTTCATCGATGGTTAAGTTTCTCCATGCAAGATACATATACAGATGCCCAGTAGATAATTAGCCATTCAAATATTCTAAAATTATAGAGTCATCTTTAACTATTTTTTTAGATGGGACACCTCATATCATAGTTTAGTCACTACCTCATCACATTTCTCTTAACTAGATATATACGTATGAGGTAGGAGAGACTAGCACATCTCCCACTCTTCCACTTATAGTTATTTTCTTAGCTCGAGATACTCATCTAATTATAGCAACTTCAATCATTATAGATAATCCATCAGTCATGATTCCTACACCTATTACAATTACATAATCATCGATAGTAATTCCATTAGTCTAATTGATTCTAAAGATACAGCTCTTCAGGTAGTCACAATCACTTCACTTATTATAGATACTCTCATAGCACCGTCATTTTCTCCTACTATAGTTGATGAGACTCCTATATCATAGTTACCCCTTATGATAAATTCTAAGTTACTATATATGAATGATGTTGATACAAATTATTAGGCTAATTTAGATAATGATACAACACCCACACGCATAGATGATTATTTGTGTAGATTAAGCTTTTCACTAGTTAGCCCATAGGAGTATTGAGATGAGATTAGAGCCTTCATCACACATCCTACATCACTCTTAACATTTTTCACTATAATCTTAAGATATAATACACATTCACAACCATAGAAATATCACTTGGCATATATAGTTCACATGGTTACCTCTATGGATATAGAGCCAGTCATTAAGATTCAAATAAGCAACACACAACATCAACCACAAATTATGTTATAAATGTTACTTGACCATGGCTTAATAAAATTACAAATAGTATGACATAGATATATTATAAATTTGTCTAAATATAATGGTCACCCATTTTGTCTCTTTCACATAATCACAAGAAATAACATAGACTCATGTATAACTATATAGCAAAGATTGGATAAACTACAAGTTTAAGGCATTATTTATATTATATCACCATCATCACCAGCTCTACCACTTCCATCAAGGCCATCTACTACCAGAGTTAAACTCCCCATAGATGAACCAACATCTTCACCACCAGATCCACCCTTAGTTTGCCTTTAATAAGATGACACCACTATGAGTGATAGATCTCTGACTATACAAAGATCACAGATTTCATTGATACTTGAGGAGATAGCCACCATATACATAGAGCCTAAAACATATAATGATACTTATGATGATGATTTTGAGACATTTAATGATGGACATGATCCCTTCTTCCATCTTCATCCCAAGTGGGCTCCATATTTGAACCCTTTACCCCCTCCATTTTATTATTTTATGTCATTGTGTATATATTGCTTTACTCGCATTATTGTAAATAGTGTCTTTCTACTTATTTGTATATAATTTCTCATATTACTTTAACATAATTTCCTTATGCTTACTTTTACATAGTTTCCTTATGATTTCTTGTACATAGCTTATTTCAAAAATTCCAAAAACAATATAACATGTAAGAATACAAAAACATTCAAATAACTCAAAATAACAAAAACATTTCAACTATATGCATTATCCATGTAATATATTTTTGCTATAATGTTTGACTTACATTTTGATATTATATAATATTGTTTTTATTTATCTACATTACCATGATTCACTTGATCTTCTTTGAGTGTGTGCAGTGACACCTAGATCCTTGATTGCTTCACTCTACCCATTGAGTGGGCATCTTACTTTTACATTTGAGACATACATCGACATATCTACCCACTAGGGGCATCTTCAACATGACTACACCATATAGGTTATGTCATTCCTATATCACACACTCTAGTTATCATGTTGATGTACATTAATTTCTAGCTTACATAGTTTATTCTATCGACACTCACTAGTATATAGAACTTGTGTATTTCTTAGCATTTACCTAATCTTGTACTCCATGTTTTACATACTTTCACTTCTTACTTTGATCAATTATATGTTATAGTATTTATAACATTTTCATGACTTCATTTCTTGAATTGATTAGCTATATGTGATTACATTTCTTAGTTCTTATTTTGTTACTTATGTGTGCCTTAAGACATTTTCCAATGTCCTTTACTTGTACTCTTGTATGTGCTTGTGAACCTCATGCCAATCTTGCTTATTTGTAATTGTATGTGTATGTGGGAATTTGAGCATGCCTTGTATGTTTGATTTCCTAGCTTGAGTTACATGTGCCCATGTCCCTTTTTTCTTTGCCTCTTGGCCTCTTTTGTATTCTTCTTACTTTTTGCCTTATGTGCTTGATTGGTTCTCAATTATTTGTAATGCCATGATCAACATCATGCATTATATTTTTTTCTTAGATGCCATGATGGACATCATGCTCCATCCCCCTTTGACAAATAAAAACTAAAATTTTATAGTTTTAGTTTAGTATACTACACATGTTATTACATTGTTATATGTATCTAGGCATACTCCTATTGATCTAACCATCTCCAATACAAACTATCTTATATCTTGAGACATCATTTAGATTATCATTGATATATCATGTATTTTATAGAATAACACACTTGAAAGTATCTTTATTCCAAGGGAGGTATTTATAGAGTCTTCATTCCTACCCTCAAAAGAGGGGGCAATAAATAAATGTTTTGTCATAGAGATCAGAGCCTTCTATCAATCAAAAATAAATTCTCAAAACACTCAAAATAGCATTTAGAACCCAAAATACGTAGAGTAGAATAGAAATATAGTGATGAATATACAATATTCATCATAAATAGAAAAGGACAAGAGAACCAAAATTAGACAGTAGTGTTGGGCACCAAGGTGTCCCATTTTTGGTGCTCCTATCCAAACAGCCCAAAATTTAGAATTTTTAGAAACATATAAAAAGGTAATATTAGTTATAGTTTTATCAACTACAATTCAACTCAAATTGAGTAGTTTTAGTATAGTTTTACTCAAAGTATCTAGATATAGGTGGAATCATATATGACATGATGGTTATCACTTCTATTTTTAGATTGGATAGTTGGTACAACTTCCAGATTAGAATCCATGTTACAGACACCAATGATTGGTGATAATGTGCATGACACATTTACCTTCTTTTCTTTCCAAGATCATTATATTACCTAGGTATTCTCAGTATTTACATTCCTTATTCCATCTATATGTGGATGGCATCATTTCAAAATGGTTTTCATATAAGCCTAATTCTTAATTTCAGAGTGGTTTGCATTTAAGCATAATATCCACCTTTTAGAGTAGCCAAGATTGGCCTAGTTCTTAATAAACATACATATATACATGCCAAATTTTTATATTGTAGATCATTCATTAGATTTAAGATCTATCTCATATAGCACACATTCATACTGGTATTAATTCAAAGTTCACTACATAGTGGGTAATGATGGAGCCAAAGGACTAGCTAGCCTTTGTATTATTGAGCCACCTACTCGAAGGTATTGGACACATAGTCCAAACATTAATTAAAACATGCATAATCACATAGATTCACTTATTGGGTGATGATGGAGCCAAATGTCTAGCCTTGGTATTCTTGACCCACCCTCAAGGAATTTAGCACTCATTTTCATTCACGATATTACTCTTGGTACATCACATACCTAACATCATTCAACATCACCCAACATCACAACAAGTTTTATTATTGTTTGCATACCCAATGATGTGTATATGTTCCTTTTTCTTCCTCTTTCTTTTACCCATCCTTTGTATATTCTTATTTTATACATAGTATGTCTACTAAGAGATTATCTACTCTTTGTTTTCTCTTAAATATTTACACTTCATGTTATGCTCTCTCTACACACACTCAACATTACACATATTCATGGGCTTCACCTTTATAGGTAAGTTTAGGTACACTTTCAATTTTTCCTTTATCTTAGTATTTCACTTTGTTGCATCACTAGAATAAAAGGGGGGAAATGTAGTCATATAAAATGTCCAAATTGGTAGTTTCAATGTGGCTTGTGACACCCTACCCATAGATCCTTTTTGCATGCTCTTGTGACCCTTCTAAACACCTTTTTCTCATTACCAATCTTCTAGAACCTTCTAAAACTTGACTCTTACTTATTTAGTCTAATTTCTCCATACCATTCTTGATCCCCTAGGTCCCGAACTTGTAGGATAGGAGCTCCATACTTATACTATAGTTTTAGACCCTAAGGTTTCTTATTTTTGGCACTCCTATCCATTTTCATTTTGAGCCTCAATGGTCATTTTCATCTGATCCCTATCCTTTATTATGTTGTCCTAGTGTGAATACATCTGAACCATAACCAATTTCTCATTTACAAATGGAGGTGACAAAACTTACAAAGTAAGCAAGAATACAAATAAATCATTAAGGCAAACTTCCCTATTCACTACATATAGTTACCCAATACAGCTACAAACATACTCAAACCCTCATACCAATCCCTAACCACTTCAAGCACTCTTAATTTGGCATTTTTTCATCTAAATAACACTATTTCACCAAATAAAATACCTATCCTTTCATTGAATGAAATCCAAATTTAGATTCATGACACTATCCTAGTCATACACAACTAGTTTCAACCTCTATCTTAGCCATCTCATCCTATTTTTGGCTAATTTATATTTCTCCTTATTTATTTCTATTTTTAGAAAGGTAAAAAATACAAATAAATTATATAAATCAAGACTTTATTTATTACAATATTCTTTACTAATTTATTAATCTAGACCTTTAGCTAAATTAGTAATAAAACTCGATTATTCCCAAAAAATTTAAATAAGGTACACTAAAATATATAAAGCCAAAGATAATTTAACTCTACTAAATGGTGAATCATGTTTTGATGCTATCTATGAGATAACTGAAACAAAACCTCTTCCTAAATTCTAATGGAATGTATGGAATATCATTCTATAAGATAAAATCCTAACATAAAGGAAGAAAATTACATGACATACTACACTCCTCCACTAATGGATAATTTCAAGAACTTAAATATTGTATCAATCTTTGATGGGTATTTTAATATCCCCTCCCCTATAATGGATAATCTCAATGCAAAAAAATCCATAAAAAGGTGAACACTTGCTCTAGAGAGAAACATATCATGCTTGTAAAACACACATTATAGATAATGTAAGTGGCCCCTAGTTATTTATCTTAAAATTATAAAGGTCTAACTTCCACCAAGGATTATGTACTTATGTATTTCAATAAGTTTATAGGATATAATTTTTATGAAACTCATGAACTATGCTAGGTACTCATAAATCTTGATCAAATTAACCATTCAATAAATCTATGAAGCTACATGTTCTCTCTAAGGACAAACATTCATTTAACTAAAACTTTCTCAAAATGGTTATGAATAAGCATCCCAACTTCCAAGATGAATGTTTCATATCAATTACAATGACATGAAACATAACTACTCTAGATCCAATCTTAATCACATTCTCATGTGAATTAGATGAAAATTATACAATAATTTATGAAAAACTTGATAATAAGGGATAAAATACATCATATAAGGAGTTAAGGTAAAATTTACACTTGTATATGATTATGAAAATAACACAATTATAGAATGCATATTTCTAGAAAACCAATTCCCAAGACTTATTGATGTACAACACATGCATTCCTCATCAACATACACAAGGATGGACCCAAAATCAAAATACCTACAAGGATGTGTCATGGTCCCAAAAATGAGGAACTTAAATCCCAAAGAACTAATATGAACAAATAATATTCACCCCAAAAATTTTGAAATCAAAACAAAACTTGTATGTCACAATCCATGTTAAACTACATGCTCTAGGCAACTAGCATATAAGATACAAAATAACAAACATACTCTTACCATAATAATGCTTAAAATATAAGGAGGTACACCCAATGAGGGTCTAATTTTACCTATGTATTTTAAATAAATTTCCCTTTCATCAATCATATTATCAGTCATACATAAACCACTCAATTGGATGTCACCACTATGGGAAATGAAACTTATCTATAAATAAGTTATCTCAGTAAGGAAATGAAACTATCATGGATACACCAATAAAATCAAGGTGATATACAAGTATGAAGGCATGATAAAACCTTATTAGTAATGGGGTAGTCCAAATCATTCTATTTTCAAGGATTCCTTTCAATAAAGTCACCTCCAAACCACTCTTGGTTCACCTCCAAACCAATCTTGGTTCAATATAAGGGTATTATCTATACAAATACTCCAATAAAGGGGGTCATAACCTCAAATGGGTTATTAACTAAAATAATTCAGATATTAAAATCTAAGTTGGATCTATGTTCCTTGGGTATATAAAAAAAATCAACATGGGAAGGTGGATACCACTCTAACATAGTAATAACTTGATCAAATCTATGATTATACTAGCTTGCTGCCAAGATGTCACATATGGCCTGCATGTTATTCTCAAACCATTGTTAATGTCCATATAAAATTTAAAGTGACTTTATCAAGTGGATATAAAATAAGGAATAATCATTACCAACAATAGACATGAATAATTCACCACAAGGATATATGAAAATAAAATGACCCACATTAGACTCCTTAACAAGGCTATCCACTTGGTATCATTAGTATATCATATAAGGTGAATACAATATCTAACAATAACCATATCAACTCAAATATGTTTAAAGTGTAAAATCATGCACAAAATAACTATGATATTGGTCACTCACATGGACAAATTATGTGCTAAGGTATTTTTAACCATTTTTAGTATACTAAGAATCATTTTTTGGTATCAATAGGAACTATGACTAATTCTTCCTAGAGCTACTCATAAGGAAATATTTATAAACTAAGGAAAATAGGATTGCCTCACTAAAATGAATTATTATTAATTACCAATTTCATCACTCAAAGTGATAGCATGTAAAAACCCCTAAAAAACACCTAACTTTAGTGGCAAAGTAATTTTTGATTAAAATTGGTGGTCACTAAACCTATAAAGGCCCATATTGACCCTAGGTCTACATGACACTCTAATATCTAGCAATGGCCAATACCTTTAATATTAGAATTAAGTTGAATACATACAAGTAAATTATTTATTAATTCCTCCAAGGTAAGATTCTTATGTCCAAGTTGAGAGGAAAGTCCCATAAGCTTGACACACAAAAAATCACGTGTGAGTTAATGGCCACTCATCACTCGTGGCCATCTGAATTCCTAACACCTAGTTAGAACATTTATACAAATCCTTCACCAAACCTCACCCACTCTACTATATTTATGTATGTCTAAAAGGTATTGGCAGAGGTTTCTTAAATGCATAGACCAATACAAGAATACAAACATCTGCTACTTGGTTGAAGAATCCATGGTTCTAGGAACTCATCATGTGTACTAAATCTACCTCCTTAATGATTTGTATCACCCAAAAATTACATGAATCAATTAATTATAGAATAAATGGTACTAAAAAATAATCCATAGATTTATCGATGTTTAAATTGTGTTGTGATACAAAAATATCATGCCCAAATTTTCACATGAATAAAACCACAAAAATACATGATTTTTTTAATGTTTTGAACATATAACACACATTATATATAATTAAATTACACATTGGTTATCCATAATCATGTCATGAGATTAATGATTCATCAAAACAAACTCACATGCATAAACAACATAAGTGACAATGTATAAGTGGTCACATCATCACTATGTGACCATGTAAGGCCCCACTTGTTCTAATTAGCCTAGAAGCTCTCCAACAACCCTATATATCTCTTTAGTGAAGCTAGTGGGACCCATAGATCTAAGGTACAAAATGAACACTCAGCTAAAATAAGGTGGTTTCAAGCAACCATTAGCTTAAATGATTAAACTTATGTTCATATGAGGTTCAAGGAAGACTTCAAGTGATTCTTACCAACCATAGGACTTGATTCATACTTAAAGTAGAAACTAAAATATATTATAAAGTTGACTTATCTTCTTACAAAAATTCTTATTAAGGACTTAAAGTTAGCATATGACCTAAAAATGGGTTTAAAGTGTCTTTGGTTAACTCTATAAGGATGGAACATTCCATGTCAGCCATTGTATCATTTCTATCTTGACCATCCAATTTTGTCAATGGTGAAAAAAACCTAAAAAATTCTTAAAGATGGAAATAAATGTTTTAATTAACTTTTAGTGATTATTTGTCACATTTGGGAGAAAAGGAATGATGTTTTTAAGGATGAATATTTTGTAGTCATTCTTATTTTCCTTCTTAAAAATTTGATGAATGTCATTAAAGGAGTCTCCAAGCTTTTAAAAATTTCCTATTTTATTTTATGCATCATATCTATCTTAATTTAAGCATTCTTGGGTTATTATTCTAGGTACCCATCTTATTGTAAAGTGTTTAGTTGGTTCCATGCTCCAATAATTTTCTAAATGGCATTTTCAAGCTTCAAGGTTCACCACATCCATTAATATCCACCAAAAAGGTTAAATAATAATTTGTTATTTATTTTTCAATGTTATACTTTTATTTTTAGTTCAAACAATATATGGGAAAAAATTAAGGAGGATTTAATTTCAATTTGACCCATCCCATGGATTATAGGATCCCACAAATTTAAATAAGGTAAATAATGACCTCTCTTAGACAAATAGTCTATATCTTCAAAACTATATATTTTCATGCCTTAAGAAATATTACATATATAAGAGGGTAGAAAATGACATCACCTTAGCTCTGGGTCTCGTAGTAGTTGTAAATGGTTTCACAAGTTTAGGTTTAGGCATAATAAAAATAGTTTTCATTTAGAAATAATATCATGTGTCACTGACTTTAGTAAATTTCATATTTTAAAATAATAAATATTAAATATTAAATATAAAAGTAACATATTTTATTAAATGACCATTAATGGCATGGTGGGTAGTAGTCAACACTTTTTGACTATTTATTTTAATTAGTTGGGTGCTAGGGTAATCAACTACATGGATTAAAAATAAAACCCATTAGGTCCCAAAAACACCATGGTTCCCATGGTAGTTACCACCTTAGAAAATTATAGTTAATTCACTCACCATGCATCCACATGGGTGACCATAAACTTACCTTCTGAGCTAGCCTTGAAAGAGGGGTGTGTCCCTGTCAAAAGGGTTGTGTACCATCTAATTACCCTAAATATACCCAAAATTTTAAAAAAAAACATAGAGAATAAACATAAATCCCAAAATTCACAAAAAAAATTTCATTGGGTTACAATTTTTTTCATTTTATTCTAAAATTATTTTATACTTGATTTAGAAATTTTGCATAAAAAAATCTTAAAGTTTGTCTATTTTCTTAAGGAAATTAGGGTATAAATAATACCTTGCCTTGAATTTTTTTGATAATAAAACCATAAATCATATAATTAAACTATCATTTGTAGTATAACCCTTATTACTTCTATTTTCATTAAAAATAAATGGGGAAAGAGTCCAATTTTTATAATTTAATATAAAAAAGAAAATAAACTAGCCCTTCTTGGGCTTGACGAAATTAATAAAAATGAACAACGTGAAGTATTATTTCAACTTTTTTAATAAAATATGAAAAATAATGAATGACATTGTTCATTAAAAAAATCAGCTTTATTTTTAAATTATAAAAATATTCTTTCAATACAATTATTCCTCTTCATCCTTTCATCTAACGTTACTATTGGAAACAATGATGCATGAAAATTCATAATAATTACATCAATATTTTTATTTTTATATTTCACATTAATTAAAATTTAATAATACATAAAAATGTATTAAAACCATCCAATGATAATTTTCACAACATTTAACGATACACCATCTCAATAGGAAAGTTAGTATCAAATAAAATTAGCAAATGCACCCACAAGGCCAAGCTAAGGAGGCACTTATCTTCTTTATTATTTCCATAATTAGGCATATGCCTTAGGCACACCCAATATGATACCAAGGGATAAAGATAAGGTAATGTGAAGAGGTATGGGGGTCATGTAAATATCACAATAATAACTAGATGTGCCACTAATAGTCTCAAATAGCAACGTCCTTATAGCAAGAAAATTCCACATTCACCCCAAAATAAAACCCACATAACATCAATAAAATAATTTTATGATGAAAATATATAAAACACACATGGAAACTAGTATAATCAATACTTATCAAACTCCACACTCACCAATCATGAATGATAATATCAACTCTCCACACTATGGGTGTGCAATAAAGATGAGTTAGAGTTTCTCTGTTAACATGTGAGGACCTTGGAAACAATAGGATTTCATTTTTACCAAACCACATGCACTATACATTTTTAGGATTACTTGGAACTTGGTTCCCTTTCCCAATCCCTACACACGGATGTACCTACCAATGAGAACAATATAATCCTATTTAGGTAGCATAATAATATGATTTTAAATCACAAACTGGGCTATAAACAAAACTTAAAATAATGGAAGGACTTTTCATCTCCATGCCAAAAGAGATAATAAAAATCCACATGGTGTCCATAGTCACAACCATGGAAAATAATATTAATACATGGTAACTAAATGGCCTTGCATCCTCTTGAAATTGCAAGGCAAGAAGGGAAGAGAGTTCCTTAAAAAAATGAAATGATTCATGCATGGGTGACCTAAATTTCTTCCATATACCACCACTTGAATTTACATAAATGATATCTTCTATAAGTTTTTTTATCAAGCTAACTCCCTACCAAACCAAGCTCTCGTATCCCTTCTTAAGTTACTTCTTTCCTTCCTCAATCTCTCCTCAACTCTCTAATTTTAGAGAACATAAATAATTTTCCCCAAGGAAGAATTTCCATACTATTATAGACAAAACACTCCAAACCAATGGCCAATGAGAAGGTGATACTTGTCCCTTCCCATTCCTTGTTTCTTCTCTAAATGTTTTATTGAGCATTAAATAAACTTACACTCCCATTTAGCAAAGAAAGATTTTACCATACCCATTAATGTTCTTCATTCCTTATGCCATAAATGACTACATAGGTTGTCATAAAACTTTTTTAAAACTATAAAAAAAAGGATTTGCCCATTCATTGGTCAAGAATAGTACTAAATGAAATCAAACTACCTCTAAAACACTTTATATCCACTTTAAAACATGGGTGTAAGTTCCCATTTGATTTTTTGTTAAGGGGCCCACTTAAGTGGTTTATGAGTTTACATTTATGATTTTATTTAATGTTAAGATGACATCTAAGGTCTATAAAAAATGTAATGAAAAATGTCATCAAGGTGTGAATAGTGTTATGAAGGTTGAAGCAGGTCAAAATTTAAGACTATATTAAATGATACTAACATGATTATATTTTAATTCAAGGGATTCATGAAGTCACTGTATAACTAAAACTAATAGTGAACTTATGTTTATCATAGTCTTAGTTCCATCCATTAGCCTCTACTATCAACTACACATATTGTCAAAAATAAAATTTCACTAACCTATGTATCTAAAGATATTGAATGTAAACATCTCAAGTGATATATAGAAATACAAAATGAATATGAAAATATTCCAACACACAACATTTCAATAATCTACATGAGGTAATTTCTACATGCTAACATACAAATATCTATAATCTAAAATCATGTGATAAACTAGTATTATTGAACTAATATGATAATGTAATATGCATCTCAATAATGAAAGTGAAATAATCCATATCCTTACACTCAATATTATTCATTTAAGTAACTAATATCATTAAAATTCCTTTGTCTCAGTAATAATGTACTAATAAACAACTCATTTGTCAATTAAATGAAGATCACATCATAATAAGATTGTATATGATTAAATTTAAAATTATATGTTAAAATATTATTTCACACTTCAAAAATATCACTCAAGGATATACCCTTTAGTTCTTGACCTTCCTTGTAGTCTATAGTCTCATGTTCATCATGTCACTAGGCCTAAATTATTATTTTATAGTCTGGCTATGTTATTATATTTACCTAAATCATATGTATCCCATTTTATGTTTAAATGATGATATATATCCTTAAATATCAATTTCATAGCTCCAACAATGTTTTCATTTACTATAAAATTGTGTTCATACTTGTACAACAACATTGACACGAGTGTCCATTTTCTAATGCAATTGTTTGTGCCTTTTAAACACTTAAATTTGAAAATATTATGATATGTATGAGTGAATTTATTTTGTTTCATTAACCCTTATTTGAGAAACTTTAAAAATTATTGGAATAAATACAATTTAAATCCAATTCATTATTCATCTATAAAATATCTGGCAAGCACCTCTCAAGCTTATACTATACTACTAAAAACCAATATTGCAATTAAAATATTCTTCCCTATCCTTTCCTATTTACATATCAATCATAGGATCAGTCATATTTCAAGTATAAATAATTCAAATACAAACCCATTATACATATTTTATAATATACAAGTTATATCACTACTTTAACTTCCATATATTGTTCTACACCATTGCTTACACATAAGACAACACAGATAAAATAACTACATATGTTCGTGGCCCTTTTTAGAGTATTGGATATTTAGTAAACATTCATTAATAGAGGTTTATTTTAGGTTATTTTGACTTAGTGATCATACTAGTCCATTTCTATCAATGTGATAAGACCTAACAAGAGGATCTAGGGTTTAAACTATATTATGATATCAAGAGCCTATATGTGTGATTTAAACACATAATTTCAAAAGTGATAAAATTTTATAAATACCTAGGTGGAAGCTTAAATAAATATTCAATACTCTATATGGTACATGTATACATATAATATTTTCAAACTTTATCAATTATTGATGATTTCTATCTTGCAAGAACCCATCGAGTCTCAATATTTCTGAGTGCATACCTTAAGGGGTGCATCAAGAAAGGGGTAGGCATACCATTGGTGATTAATAAGATTTTTGTCCCTTATTTACACTTATTACCAATACAAAAATATCTTAAAAACATTACCCTAAGGTATTACTCCTCTTTTACACACTCCTCTAATCTTTTACCACCTTCATTAGCCCTTTTCCTAACCTAAAACCCCTTTCGATAGTTTACATGACTAGATCTATAAGGTCGACCTTGTAAACTTATTGATGAAAATAATTTAGGTTCTAGGTCAACTCTTGACTAACCTAGCCCATAACCTAGTGATTTTGTCAATAACAATACTAGGTCAACCCTATCAGCCAAAACTTTTAGAAGTATTTAGGGTTTCATCCACCTATATAAACACATCAATTTCATCATTATTAGAGAGACATAAATAGTTATTATTAATTTGTGCTTCTTTACAATATTATCTTCCACCATTATACTTTAGGAGTCTTATCTTAGGGTTTTTACTTGGATAATATAGTCTTGTGGAAAAGTCTTGGATGTTTTGGCCTTTCTTAGTCTTTAGCCAAGGGAGAGATTGAGTCTTTATGGGTTAATCTTCCAAGTAAGTATATCTAAATTTTCTCCTCTATTTATTATATATAAGTAGCATAAGTATTAGGTTTTGAATAATATTACTCTTCTTCTATTTAGTAGATAGAAGTAACATAAACATTAGATATTTAATAATATTACTTTTCTTCTCCATGTATTAAGGTCTTACCTATACATAGATTAATTATGATTCTCTTATGCATGTTTACTCTTGTTTGTTTACTAACCCCCATATTATGTCACAAGCTTTGGTGAGTACTAGATTACATTTATTTGCTTTACTTGTTATTAGTATAGTGAATATGAAAACATATGACTTAGGATTATTTCATAGTTTTGCTTGGATGGAGGCTTTTAAACCCTCCATAATGATCTTATTATAGTAATATATCTGATGATTAGGTGTAGTAGATCCACATATTGGTCATCTTATTGATTATGTAATGTATCCCCAATTGGATATGTAAGTGGGATCTATCTTCTCTGAGCTAGGATTGATTTGTAAATCTGATGCATTTTTTATTGCATAAATTATAGTGAACCTAATATGAATCTAACCCTTGTAATTTTTCTTTCAAATTTTTTCTATCATTTTATTTATTATTTTTCTATATTTGTGATACTAGGTCGATAAGGCTTGTATAGTTTCTAACTTTCATGCACAGGTTTAAAACATAGTCACATAAAAAATGACTTCATTCTTTTTATGTAGGTCTTCACATCAGATATAGATTATTGGATCAAATAGGTCAACACATCAATATTATTCACTTCCAAATATAAAATAGGTTAAATATGTCAACATAGTATTCCAAACAACTTTTATATCACAAACTAGGTCAACCAAGCCATTATAGTCATCTTAAAAGGATTCAACAAATGGGGAATTACATAATAAGCTTAACCCAATCGACATAATTAGAATAATTTGAAAGCAACATTCAAGGCACTTCAACAAAAATTTCATAGTCCTCAGCATCTTAAAACCCACCAAGGTTTATTTATTTATCTCTCTTTCAATTTAGTTCTTCCTTATAGTTCTATTTTTCAAAGTTTGTAGTCTTCAAAATTGTAATCATATAAAAAAATAGGTCAACCTAGGCAACCTAATTTTATATTTTGTCTTCTATCTAATAGACTATGTCAACCTATTTGACATAGTTATTAAGGACTCTTGCTTCTGGAGTATAGTAGTAACATTGTTGACTCTATTTTGTAATGTTTGTATACACTATCATCATAACTGACTTTATACTATGTTTCAAATTGGAATTGACAATTATACACTATTAGTTACTTCACACTTTCGTGTTTACTTGTTTGTATGCTTAGATTAACTCACATCATCTAATTAGGTGGTTTTTCAATACACCATATAGTTTCAATATTTTACTCTTTCTTGCACAAACTACTAAATCATATAATTTCAAAATGCATTTAAACATTTGTCTACTAAAAAAATACCTACTTGGATTTCATTACCAAAGAGGAATCCAACTTGGTTTTTGGCCAAGTATAAACATGTGGTTAATGGTATATATTGGTAAATCACTCGACACCCTTATCATTGTGGGATTGTGAAGTGAGGGAGTAGGCCTCAATACCAAGCCATTACCATTACCAACATAGATATATTTCAAGATAAACATATTGAAACCATCCATATATTTCTTTTTAGTTCCCTAATTTTAGCCAACTTACCTATAACACTTTATAATAATAGCATTTAAGATGACAATTAGTTAGCATTTACTTTTTAGTTGAATGATTTCTCTTTGTTCATTGTATGTTATATTGTAAATACTTGTAATGGCCAATGTTGGTTAAAGGTTTTGTGTTGTGTGCCTCAATTGGATCATTCTCATTGATATAATTAATTATGTGTGTACTTTCATATCTTGCTTTAAAAATAAATTTCAAAAAAATTCCTTATTTTTAATACACCATCATTATGCTTGACACAGTCTCTTATAGACTATTTTTCTTACTACCTGTAGTACTAAGTCAACTTGGTTGAATCTATATCCATTTTTCTAGTTAGGTTACATTAATAAGTTGACCTATTTGACCCTGTATCCTTATTAGAACTATATTTTTCCTAGATTATAGTATTAGGTCAACCTAATTGACTATGTACACTTACTATCGTCTTATCTATCAGACTTAGTTATCTATCTGACAAACTTAGTTATCTGTCTCTCTATCTTATTAATTAGCATCCTATTTCTTTCCTCAAACAACATATCCCATATCAAAAGCTTCTTGGATAAATTTAATCCATTTAGACACTATATGAGGTGATCTTTCCTTCTTATTTTTTCTTCCTCTTTTTAGCTTGTGGGGCTTCTTGAGATGCACATCCACATTTTAATATAGCCTTTGAGGAATATTATGATTCCCACCCATATATTATTTTAGAATTTGGGACATCATGTGATGCCCATCCCTAAATACACTTACCATTTGGGGCATTTTATAATGCCCACTTTTATTCTACTAGGAATGCTACCAAACTAATTCAACTTTAAGAAACCTTTGGAGACATATAGGATTGTCTCTCACATGATCATCCTTGATATATACTTTAGTGTAAGATCATTCACTTCATTTCATGATTTCTATATGCTATTTATTTAACACTTTTTGTAGGATACTTACATTGGTCTCACCCTCTATATAAGTTCTCTCTTTTTAAAAAACCTTAGTCCTCCCTTTTGGTCTTTTGATTTCTCCTTTTTCTCTTGAGTTGCATTGTAAAACCATAGATAAGACATGATCTTCCTCATGATGTACTTTTATCCTCTTTGTTTTCATACTTTTTACACTTATTGGTACCCCTTGGGTTTCTCCTTTGTGAGTTGTAGTGTAAGACCATGGATAAGACATGGCCTTCCTAAAAAATACCATCTTTCTATTATCTCATTTACTTTTCCAATACTTTGCATCACCCTCATGAATTTTTCTTTTATTATTTCTAGTGTAAGACCATGGATAAGACATAGCCTTCCTCATAAAATCACCATATGTTCATTCCTTTTCTAGAATGTGTTTAGTAATGGTTATAATTTCTTGATATTTATTCTCAGATTTAGATTTTGCCTCTTTTGATAGATACAATTTTCAAAACAATGTATGTTTTTCCTCCATTTCCCTTATTCTTATGATAAGGAATCACACTCTACTATCATTGTATCCCTTTTTTTCCCTTTATCATGTTTTTTATTATTTTATGTAATTTAAATTGTTTCATGTTTCATTCCTCTTGATTTCCTTTCATTTTCACTCCACATTAGATTAAAAAAGGTTGAAGTAAAGATAGTACTTTTATTTTACCTTCATTTATGAGAATATTAGACATAATGGTCTCTAAATTTTTCTCTCATAGTAACCAAGTCCCAAGTATTCAAATGAAAGTCATCTTTAGTACCCATGTTTGGTTATCTAAATATGTATGGATGATGAATGAAAAAATCCATCAAGAAATTTCAAAGCCAAATAATTTGAAACAAAAGGAATTAATATAAAAAAGGTAACATACAAATATCAAAAATCAAAATCACACCAAAATATGTGATTACAAGAACATCTTCTATCTCTAATCAAAGCTCAAAATCCATAGTTGGCCTTACAATAGAGTCGAGGTCCATTGGGTTACAATAGGCTAGTAGATTGGAATAGGAGAATTCAAAAAACTCTATGGTGTTAGCTACTCTCTAATGCAAGTACCCAATCTTCATAGTAAACTGATATCTCTATAATGGGTCCTAAGGAATGGGGAACATGTTTTGGGAAGGTAGGTTCATTTTATTTTTCATGCATATAGCCTTCATGGGATGTTCTACATACTTAATTTGTTAACCTAATACTTTTGTGCCTAAGATAATTTATTCAGAGTCCTTAACATCAAAAGTCCTCTTGTTTTAACAAACCTAATTTGAGTGCTTTGAATTCGATAAAGAGTTCATCTACCTTGGTTTTTATTTCATTCTCCCTTTCACCAATTTCATTTCCCCCATTGATAGGCATGTGTGATTTTAAATCTATTTTCCCTTATTTTATACTTTCTTCTTCATCACATCTTAAAAATATGCTATAATTATTTTGTTTTAATTTTATATATCCCTAAAACAAAACAACATGCTTGAGTAACTATGGGTTACTTTATTTAACCCATAGATTTACATTTCTAGATATACCTTGATTTCCTTACACCATTTGTCATTTTTGTACTACCCCTTTTTATGGACACCTAAGTTCATTTCTACTTTCATGTATTTTTTTCATTATTTGAGTGAGGTTGGATTATTACTTTTCACTCATAAATGTCATTTTCCCTTTCATGCACCTTTTTCCACTGATGATTGAGTAAGTATTTTTACTACTCACTCATAAATGTTATTTACTATTTTTGCTTGCCCATATTTGTTAAAGTAAATATTGTTACTAATTTTACATTGATGTTTGATTACCATCTTTTTGACATGTGTCCTTGGTTTTACTTGGTGAGTTTTCCTTTCTTACTTAAGGTTTATTTATTTGAGTTTTTGGTCTTTAGTAGCCTTAGATTTTCAATTACCTGATTTACTCTAAATTTTGACTTGGTCATTTGGTCTAACATAGTACTTATCACCCCAAATTTGCATATCTCCAAATACATCCCATCTACATAGCACCAGTTATCTTGGCTTTTCTGCATTTGTTTATTTTTACTCTTTAGTTTTATATTCTTGGGTTTGTTGAAAGTAGTCTTTGTACCCTCCACAATAAAAACTATAAACACATTAGATAAGAATATAGTGATAAAGGTAAGTCAAGGTATGCATTACATTTAATTTTTTAGTTATTTCCCTTTCAGTCATTTATTTTCAATTATTTTATGGTTTAAAATATTGCAACTTTTTTAGCCTCAGTATTATGTGTTACTATGTTATTTCTTGAAGAACCATCCCTTATTATACCTGAATGACATATGATGAGCTTCAAGTGGGGCATATGTATACACAATATTTCCAAACTTTATCAATTATTTATGCTTTCTATCTTGGAAGAACCCATCGAGTCTCAATATCTCTAAGTACACACCCTAAGGGGTGCACCAAGAAAGGGGTGGGTAGACCATTAGTAATTTATAAGATTGATGTTTCTTATTTCCACTTATTACCAATCCAACCAGCTCCTAAAAAAATTAACCTAAGCTATTACTCCTATTTTTCACACTCCTCCATTCTTTTACCAATATTATTAGCCCTTTTCCTAACCTAAAACCCCTATCAATAGTTTATATGACTAGGTTAATTGGGTCAACCTTTTAATATTATTGGTGAAAATCATTTAGTATCTAGGTTGGATATTGGTTGACCTAGCCCATGACCTAGTGATTTTTTGTCAATAATGATACTAGGTCGACTAGGTTGATCCTATCAGCCAAAACTTTTAGAAGTTTTTAGGGTTAGATTTGCATATATAAACACATCCTTTTCATCATTATTAGAGAGACATAAAGAGTTATAATCAATTTACACTTTTTTATAATTTGAGCTTCCACCATTCTACTTAAGGAATCCTAGCTTAGGGTTTTTACTTGGAGAATCTAGTCTTATGGAGAAGTCTTTAATGATTTAGCCTTTCTTAGTGATCCTTATAAACCACAATTACCTATTTTGAAGCACATTTTTCCAAGGGAGAGATTTATTTTTTATGGGTCCATATTTCAAGTATCTATAACTTTTCTCCTCTCTTTAGTAGATAAAAGTAACATAAGTATTGGATTTTGAATAATATTACTCTTCTTCTCCATGCATGAGGGTCTTACCTATAGATAGATTTATTAGTATTCCCTTAAGCATGTTTACTTTTGTATGTTTATTAAATTCCAAATTGTGACACAAGCTTTGGTGAGCTTTATATTATATTTCTTTGCTTAACTTATTATTAATATATTGAATATAAAACAAAGGACTTAGTTAGGGTTATTAGATAGTTTTGATTGACTGGAGGCTTTGGAAACCTCCCTAATGATCTTATTATAGTAAGAGATCACATATTGGGTCTATTAGATCCACACATTGGTCATGTTCTTAATTATATAATGTATCCCTAATCAAAAGTGTACGTAGGATCTATCTTCTTTGAGCTAGGATTGATTTGTAGATCTGATGTATTTTTGATTGCATACAAGATAGATATATTGCATCATGGAGAGTATTATCAATGCAAGTATTCATAATGTAACATAAGAGTCCATGTTGATATAAATATAATATTTATAATATGAGGATTGTCTCAAAATCATAATATAATATATTTATACAATTGTATGGCCTAGACCTACCTATGAATCATAGTATACTCCAAGTACAATTTCTCCTTATATTTCTATTACCATAATATTTAAGGTTTTAAGTTTTATATTTGGAATATTATTATATTTAGTATTTATTATTATAATGTCAATATAATATAAATTTATTAATTATCCCATTTTTTATCTAGTCTTCTTGGATGGTTGATTTAACCTTTTTAGGGTTTTACTATGTAGACCCTATGTTTAGATTAAAGGGTTGAGATGTCTAAATAAGTTAAATAATATGAAATAATTAAACACTAGTTTATTATATCATTTAACCTATTTGAATTCCTAAAAATAATAATAAATAGTCATAAATATATACTTATCTAAAAAATCATTGTCATGGATGATCTAGATTCTAAAAGTTGAGTTTTGGATAATTTTGAGTGTCATCAATAAGATTATAGTGTTTACCTACTCACTAGATGGTAATGCCCCATATGGATAGTAGAACCATGTTTATGTAGTGTCCTCAATGTGGTGATAATTTCCCCTTTATAATAATGTTCCTATTTTATTTGAGCACTTGTATCTGTGTTTTTAGTTCCTATTCCAATGCAAATGAAACTTGAAGATCTATGTTGTGCTTGGAAAACAAGATTTAGTGTGAAACCCCTAATATTCCTGGAATTATGGCATGATAAATAATTTTGTGTTCATTATTAGGATAGGATAGGTATCCTTAACACCATGTTATGAAGAGAATTTCCTACATATCAATACTCTAAATAGGTATCAAGTCTGATGTAGTTCTTGCACATAGTACTTGATGAAAGTGCAAGTGAATGCGAGATTGAGAGTGGGATTTGATACTTTGTATGTGATTGAGCTTTTAAATATTTTTAAATTGGTTTTAAGGATATTATAGATGGTAGTGTGCAAAATTAAGGTAGAATAGGGATCAAATACCTTAATTTTGCTTAACTTGTCTTTGGTTTGAATGTGCTTTTTCATCTATTTTCCATCTACTAAATAAAGGTTAATTAGAATTGTATTTATATATTTATATAGATTATGAATAAATTAAAATATTCTTAGGCCATCCTTGGGATGGGTACACATTTGAAAAATTATTTGTTAGGAATAACTAGGTATAAAAATAGTAGCACCCAATTGGGGACACTAGCGCCATGTGGTTGTAGTGTCCCAAATGTGGTGTTAATGTCCATTTGGTATACTTATAAGCAATTTGGATTGGGATTTTAGAGGATAGTCTTGGAACTATGTTTTTACTAACTGTAGGTGACTATGGTCTATATAATTACTGGAAAAGTGTGTTTAAGTCTTTAGGATATGATTAGGCTAAAATAAGAATAAGGTAACTCAAGTGACACTCTTAGATTATAATTACCACTTTTAGATGATTTATTTCCCCCCCACCCTTTATGTTAGTAATGAAAAAAAGTGAAATGACCAATATAAAGGAAAAATAAGTGTACCTAGACTTACCTTGGAAGTGAGATTTGTGTAGCTGAGTCTGGGTATGTGAATCTCAGTCTATGTATATGAAATATACAAAAATTAGTCTTTACTTAAGAAATGATAAAAAACAAAATACTATGCTCAAATGAAGTAACTGAGTAAATTTGAGTAAAGAGAGAGGAAGGGAATGAATACACCTCTTTAGGTACACAAAGTAATGCATTAACCTAGTGATAACCTATGTGTGTGCATTTAAATAGTGATCATATCATTGAATAGCTTGTAGTGAGTTGATGGTTTGTTAAATACTCATATGGATGACTTAATAACTGAATCCAATCTTTAATCCATCATTTCCCACCCCTTCTCGATGGATCTTAATTTATGAATATCTTGGATAAGAATATAATTATGTTTAACCCTCTCATGTAGGTGGCTTAATAACTCAATTAGGCCATGAATCCATCATTACCCACCTATTTAAATTAGATACATATAAAAATGTACTTTCAAAGTTATAAAATTATCTAACTGAGTAAATCTAACTATGTATATCAGCTCTATGGCCAATCGGGTATATTAGGCAACTTTGGGCCACTCTAGAGTGCCAACCAATGTATATCAAGTAAGGCATGAATATGGTAATAATATGGAATGTGATATAAAGTTTATATAGTGTAGAGAATGACATGGATTTTTCCATTCCATATAATCAGCATATGTGTAGATGAGAATATATAAATTATGTGGCATATGCATGCCCCTAATATCATATTTGAGTATACTAAATCTAAAATGAGTATACAATAATTGAATATATGTATCTAAATTGAATGTAGGAGTGATCATGCTATGTATGATTCTCCCAAATATGTTCAAATGGTATAAATATAATATTTAATTAATTTATCTAAGATAAATATGAACATAACTATCAAACCTATGACTATATCTATGAAAATATTTATTGTAGCTAGTATACTGGTCTGAATGATCTAGACTATCCTGAAGTTGGGGTTACTAGATAGTATCACCCTATAGTGGATATTATCACCCTATGGTTTTAGTGTCCTAATCTAGGTGATAATGTCTTCTTAGTCTAATCTTATGTGATTTGAACTATATTTTGAGTCATTATTCTATTTTGTGTTTGTCATGTGTCTGATGTCTAAAATTGAGTTTGTGTACGAAAATCTATCTATGAAAAGTAAAGTAGGAGCCTAATCTCTATGAAAAACCCCTATTAATTCCCCCTATTTTGAGGTTATTTGTGAAATATGTGTAATAACTACCCTATAAATATGTACCTCTATAAAATTTGTTGGCTAGAGCATGTGCATGATCTTCCAATATAATGTATAAACATAACATTAAAATGTAAAAGTATTAAAGAATGAGTAAGTAATGTAATATGTATGTGTAATATAACATTACACAAGAGTGTTAATAGAGATGTAATCAATGTATATAACAACAAATTTGAGTAACTACCTAGGGGGTGGACCATGATGTCCATCATGACTCCCAATTAGGAAGGTTAGATGCATAAGATGCCTCATGGCATTGAAAACTTGTGTGTGTGTGTGTGTGTGTGTGTGTGTGTGTGTGTGTGTGTGTGTGTGTGTGTGTGTGTGTGTGTGTGTGTGTGTGTGTTTGTGTGTGTGTGTGTGTGTGTGTGTGTGTGTGTGTGTGTGTGTGTGTGTGTGTGTGTGTGTGTGTGTGTGTGTGTGTGTGTGTGTGTGTGTGTGTGTGTGTGTGTGTGTGTGTGTGTGTGAAATAATAAAATACAAGTGTCATGGTGTAGAAGCATAAAAGGAAGAAAAATACAAACACATTAGGCACTCAATAAGTATTCCAATAGACCAAAATATAAGGTAAATGGGCACATGTCACTAAATTTGCTAATGAATACATAGAAGGACATCTTCAAATTTCTACATATGCAAGCAATAAGTAATTTAGTTTAGATCCACAAAGAAGGAATGTTCAAATGTCTGCTAATAGAAGTAAGAAATAACACATGAGGGACATGGGTACATGTCCAAGGCATATAAATAGAGAAGTGGCATAGATCCAAATAATAATGCACTACTCAAATTCCCTCGAAGATGGAAGAAGCATGGGAACACAATCAAGTCTAATATAGGAAAAACTAGAAATAAAATAATGTATAACTATTTATTACAAATCTATGTAGATGATAAGATGAATATATACTAAGTGTAACTAGTAATAGTTGGAAAAAATATGAGCAAAGAGGATCAATGATCAATATCAAGATAAATCAATGTGAAAACTAGAATGTAGAGTATGTAAAGATAAAACTTGGTTATAAAAACTTTGTGGGAGATACCCCTGAGTGGGCAAATGTATTAAATGTATAAACCTAGATCAGTTTAAATTCCCTTAATGGATATATGATAGCTATTATAGATAATTTTAGTGGACTGAAGTCCTATCTAGAATTTACAAGCACTTACAATAACAAGTGAAGCATATATGTATGATAAAACTAACTATAATAGGATAGCTAGAAATATGAAATATATGGCAAATTTTATAGATGTAAACATAACAATACATACAAACTATAAAATTTTGTGTTTTTAAAATATTTGAACTTTTTATTTTCTAGGTATAAGCTATGTATAGGCAAATGATAATAAATTATGTATAGAGAGAGAAAGAAGGATATATGTACAAAAGTAGGAACCATACTAACCAATGAGTCTCATGGGACAATCAATATCAACATAACCTATGTTGAATAGGGGAACTGTGATCATGTGTGTGGTGTGAAAGGAAAAAGGTGAGCTCATGTTGTTGTGCTATATAATTTTAGTATGAAGCTACATGTGTAGTAATTCTATGATGGTATGGCACTGACTGTGATGCCCTATGAATTTTAAGGGTCTTAATAACCTATCTAGTATAATTAAAAACTATAGGTGATGTAGGTTCCCTATGATGAGAAACCTAGAACCCAATTTAACTGATCTTAGTGTAAATAGAGTAGAGAAAAGTCCTTTAGAATTTATGATGTATCTCTTATGCAGGGGTCTCTCTAGTAATGGTCTCTATGGGAGAGTATGCATACATGTAAATATTGTAAGAATATACTTTTCCTACTCTAATTACTTGGATGAACACTATGATGTATGCATAGGATATTTACTCTCTATTATAACTAATAACCATGCAATGTCTAGTAGTGGTACTGGAATTATAACTATTGTATATGGTAGAAATGTAGTTAGAACTACCTAAGGGATGGGAAGAGGATACTTATATGAGACACCCTTAATATTAACCACCTATTTATCATGTATATACTTCAAGCATTGGTGTACTATATATGGGATGGCTTAAAGTTGTTATAACCATGGCATGTTCAATAATATATCAAATACATCCACACTAGGTACTAGTAGGAATAAAGTGGCTATGTGTGTTAGTCAAACCTATAATGAAAGAATAATTTAGGTGTAGGTGCTTATTGTAAATATATTAGAAGAAGGTATTATATAATTTGTGATGTAAGAGTGTCATGGTACACATGTTTATGTTTGACTTATTGTCAACCTTAACACTTTGAATAGTATGGTGGTACATAAATGTTCATATGAATAATGCATGTAAACCTATGTCATCGTCTATAATATCCTATTATAAAAATGTGATAAGTGGTATAGGTGTAACTATATTATGATACATGCCAATAATGTTATGTATTGGATGTGTCTCCTATGTAACTATGTGATAATAATCTGGTGGTAGATGTACCTAGTATGTATAGTGAATACCACCTAATTTTACCCTACCTCATTTACTAAATGCATCAAGAAAGGATATAAAAATATTTTTAGTTCTTTTTCCTCTATTTTTTGTTAATTTGGTACCTCTATGGGTGTGCCAACATCAATAATCTTAACCTCAATGAGATTTTATATCTTATGCTTTAGGATAATTCATCTATTTGTCTTATGTCTTGGTGCCCTATGTTACTCATAAAATTAAGTTAAATCATAAATATTTGGAAGATCCCATATCATGTCAACCTCTTTAATGGGAGGGAGAGATATGACATTGCATTCTAATAGTTTTTTTATAACCTGTGTTGGTGACTATGGAAGATAATTGAATAATCTACACTAAGGAACATATAAACCATTCTAGGAGATCAATTAAAAGCTATGTTGAATGTGGCTTATTGATCATTTATATTTTTATGGGCCATACCTTGTATGGAGGTTTTTTTTAACTCTTCATAGTTAATTCTAATCCATTTATTTACTTGAGTTTTCTAATTGATAAGAGCTTAACCTCTCTTTCCTTGACTATGTGGAACATATCGATAAATGTTGGAAACTTCTTGAACAAGATAACTTTTTTTAGTTCTAGTAAATAGGTTTGTTTAAATATATATTGAATCTCTCTATCTGACATGGGGATATTTAATTTATATAATATTGTCTTGTATCATAAAACACAATTATAAATAGGCTCATTTGACATTTAATTTAACTGTGTCACTTGTGCATATGAAATCTTATCACTAATTTTGATAGAGAAGCAAGATAGGAAGATATTGGCTAAAGTATTTAATTTTGTGATAGATTGATTTGAAAAATCATAAAACCATTTTAGGGCATAATCCTTGTGACTACATGTAAATAGATTCATAAATATCCAATCATTGGACACATAGTCCAAGCATGATATGTGAAAGGATCTAAGGTGATGCTCTAGGTCACCCTTGCCATCATATAATGTGAGCTTAGGTGAGAAAAAATTGAATGGCAAAGGAGTTGTCACTATATGATGTGCCAAAGGTGTATGCAATATAATGTTAGAATCCAAGGTGTGTGATGGCCTAATTGCTCCCTTCTCAAGATGTAAGACCTTATAATTTAGTGTAATAACCTCACTCATAATGGATTTTACATCTAGAGTAGAGGAACTAACCATAAGTGGTGTATCTATCACTGATGGTTAAATAACAATCTTGGGTTATGTTATTTGAGTTGATTCATTTGGCCTCATTTGAGGTGTAACAACATGATTAACTAGAGGGGTTGAATATTGACCATTATTTGTCTTTTTTATTTCTTCTTGAATAATTTTTATGAAATCGTGTAGTATATCCTTATGTTTGGACACAAATTTATATAACACCTATTTATTTATTTAATCAAATCTATTATTAAATTATTCCATTGTAGGATGAAAGTTAAAAAACAAGATTTGTATATTTTGAACCTTTTAATAATAGTAATCTATGAAAGATTTTAATATTTAAATATATCGACAAATATGATATGTTTAGAATTAAAATCTAAGTATAGAAAATAAAAGATATAAACCATAAGTGTGTATATGGTTAGAGTTTTTGAATCTAGGGTTTATTTGCACTAATTTTAATTATATGTAAAATATACTGAAACCCTAATGTGAAATTGATTTTAATTTAGTTAGGTTGTCTATAAAAATCAAAAGTATGTTGCCCCAAATTTATTGCACAAAATTTCAATGAATGCAAGCTAGGGTTTGTAGCAATATTTGAAGTAAGTTGAGTTCACCAAATGATTTAACCTGTTTAGGTTTTACTATGTAAAACCTATGTTTAGATTAAAGGGACAAGATGTCTAAATAAATTAAATAATTTGAAATAATAAAGCATTGATTTTATATAGTATTTGACCTTATTTGAATTTCTAAAAATATCAATAAATAGGCATAAATATAGACTTATCTAAAAAGTGACTGTCAGGAATGATTTGGGTTCTAAAAGTTGAGTTATGGACACTTTTAAGTGTTGTCAATAGGATTATAGTGTCTATCTTCTCACTAGAAATTATCACCATACTTGTGTAGTGTCCTTAATGTGATGTTAATGTCCCCTTTATAAGACTATTCCTATTTTTTGGGAGCATTTACACCTATGTTTTTAGGTCCTATTCCTATGCGTAAAAAACATGATTTAGTGTGCAAACCCTGATATTCGTTGAAGGTATGGAATGAAAAATAATAATGTTTCATTATTAAGATAGGGTGGACATCCTCAACACCCCACTATGAAGATATTTTCCCACATACCAATACTCTAAAGAGGAATCAATCTCGATGTAGTTCTCTTACCTAGTGATTGATGCAAGTTCAAGTGAGTGCTAGAATGAGAGTGGAATTAGATGCCTCGAATGTGATTGAGGTTTGAAATATTTGAAAACTATGCTTCAAGATTTTTTAGATGGTAATATGTAGAAATAGGGTATAAAAGGGATCAAATAACCTAATTTTTCTCAACTTGTTTTTGGTTCAAATATGCTTATGCATCCATTTTCCATCTAGTGAATATAGGTCAATTAGACTTGTATTTATATAGTTTTTTAGCTTGTGTGGATACTAAAATGTGCTTAGGCCAACCTTAGGAAGGGCACATATTTGAAAAATTACCCATTGGGAAGAGCTATGGCTAAGGATAATAGTGCCCAATTAGGGACACTAGCACCATATGGCTATAGGGTCCCAAATGTGGCATTGATGTCCACTCAGTAGAATTTTGAGCAAGTTGGATTAGGATATAAGAGGATTGTCTTAGGACTATGTTTTGAATGATTGTAGGTGAATGTGGTCTACACAATCACTGGAAAAGTGTATCTAAGCTCTAGGATAGGTCTAGGGATAACTTAGGAATAAGATAACTCAAGCATCACTCTTAGCATCCAATTACCACTTTTAGGTGATTAAAATGGTAGGAAAAAATTTTGTATGCATTGGTTTAAAAATATTTTCAACAACTTAAATTAAGTACTTTCCTTTTCTATGCACAATCCTTGAAGGTGTTGTTAATGGTGGACTTTATGGAGAGGGTGTTTAAAAATAATTATTTTCATTATTGGTTTCTTCATTGTTACATTCATTTCTTAGTGTTTCCATGGATTTAAATTCATTATTACTTTAATAATTTGCATTTCCATGAAATTTTCTTCATTGTTAGGGGGTAAATAATCATGCATAGATTCATAATTAACAAAATAAAAAAAAATTATACTTTGAATATGGACTTGAAACATAATTTGGAATTTTAGGTGAACATTTGTCATCATTATTCAATTCATCATTATTGATGACATTTAGTACAATATAGATATTATTTATACCTTGTCCTAAGTGAAATGTTTGAATTAAAAGCTTTTATTTTTTTTATCAAATCTTATAATTGCTCTAATTTTTTTGATTTAACTACTTCCTCTTCTTTTAATGAGAATCATAACCCATGACTAGATAAAGAACAATTTGATTCCTTTTGATGGTGGTGTCCCAAAGATTAATTTGATTCCTTTTGTCTTTATTGTGCAAAACACAAAATGATGCAGATAATGTAAGTGGGGTCATAATTCTCAAATACCCTAAAAATAAATTTTAAACAAAGATTTTTTTTTCTATTATGTCAATAACACGTATACATTATAATGTGTACATATTATATCATATATGTGTTATAACATGTATGAATTATAACTATTAAATCTATTTAGTCATACACAATATTTTTATGATATATGATTATATTATGTGATGAAATAATATGTTATATTATTATGTTATTTTTGACAAATTTTATGGTATTTGTAAATGTCAAAAGGTTTACTCATGTTCTTTATTCACTCTATACAATATTTCTATCACATCTATCTATGATAAGCATTTCCTTGTTCTCATCTAGGCCTTATTAGTCCTATAGGTGGTTATTTAGACCTTCTTGAGTGTATACTTTTATAATGAGTTTGAGTTAATCTTATAATTAAAAATTATATTTAAAAGGTATGAGTATTTTTCTCATGTTATTATTTATTCAACCAACCCCTTTGACTCTCTTGAAAATATTCTTAGTACCTTTGTTCACCATAAGCAATAGTACCTTTATTCATCAAGGCCTATGATAGGCTTAAAGGTAGAATTGAGCCCAAATTCCCTTCTCTTATTAGTGCCTTACCCCATATAATATTATTTTAATAATCATTACATGGGGATAAATGTACCTCTATAATAAATGGTCCCTATCAGTCATGTCATATAGACCTGAGTATGACATTGAGGCATATTAGGCCTAATATGATCTTTTATTCTTATGAGTATGATATTTAAATAACTTTGATATTTAATGATAATTTTTTTTAGCACTGATCATTTTCATTATAATTACTCCTATTTTCATTAACACTTATTTTCTATGGTGTTATTTACCTTACTCATTATACCTTGGGAAAAACCTATGCAAACAAGCGTATGAGTGATCTCTTGAGCCTTATTGTAAACACTTCTCTTGCACATCATATGAACACTCTTAAAAGTTTATTTATATTAATTATAGATTATTATTAATTTTAATATCATTTAATAACCTCACTAAGACCCTTTCACATCAGATGCTCATGCTTTTGAGACTGCACTTCACCAAAGACATCATCTCATTTGAAGATCTCTCAAGGAAGCCATCCTTCTAGATGAAGGCACATGAACTTTTTGTTTAAATATAAGATGTGTAAAATGAATAATATTTCAATTTTATAAACCTTAAATATGAAAACACTCACTAGACAACCCAAAACATGATTCAAAGTTGCTTAAACAGACCATTCACAAAGACACCATAGGAGACCAATTTTTTTGTTATAAGTAACTTTTATTAAAAAAATTACCTAATGAGTCCAAAATTTAAAATTCATTATATTACCATAAAATCACCCCACTATAACCACTTTTCTCCATCAAGTTTTGAAGTGAAGAAACAAAGGCAAACTTGGACCCTTTCTAGATGACTAGGACATAGTGACCCCTTTACATTCTTAATGATTTTTCATAACTATGGGGCGATGAATATGAAAAATAAATACACTAACTTGAATTTAATTATGGTCCATATAATTTCCAAGGAGTCTTGGTCCTAACCTTCTCTATCTTAGTCATATTAAACAAAAATTGATGACCTTCCTCAAGTTGCCAAAGAAGCTGATAGGATAGATGATGAGTTTTCTACATTTTTGCATCTAAAACTCATTCCAAACTATGGATTTGACCTTTATGGGAATAAATAGTCTTGAATATTCTTTAAATTCAATTTGACCTTGAAAATGGTATGAACAACCTTAAAAACCCCTTTTTTAGCACTAAAATTGGCATGATCACTTAAGGAACCTAATGGAAACTACTAAAAATGGTGTCTATTAGACATTTTTATGCCTAAATAGGTAAATCATAATCTCCTTCTATCACTATACTTCCATTACCTTTTAAAACCTGTTATGAAATCCATAAAGTGATCTAAAATGCAACCAATGAGGTTTTGATGTTAGCCAAGAATATCAACAACCTATTTGATCTTTTATATATCATGACATGACCTTTCCACATTAATTATACCTATAAAGACACACTATAATCCTTTCAAAACTTGAAGTTCACTGAAATAGGTCATGTACTGACTAGACAAGCACATAACTATGACGAGCAAAACTTTAAACTCATTAAATTTAACTTAATATATTCTAACCAAGGATTCAAGTGACCATTCCTAGGACATAATAATACCATCATAATGATTAATAGGGTAAACAGTCATGATTATGAAATATTCAACTTGTAGGGGTGATAATTTGACTTGTGAGATCAAACTTGTCAACACTAATCAACTATGGGCATTTTTGTCATAGTCCATGTAGATCAAATGTCCTTAATCAATAAATTGAAGTGATGAATAAATATTGAAAATATATTTTTTTGAGCCTTTGGAATCCTAAAATAATGTCTAGCGCATCCATGAAAATAGAAAACCTAGTATAATCTAACTTATATTATCACATAAAAAGTTTCATATTATGACATTTCCATGAAAAAGTTATGATGCCACCATTTGTAATCATTACCAAATTTTTTTTATTTGGGTCAAAAAAATAGTTCAAACATGCCACCAGCTCATTTTTTATGAATTTATGTGTACCACTGAGTCAATAAACGCTAGCATCCTCTATATATTGATGAAATCCATAACATTAAGGGTTTGTGGAGTAATAATACCATAAAGTGCATAGAATTAGATAGTTAGTTTGAGATATTTAGGTTCCTCCTTTTTATCTTCCTCACCCTCACCTAATATTTTGTCATATTTTCCATCTTCGTTGATGCCTTCAATGTATAAAAAAATTATTATCAACATATTTATGTCTTTTGATATTTTTTATCATAATTAAAATATAATCCTTTTGCCCATTTCTCTTAAATTTTATTACAAGTCAATATAATAATCTAGGGAAATGATTGTGAAAGTACATTGCTATATCTACCATTAGTTAAATATAGTTGTGTGATGATATCTCTTTTCTCCTTCCTATGTGAAAATACCATGGAATATGATACTAAACTTAGGTTAAAAATGTGAACATCAATTTGGATGCTCTCTTTGAACATGCAAAATAATAGGTTATTCAATTTGTATTTTATGATTCCATCCACCCTTAAAGATAGGTTCTATAATTGTTGAATACAATCATTTATATATCCCATTTTTATCATTTATATTAACCAATTTTAGTAGTTTTTATTGGCACATTTATGGTACTATTACTATATCTCATTAGTAAACATTTACCAAACAACATTAAGGCCCTTATTTTTATTTTGAGTACACAATAATATATAATAAATTAATTTATCTTTTTACAAATATAGATATGTTGTGAATATATTTTTTTCACATGAAGTATGATGCATACCAAATAAATTTTCCATTTGATTGATCCAAATCACAAAATCGTTACCATCAAACTTGTGTTCTTATATTTTCTTAGCATGTTTATCAAACTAGTCTTTGGGATTTGATTATTTAGGTTGGGATAACTTGAGTGTCTAGATGAATATTTTTTGGGTGGTGGTATTGTGTATAGACACCTAAAACAATCCACCACTAGCCGTCAACCAAAATTTAGACTAATTCCTACCAACCTTTGCAAACTAAGCCTAGGAATCATCGAACATCCCAAATTTGCTTGTTTATCATTCATCAAAGCTTAGAATCATGTTAAGACATCCCTAATTATGGTATCCTATCATATGAAATCATAACCTCTCATGCATTCATCCTTAAGCATCATGTGGCATCACAACAATCAATTTGGCCTATGGACCTATTAAATGGGGCACATGAACAAATATCAAATCTTGAAAGAGATAAATGGATAATCATAATTAATTAACAAGATAAACTAAATTAAATGCCTAATTAAATTATCTATGTGTAATTAATGAATAAATAAAAAATCAAATTCAAAAATATGAAATATCCTAGCTTTTCACGATTACCTTTGCAAGTTGTCAAACCTTTGGAAAATATCTCATTTTGGAGACCCATGCCTATTCATTGAAAATAATTATTAATTGAAACATTTTAACTCTACTGGGGTTATGTTGACTCACATAGGTTAGGTTTGAATCCATTTCAATACTTAATTCAACTTTGACTCACCTTGGGTTGGGATTAAATACATTTACTATAAATACAAGCCATTGCCTATTGAAAAAAAAAGCTTGGATATTGTAGAGTTATAATGCAAGTTTTATTGCATGAGATTAATAATAATAATGTTATAATTCGAAAATATTGATCCAATCTACACGAATCCAACACAAACCATGTTTCCAAAGAGAAAGGGAGCTACATAAAATCCATTGCTAAAGACTCTTTAAGCATAAACTGAGAACGCCACCTAATAATGCACATGGAGCTCCAAAGGATGGTAATAGATTGTGTGTATTTTGCATTTTAGTTGTGATTCCATTTGTTTTTTGTTCATTAATCCCACCCCTAAAATCTATGATTGTAAGTGTTAGTGTGTTTTTATTAAGCATTGTTACTTGTTCTAACACATGATCTAACTTCCCTTCTTAGATTCCTATGATCAGAAATGGAACATTGGGTGGGACCTAAAGCATATCACATACTAAGGAGACCAAAGTGTAGATCTTAGTTTTTTAAATGAATGCTTGATCATCTTAAAAAATTAAGCTTTTTACTTTGAATTTTTGTATTCTATTTTTAGTGTTACCCATATTTACATAGAGATTGACATTAATTCTACATAATTGACATCAATTTTTCCTAACCAACATCAGTTCTATCTAACCATCATCTGTTTCATGTGCAAAGTAGATTACAAAAGAAAATTTGGTTTTTTAAGCTTCCTTAAAAGTTATAAGTTGATATTTGTGATTTTAAAGCTTGCATACTCTCTTTTTGAACATTTTATTGTAGGTTATCTAGAGATTTCATACTAACTTGGGGATAACAAATGTTTTATTAAGAAAATTCGCTTAAGGGTTCACAGGTAATCGATATCAAATATTTTCTAACTGACATCTATTCTCTTACAACTAGCATCGGTCACTAATGACCTATGTCAGTTTCTATGTAAAAAATAGAGAAACTCAAAAGCCTCCATTTCAAACCTTATTTTCTAACTTGAAAATGTGATTTAAAGTAGAAGGAAACCCTCTAAAAATTATAGGTCACACATGGAAAAATGTTGAACATGCTTAAGTCTTGAAAATTTCCATTTGGTGCTTAAAATGAATTTAAATGGTTTATACTTAGTTTGTTTTGTGAAATTTTACAAATTTTATAACTAAGGCCAAGGGGACAAGAAAACATCACAAACATCTCAATTTGGTGCATAAAATAAACATTCACTTAAATTGTAATTTATTTTCAAGTGTTTTGTTTTATACTAGATCATTTAATACTTGTGTGTTTTTTGCATATTAAAGATGTGTGTAGGCTCTCCCCCCATCCCATTTAGAGAACTTGGGTGACCAAAAATGCTTCTTCTTTGCATTTTATGACTTGTTCCAAGGTGCTAAAAGAATGTTGTTAAGGATCTCTCCAAAACCTGTATGGTTTGGGTGATCTAGACACAACCTCTAAAGCCTTTTCACTCAGTCATTTATTTTATGTAACTTAGCTTGTGAGTGGGAGTTCATAACCTCCTCATGAGTTTTGTATGGAATATTTAAATTAGGGTTTCATCTCCTAACATTATTTCAACCCCACCCCATTATGGGGTATATAAATTAGGGCACATATACTATGATTTCTAGGGGGTTAAGTAGATAACCTCTATAATCCTAAATAAAACCTGAGTTAGCTCTGGTTAACTAGGGGATTCCACTAAGTAGTACATGGATGGAATCTCTATGAAAAGGAATAGACCCTTGCATAGTAATTTAACCAGTATAAAATCAATTGATGTGAGGCATTTTTAATATTAATAACACTTAGGACCATGTAGATAATAAAAAAATTAAGTTTTAGAACAACCCCACTTGATACAAACATATTATTGATGTAGGGAGAGTAGCCTGAAGTATCATGTCACCGTACAATCTCTTTGGAGAAGGGGATGTAAAAACACTACTACTTCATGCACTTTTTTGGGATTAACAATTAAAATCTTCCCAAGAGCACGTATGTAGACATAATTTAGTGATACAAATTTACCTTGTCAATTTAGGGCTTTCAACATTATACTTAGTTATATTTTTGTCTTTTCCTTTACTTGATTGGTTTTTGAGTTTAAACCATTTGTTTGTTTATACCATGTCAAAATGAGTTTTGTGTCTACATCACTACATTATTTAAGGAGTCATTAAGCCATCCATTTGACACCATATCTTTGACTTGAACATTTTTTTCAAAAATGTTATGTGTATCACTTTATTGAAAAGGGTAACATTATACTACAAAAATAAATTTGAGTTTTGTTCCTTGGAGTCTTTAAAAAAATATCAATCATATATTTAGAGTGTGATAATGTCATTATGCTACTTGAATCATTTCATAGACCTATTTATCCTTAAGTCCAATTTTGAAACCAATCCATATGTGTCTTTTAGGTCTTTGTCTAGTACCATTATGTCATTCACCTTTATCTAGGTTATTGATCAATGAAGCATAGTTTTTCCTAAGTTGAGTTTTTAATTAATCTTGACAAGTTCAAATCCAAATAGTGATTGATTTATGTTTATGCCCTATGTAATTTGGGCTTATACACTAATCTTTCTCTTTTGGATTGTATAACTTATATTAATTATTTACCCAAATTTGAAAACTATTATTTGTGCATTTATTTGGGATAAAATAATCTATCTCTAAGTGCCTTCTATTTTTATGCCTTATACAAATTAACCAAGTTTTAGGTCTAAATTTGAATGCCTAGTTTATGCCAAAGTGTTTTGGATTTTTTATATTAAATATCTCACCTTGTTTCTAAGTCTATATTTTGTGCTTGTTTTGCTGAAAGTCCTAGCACATCCTTTGTTTGAGCCTAGCTTTTGATGCTGCATTTGACCAAAAGACCTAGAAACCTTTATTTTCCTATATTAGACCTATTTGGAACACTTTAAACCTAGAGTTTGGCATTTTCATTTTAGTTCATCCACTTGAACTTTTTGTGTGAGACATTTAGTGTTAGACATTTGACGTTAGATTGTTTTATACCAATTTTTATCACAAACCATTTTGGAGATATAGATCCATCACTTTGACCAAGTTAGATTGCATTTGAACTATTTGTCTATCTAAACATTATTTTTTAGATTTTGTATAAGTTTAACCTCTTTTGTTGTAAAACATTCACCATTGATTCAAACATGTCTCACTATAATCATAGTGGAATCATGTACAGTCCAGGGTATAGTAATATGGGTACACAAGAAGACTTTGTTAAAGACCCCTATGGATATGATGTAGTTTGTGAGATGGATCATTATCCACCTTAAAACACTCAAATGAGGGAACAAATCTAAGATCCTTTGGCCCATTATTTGGTTAACACACCTCCATACTCAGAGCAAGACCTATTATTGTTCTAGATTTGTACCCTAGTTGAGTAAGGGGATTGTTCAAATCTTCCTACTCAAATATAGTCCAACCTAGAACTGATCTTACGCTTTGGGTATCTTAATGATGGATTAGACCTCTAGAGAAGGCTATATTCCTTATAGATCTATCACCTACACTAAATCTAAACTACAAATTGCTTGGGAAAGGGAGAGAGATTTCAAAAAACTTATAAAAATATGTAAAAAATTAGTGATTCACCAATGATTTTATCACTCTAGTCCACACAAAACACACTAAGAGACACTTTTTAGACCAAATAAAATCAATCTCACATAAATATTTCAAAACAAGGCATTAATCAGTTACTAAATTAACAAGAGAGGGTGGATATCTACTTTCAAACTAGACAATAAACTATAAATTGCACTTGAAATGACATGAGAAATATCAATCACTTCTTAAAGGTGAGAAAATATAGACACAAGCAAGGAAAATACATTCACTTAAAAATATTGTATAAATTCATAGAACACACTTCAATCTGGATTAGAAAAGGATGGAATTCAACCTTTATTACATCAAAAGGCATCACTGTATAAAATTTTGTATAATCTAGTCATACCAAAAAAATGGATATAGAGATCAATCTCAAGGCTTAGAAGCCTTCACTTATAGAAAAGAGAAATAGAGAGAAAGCTATATACATTGGAAAAGGCCCAACCACTTTTGATGGATTAACACTCTTGAGGATGCTGAATCATGATCTTATCAATAAGAAACCAACTTTATAAAATAATTAAATATACATTATCCTTATCTAATCACCATATATTTTATTATAACTCCATGATATATTCTACTTGATCTACTAATGAGGATATGTTTTGGAACTAACTGAAATGTGTCACATCTACATTAGGTAGCCAACTATATCTACTTATAAAAAATGTGACCATGATAAGGTGAGACACAGGTCCACTATATGTGATAACCAATCTTAGACCATTGGTTTTCATACAGTCACCATATCTAGGCAAGTCTACAAATCGCCTAACTTTGCTTTACAATCAGTGGCCTATCTTCACCCTTTGTATTTGACCCAAAAGATCTATCTTTCCCATATGAAGATTTTAATGATGATGCTTGGTCTCTAAATTATGACCCTAGCTTAATTTTGATGTTCTTTTGAGCTCAGTTATTTGACATTTAATTTCATCAAAAAATGTCTTGAGCTTGCTTTTGCTTATTGGCCATTAATTTTCAAATCAGATAGTCTACAATGGTGTCTAACTATCTCTATGATTATTGGTTTTATAGATCCTTCTAAATTATTTACCCTAACTCACTCTATTGGTCTATCTATGTATGGATTTCCATAATCCATCAATCTTTTTCCAACCAAACTTTATTGTTCCACTTATCTTCAACTCATTGGCTCTTGGATTCATTGAATGTTTTTATTCATGCTCATCATCTGATCTTGATAAATTATTAAATGTGAGACCTTAGATCTTCCTACTCCCACTTTTTCATTAGTCCTTACACTCTATGATATCAAGATGTATGATCTCATGTGTAACATTTATTTATCTTGGACCCATCCTTATGTTAGTAAATGCACACCATTCGATCATGTCCAACTTATAGATCTTTAGAGGCTTTAACTTGGGGACCTTTTGACCTATTTGACTTTAATATGGATTGTTATATCTCATATGTTAGTATGAGGGCTCTTACAAACCATTATATCTTGACCAACTTCAAACCTTTTAATGACATTTTCAATCCAAATGGTTACTTGTTATGGTCTAAATTTGACACCTACACAAATGTTATATTGAATTCTTGACTTGATTCCTGATAACTATTTGACTTGATTCCTGATAACTATTTAACTGGTTATCCTTGACTTGATTCCTAATAACTATTTGGGTAAAATGGATTTGGCTTATGGGGATAATAGCTTGGATTAAAATAATAGACTAACTAGAATATAAATTATGCTTTCAAGGATAAGTCCTTGTACTATTGAATCTTGATATTTTATAATAACTAAGAGGTGATTCAATATGTTCCAAATAAGTACATTAAGAAGTAAGAGATGATTTAATATGTTCAAAATAAGTATGTTTACTTGATGCTCTTATTGTAACCTAATAACTACCCATCCCTTATCAGGATTCCTGATAACTACCCATCCCTTTTACCCAAATACTTGATTCTTGATAACTATTTGGGTAAATGGGATTTGGCTTGTGGGGATAATAGATTGGATTAAAATAATAGACTAACTAGAAGATGAATTATGCTTTCAAGGATAAGTCCATATACTATTGAATCTTGATATTTTATAATAACTAAGAGGTGATTAAATATGTTCAAAATAAGTACATTAAGAAGTAAGAGGTGATTTAATATGTTCAAAATAAGTATGTTTACTTGATGCTCTTATTGTAACCTAATAACTACCCATCCCTTATCAAGATTCCTGATAACTACCCATCCCTTTTACCCAAATACTTGATTCCTAATAACTATTTGGGTAAAAGGGATTTGGCTTATGGGGATAATAAATTGGATTAAAATAATAGACTAACTAGAAGATGAATTATGCTTTCAAGGATAAGTCCTTATACTATTGAATCTTGATATTTTATAATAACTAAGAGGTGATTCAATATGTTTGAAATAAGTACATTAATAAGTAAGAGGTGATTTAATATGTTCAAAATAAGTATGTTTACTTGATGCTCTTATTGTAACCTTTAGCATGAAAGCACTGTTTGGAAGATGTTATGAGCTCTACAACCTGAAGGATTTTCATATTTTGATGATGGTAGATATTTCATACTACTAAAATTATTTATTCTCAAACTTCAAACTTTACTTATACCAAAGAAACTTTATTTTCCATTAGGCATGCCAAAACTATTGGGGTTCTAAATTAACACCCTAGCTGAGTAAGGGGATTGTTCAGATCTTCCTACTTAGATCTAGTCTAACCTAAGACTAATCTTAGAATGTGGGTATTATAATTATGGATGAGACATCTAGAGAAGGCCAGATTCCTTATGGATCTATCACCTACACTAAACCTAAACTATCACTTTCTTGGGAAAGGGGGAGAGATTTGATAAAACTTATAAAAGCATGTAAAAAAGTGGTGATACACCAATGTTTTGATCATTATAACCCACACAAAACACACTATGATACATTTTTAATACCAAATAAAATCAATCTGATATAAATATTTTAGAAAAAGGCATTAATCAATTACCAAATTAATAAGAGAGGGTAGATATCCACTTTCAAACTAGACAATATACTATAAATTACACTTGTAATGACCGATGATAACTATTAATAACTTCTTGAAGGTGAGAAAATTTAGACATAAGAAAGGAAAATACTTTCACATAATAATATTTCATGAATTCATAGAACACACTTTAATTTGGCTTAATAAAAGATGGAATTTAGTCTTTATTGCATCAAAATGCATCACCGTATAAATCTTGGTAGAGTCTAGTCATACCAAAAAGAGGGATATAAGGATTAATTTCAAAGATTATAAGCCTATACTTATAGAAAAGAGAAAGAGAGAAAAATAATTGTGCATTGGAAAATTCATAACTGCTTTTGATGGATTAACACTCTCCAGGATGCTGAATCATGATCTTATCAACAAGAAACCAAATATATAAAAGAATTAAATGTCCATTATCCTTATCCAACTACCATATCTTTTTTTAGAACTCTATGATATCATCTAATTGATCTGTTGATGAGGATATGTCTTGGAACTAACTAAAATGTGCCAAATTTAAATTAGGTATCCAACTATATCTTCTTATCAAAAATATGACCATGATAAGGTGAGACACATGTCCACTATATGTGAAAACCAATCTTAGACCATTGGTTTTTATACAGTCATAATATCCATATAAGTCTATAAATTACCTAACTTTATTTTATAGTCATTGGCCTATCTTTGCCCTTTATATTTGACCCAAAAGATATATCTTACCTATATGGATATTTTAATGGTGATGATTGGTATTTGAAATGTGACCCTAGTTTAACTCTGATTCACCTTCGAGCTTGGTTCCTCAACCTTTACTTTCATCAAAAAATATCTCAATATTACTTTTACTTATTGGCTATCGATTGCCAACTTGGACTATCTATAATGGTGTTTAAATGTCTCTATGTTTATTGGTTTTATAGATCCTTTTGACTTACTTACCTTGCCTCACTCTATTGATCTATTTATGTACAAATGTCTACAATCCATAGATATTTTACCAATTGAATGTGCCTATGTTACTTGTCTTTGAATCATTAGTTATTGAATTCATTGAATTTTTTTTGACCCATGCTCATTATATGATCTTGATGAGTGATTAAACATTAGCCCTTAGATCTTCCTAGTCCCACTTTCCTATCAGTCCTTGCACTTCATTAGATCATGATGTATGATCTCATGTGTAATATTTATTTAGCTTGGACCCATCTGTATGTTAGTGAATGTGCACCATTGGATCATGATATGATGATCCTTCACCATCAGATCATGTCAAACTTATAGATCTTTAGAGGTTTTTTCTTGGGGACCTTTTAACCTATTTGATTCCAGTGTGGATCATTATAACTCATGTGTTAGTTGAGGACTCTCGTAGACCATAAGATCTCATCTAACTTCAAACCTTTTAAGGACCTTTTGAATCTAAAGGGTTACTTATCATGGTCTATATTTGATAGCTATACAAATATATTATTGACTTCTTGACTTGATGCATACCATCAAATATTTACTTGGATTGAACATAGACCATTGATCTTGAAGCTGTTTAAATACAAATGACCATTTCCTGTAGCCTAAACTTTGACATCTGTAAAAACATATTCTATGTCCACGCGAATGTCACTACATATTTGAAAAATAAAGGTCATATTCTACATTTAAATTAACACTTGTGGTGTCATCCTAAACTTTTTTTTGGGGTACCTTATTTGAAATATTCATTCGAAGACCTTGAACTAGACCATCATCTTGAGAAATGACCCTTTGATAAAATTGCATAGGGAACTTTTTGATGAAAATTAACCTTTCTAAACTTATGTATGGGACACTTTCTAAAGAAATTACCCTTCAAAAAAAATGTTTAGGACACTTTGATTTAAGACTTATCCTTCAGGATTTCTGAAAAGGACCATTTTATCAAGAAAAGACAATTCAAGAAAATTGTGTAGGACTATTTCATTGAAGAATTATCCATCAGGAAAATTGTTTGAACAATTTTATTGAAATAAATAGGTCTTTGTATTTTAGTTTAGATATTTTATCTGAAAGGATTCATTCCTTTAGAAACTTTGTATTGAATAATTTGTCTTAAATAATTCAACACTTAGCCCAAAAATAAAGATTCATGAAAGAATTAGCTTAGAAAAGGAAAGCTTGAAAAAATTAACACTTAATCAAATGAAAGGTATAAAATAATTTGAGTAAATACTTGGCCCAAAAGGAATTTTTTACTTACCTTTTTCTTAAACTACACTTGAAATTTTTCTTGATCCTTGATGGACTAGACACTATGAAAATATATTTAGATACCTACTCTTCAAAACTATAGAAAATAAGATCTTTATCTCTACATTTAACTCTTGAACTAGGCACATTTTTTGGTATGTAGACCAAAATTTGGTCAAGATCAAATGACACAATACCTAGCTAGTATACCTTCAATTGTAGAACAAGTCTAATAGAAACTATTCTACATTATAATGTCATTGGCCTATGACCATTATGTGTTTGATCATCACTTGATAGTAAATGAGGATTAAGTCTTAATTATATTTGTGGAGGTAGGGGCTAAGTTTTCAACAGACTTCCCCCATGAAAATTTGTTAGGTTTTGTAAGATTACCTTACAACATGCCTTATAATCAAAATGTTGAATATACCTCTTCTATAAATCCTTGAGATATACTGATAATTCCATATCAATACCATATTATGATTTTTATAGTAAAATACCTCATGGAGGATCACTTCATATAGATATAGACATCATACTAGATATATCAAAACCTAGCACATAATTTCAACAACATGACCTTGTCAAATGCTCCTCTTATTAAGTTAGTTCATTCAATAAGAGTTTTAATCAAATTTATAGGCCAAAACAATTAGGGTGTAGATCCATTCATGTAAATAATTTCAATGGTAAACATGTTCAATGCCCTAGCTATTAAAGAAGTGTCTTCTACTTTTATGTAGCATAGTGAGCCAAACATACTAGATAATGTGTAAGTGACATCCAGTCTAGACCAAAGTGGTGTAAATGCATAAATAACTAGTCCATAATAAAATGTGCCTTTACTCAACACCATGAGTGGTTTTAAAATGTATGGGATAGGAACTTATACCTCCTAATTTTAAATGGCTACCCTTAATCCTCAACTAGCTACTTCTTCAAGCAAGCAACCTCAAGGATTAGGTAGTCCAGCAAAAACCATTGTTGTGCCTCAATAAAATGTGATGGATGTTACTCAAGAATAGTAGGTGATGACTAATTCCACAACCATAGTCACCATACAAAATATCCATGTAGCAAAGGTAAAACATTCTTCCACCTCAATAGGGGAAACAATGTTTAACCCCATCAAGTAGTGATGAATACAGCTCTTCAATTGTAGACCAATATACCATTACAATCACAAATGTTGTCTAATCAATATCATATGAGTATTGGTCAATAAAAAATAATGAAAATTAAACATGCATCTACATCCCAACAAGGATTTATGCAAAAAATAGGTTTTAATGTTACCTAAGTGTTAGTTAGGCAGCAATTGCCTTTTGTTCATAATATGCCACAAACTCAATGACAGGGCCTTAGTTCACAATTTTTCCTTTATCAGTAAGGTTTGACTAGTTGGCAACAAGTCCCTAATCAATCTTAATAGGCATAGTATTTCACTCCTATCCATATCCCTCCATCTCAACTATAATTTCCCTAAAACTAGTCCCATATACCAAATCCTAACTAGAATATCACACTATAACACAAATAATTTCAACAATCACATCCTAATGTATAATTGAATTTTCCTATTCAATTCCTGAACCTAACCAACATTCCATATAAATTTTAGCCTCCACCTCAGACCAATGTTCCCACTAGTTTCTTATCCTAATAACTATAATAAATGAAGGATGCAGTTATTGCCATCCAAACTAGGAAATAGACTAAAAATTTTGAGTTGGATGATGTGTGTTCTTACCCATTCAACATGGCATATCTACATATACCATTTCCCCCATGGTATAAACCACAAAAATTTGACAAATATAATGGGAAAGGAGACCCAAAATCCCACTTGACTAGATTCTTTGTTTCATTTGAACTAGTGGCCTACAATGACATATACCTCTTACTATCATTTCCAAAGATCCTAGTAGGACAAGCTTTGGAATGGTTTCTAAATTTACCTAAGAATTTAGTTTCTAATTTTGATGATATTTTAGACAAGTTTATGCAATAATTTTCTTCCAATATCAAGCATGAGATTTCATTGGTAGATTTGATGCAAGCCAAATAGAAGTCTAGTGAAATTTTTGCAAGTTATTTATAGTGATGGAGATCACTTACCAATATATTCACCCATACTTTACTACATAAACAATTAGCTGCTATGTTTAACAAAAATTTACATAGTGAAATATCTTACCACCTGGAACTACAGTGTGTACATACTCTTAAAGAGATCATCGATAAAGGTTTATTAATATAAATAGTCATTATTAACAAATGGATCATCAATCTTACCTCATCAAATCATAACCAAATTACAAACCAAGGAAATAGCCAAAACTAAAATCAAAACCAAGTCCAAATACAAGTGTCACAACTAGTATAGGCCAATAATTATGAAAATTAAAAATCATTAAATTATAATAAAAATGTTGTTAATAATGGAATTAACTAAGTCATGACATGTATAAATGGTAAAACCACCATCTACTCAACCTACACCACATATACAAATTACTCCTAACCAATAATCTCTTCAACAAGTAAAGTAAGTGTAGTAGCCTAGACCACCACAACAAATGCAACAATCATTACCTTTGTAAACCCATCCTCCAAAGAGAACTATGCCTACTCATCACATCTTTAGTGACCTTGGATAAACCATTAAATCCATCTTTCACAAGCTTGGTACTACTAATCTGATTAGTTAGCCTATTCTAAATCACTATCCTAAGGGAATTCCTTATCTACATTGGTACTAAAAAAATGAATTATATAAGGATGATTAGGTTAATATACATAATTTTTGATGTGTGCAAATTAAAATTTTGATTGATAATATGTTGTAAAATGGAGAGATAACATTAGATAATGGATCTTCCACATCCAATAAAAATTTAGGTATCTATCAAAACCCATTTCCACAACATAAAAATGAAATAATAACAACAATAAAATCTAGTGTATTAGTAACAACAATATCAACAATTAAGATAGAACCAATAAAACTAGCAGTACAACCAACAACATCAACTAAATGGATGGAACCAAAACTAGAATGATACCAACAACCAATAGACCTACCAAGTAATTACACATGACTATAACAAGGTTGTATGCCATATTATGTGGGGGTCACATTTTCACCATCTCCATCAATCTGAGACCAAATACCAATCAAATAAGATCATTGCTAATTAATTCTAACCAAACAACGCATGTTGGTGATCCTTACTTGACCTAGTATTGCATATAGGCATACCAATAAATATGGATGACTACTTTTAGACCACATACTGATAACTCATCCTTCCCTCATGACCATGAACAAGTGCACAGACAACTAAGACTTATAATATTTGGTCCCCCATAACCATCATTTATTATCAACAATGGTCTTGTATCTAATATTGATTATGAAATCATAACTTATCAGTCAAATATTACCATCTTAGGCCCATAACCATTTGTCACTTCACCCATCCAACCCACTATTCTAGATATAAACAAGCCATTTACCACTATGAAAGAAAATACATTTGATATTGTGGAATATTTGTAGAAAACACCTATAAAAATATCCATTTTAGATTTATTGTGTATGTCTACAATCCACAAGAACATCTTAAAATAATTCCTCAACCAATCTAAGTTCCTAATGACATATCTCCAAACAAATTTCAAGCTTTGGTTGGACATTTATCCCCAAGTTAATAATTAAACTTTGACCAAAGTGATATTTCATCCCTTGGTGATGTATGGGCATCTTAAAAATGCTCAAGGTTGGTCTAGGATGTGTCTGAGAGTCATGATAGTGAGTGAAATTTGAATTATAATGCAAAATATATTTTCCCATCCAAATGGATTTTCAAAATTTCAAGATGTTCTAGGTGGTCTAGTAAAGTGTGAGTGAGTGGTGATTATATGTAAATGATGAATAAAGTTGTAATAGACTTTTATGGTTTCATGAAATATTATTTAAGTGTTTATGAATACATATGTAAAGAGAAGGTGTGAGGTGAAATCTAGAATATCCACCACCCTACATAGGTCTAAGAATAGTTGGATGTTTCTTGAATCAATAAATGGTTAAGAGTTGTTACACAAGTCTGTAGAACGTCTTTTGTAGTGATATAGTGTGTGTGTCATTTGAATTAGGGCAATAAGAGAAGAAAATAGGGAAAACATTGTTGAAAGGAGTCAAAGGTATGCCATGATAATGTATAGGATTATATGAATCTTTTTGTATGAATGAAAGTTGCAGATGAATGTATTTTTGTTAATGAAATTTTTCCTTCTTATTTATCATAAATAAATTTCTTGTGAATGACCATCTAGTAACTAGAGGTATTGAATTATACATGGAGTACTTTTTCCAATCTTAATAGAGTACTATTTTGTAAGACATTCAAGGAGGAAGGATGTGGAACAATAGTTTTGAAAGGAAAAACTAGGGATAAATAATGGTGAAATCTTGTGTGAATTTGTTGAGGGTCATACAAACCCATAGATAATTTATTAAACACTTCATAGTGAGAAAACTTAATGAAGGTAATTCTTTTATAAACCCATGTTCATAGTGATGAGAGTCTAAGGTATGAAAACAAGTTATATATTCTTGTTATATATATGATGACAATGTTTGAGTTGTCATTATTTAGGTTTATTGGTTAGATGTCTAATTAAAAGCATATAATTCTTAGCTTGTAGAGGGCAATCCTATCTAGAAAAGTAAACTCTGATGATATGGACAGACCCTTGAGAATACTAAATAAGGCCTTGTTTAAGGAATTTATGGAAGGATTTCATGTTTTAAGAGTAAATGACTATGGGAAGGTGAATTTTCATTGTAACGGTCAAGCAAGATTAAGAGTAAGAGTGGATGATCTTCAAGGAAGGTCCAGGTGAGAATGAAATAGTTGAAAAGACTAATGGAAACCGTGTACAATCAATGAAATCATGTGTAAACAACTAATATTTTGAGGTTTTAAGAAAAGAGTGGATGAATAGAGGATTATATCCATTTTGATGAGTATGTAAGATCTAAAAAGAACTTTTGGAAGTGATTTTATCCTTTAAAATGTTGTATAACCCAAGAAAATGATTTGTGTATGCCCTTGGCCTGTATAGTGAGCTTAAAAACCCTAGATTAGGGTTTATCCATTTAAAAACGTTTCCAACATTGTTAAAATTTAAAAATTTCTAATCTAATCTTTTTTAAAGTTATAATGGATATTAAGAAATAATTAAAGTTTTTGGGTATGAATAAGTATAGATATAGGACTGTGTGTTAGTACTAGGTCTAGGGAAGGCCTAAAAGAGTAAGTGTAGTGAATAAAAAGCACATTTATACAAATAAGTAAGGTAATAAATGTTTTATTAATATGGGGGATCAAAATTGGTATCCAAAAACATATTTATTTTGATTTTATGGTTTGTACACTGCCCAAACTAAGGAGATTTATCAATTTGGAGGGTTAATTGAGGGGTGGTTTAAAGAAGGAAGTGTATCATGTCTTGGGATTTATGTTAAGAGAAATATCTATGAGTTTTAGGGCCTAAAAATTTCCTTTAAAATTTATTTGGTTTATTAATAAATGTTATCATCTGCTCCCAATAAGGAGATTTACTCAAAAATAGGGCTAGTAGGCTTAGAAGACAATAACTGGACTAATGAGTGAAATATAGGGTGATGAGTGATGGAAGTGGCTTGATTTGACTTGAAATGAATTATTCTAATGTTTTATGTGTTTTTAAACTTTTATAAATAGGAATTTGAGTTTTGGTACATTTATACAAGATAGGCCTCGTGTTGGTCAAGCAAGATTAGAAAGATTGCAAGGAAAGTGTAAGGAGAATTGAAAGTTTGAATGAATCTCTATATCATTTTGGTATAAAATATATATATATGCTCTAGGAATATGTATATAAAGGTTTATTCCATTTTTCATATTGCATGTTGCATGTTGGTCAAGAAATTGTAGGTAAGCAAGGAGAGAGGTAGTTTGTAAGGTGTCTTGTTGAAGACAGAGTAAGAAGGTAGATTAAGAAAGGTATGAATTACATTATGGTTTATTATTTGGTTTAGATGAATTGATTATGGTATGTGATATGTAAGGAAATAAAATATTAAATAGTGTTATGGCAAGCCCTAAGTTAAGACAACTATTAACAAGATCAAAAGAGATAAGCTCATAAATAGAGATTAAGAAAGAGAAAATAGTCCTAGTGTGAAAGACAAGAGGTGGAAAGGACCTATTAAGGTTTGAGATAGAGAGTGAGATTTGTTACAAGTGTGAACCAAAATAAGGTGGTCTAAATGAGGCCAACAAAATGAGGAAAAGCATGTACTCAAGTGAGGTGTTAAAGATGAAATGAAAGGAGAAGTAAAAATAAAAATAAGAAACATGGTTAGATCTAAGTGCCACATTGAGATAATGATGGAGATAGAGATAAAGGAAATGAATGATGAATTGGTAAGGATGGAAAGATAATTAATATAGATGTGGAATGTGTATAGTCTAAAATGTGTAATAAAGATTAGAAAAAAGGTTAAGTGTTGTTTTACATAAAGAATGCAAGAGTGAGATAATCAATAAGCAATGGAATGTGTGCAAAAATAATGGAAAGATATGATTAAACAAATGAAATTTATGGAAAAGATAGAGGAAATTGGGACTCAAAAATTTTATTCTAACATTTCTTTATCATGGTTAAATGTAGATCAAGAAATGGAAAGTGAAGAACATGATTAGGATGGAGAAATTGATTGGAAAACAATCCATACGGAAGAAGAAGATGATGAATGGAAGAGTGAAGTTAAAGATAAAGTTGAGGTGATTTTATACCTTTAACATGGTTAATTATTTGATAAATAAAAGTGGAGGGATGAGAAAAAAATAATAGGTAATGAATAAAATTTAATTTTTGATGAATATTTTTAAGATGAAGATGATATTTTTTATAAAGATAAAATAGGTTTGTTTGAGGATTTAATTAGATCAATTAAGAAGAAAGAAGAAGATGAAGTGTTTGAGGAAAGAGATGAACAACTTAAGGAGGATGAGACTGATATACCAGTCTATGAAGATGAAAGGCAAAATGATGAGTTGATTGATTTGATAGTCAAGGAAAAGCAATTGTAGTAGATGACAATAGGATAAAGGATGTTCCTAACAAGATTATGAGAAAGCATGAAGCCTTAGAATGGTCACCATATAAAAAAATAATATAATATGGAATAGGTATGATGAAAAAGAGGCAAAAATAGAACTGATAGAAGATACAATGGATAAAGAATGGAAAATTCTATTAAATACCATGAAGATTAAAGAGAATTATGAAAGAAATCAAAGAAAGAATAATTAATAAATGTACAAGCAATAGTATGAGAAACTACTGGAAAAATAACAAAGGATAACATGGATGAAGAAGCAAAGAAATAGGTGTGGCAATAAAGAGCATAGACATTTATATAAACATTTTAATGAAGAAGAATATAGGTGCCAATTTCTTTTCTCCCCTTGGGAGTATGATGTAGGGTCTTGTTAGTAATTCTCAAGGTTGATCTAGGATGTGTCTTAGATTCATGATAGTGAGTGAAATTTTAATTAGAATGCAAAATCATTTTTCTTGCCCAAAGGGATTTTAAAAAAATTAAGATGTTCTATGTCGTCTAGTAAAGCGTGAGTGAGTGGTGATTATATGTAAATGATGAATAAAGTTTTAAAATACTTTTATGGTTTCATGAAATATACTTTAAGTGGTTATGAATACATATGTTAAGAGAAGGTGTGAGGTGGTAGCTATAGTGTCCACCACCCTATGTGGGTCTAGGAATAGTTTAGATTTTTTTTAATCAAGAAAGGGTTAGAATTTGTTACACAAGTTTGTATAAAGTATTTTAGAGTGATAGTGTGTGTGTGTGTGGTTTCAAGTAGGTGAATAAGATAATAAAATAGGGTAGGCATTGTTTAAAGGAGTGAAAGGTCTGCCATGAGAATGTATAAGACTGTGTGAGTCCTTTTGTATCAATGAAAGTTGCAGATGAATGTATAATTATTTATGCAAGTTTTCCATATTTTTTATCATGACTAAATTTCTTTTGAATGACCATATACTAACTATAGGTATTGAATTTTGTATGGAGTAATTGTTTCAATCTTAACATAGTAGTTTTTTGTAAGATAATCAAGGAGGAAGGACATGGATTAATAGTTTTAAAAGGAAAAACTAAGGATAAATAATGGTGGGATCTTGTGTGAAGTTTGTGAGGTTAATATATACACCTAGATAATTTATTGAACACTTAATAATGATAAAAGTTAGAGAAGGCAATTCCCTTATAAAACCCTATTCACAATGATGAGATTTTAAGGTATGCAAACAAGTTATATGTTCTTGTGATATAAATGATGATAATGTTTTAGTTGTTACTTATATTGATTGGTTATATTTTTTATTTCATGAATATAATTCTCATCTTGTAAAGTACAATCTTTTCTATAAAATCAAGCCCTGGTGATATAGACAAACCCCTGAACATACTAAATGAGACCCTATTTAAGGAAGTTGTGGAAAGATTTCATGTTTGAAGAGTAAATTACTATGGGAATGTGAATTATCATTGGAATTAAAGTAATAGTAATATTAAGTGTGGATGATCTTCAAGGAAGGTCTAGGTGAGAATGAAATAGTTTAAAAGATGGAAATATTGATGGAAACCATACATAGTCAATGAAATCATGCACAATCAACTGAGATTTTGAGGTTTTAAGAAATGAATGGATGAATGGAAGATTTTATCCATTTTTATGAGTTATGTAATATCCAAAAATAACTTTTGGATGTGATTTTATCCTTTTAAATGTTGTTTAACTCAAAAAAATGATTTTTTATGCCCTCAACCTGTATAGTGAGATTGAAAACCCTAGATTAGGTTTTAGCCATTTTAGAAAGTTTCCACCATTGGAAAAAGATAAAAATTTGTAATCTAACCTGTTTTAAAGTGATATTGAACATGAATAAATAATTAAAGTTGTCATTCATGGATAAGTATGGATTTAGGACTATGTGTTAGTATTAGGTCTAGGGAATGCCTCAAAGAAAATACATTTATCTAAATAAGTAGGGTAAAAAAGGATTTATTAAGATAGGGGATCAGAATGGGTATCCAAAAACTTTTTTTTATGGTCTGTACACTACCCAAACTAAGGGGATTTTTTATTTTGGAGGACTAATTGAGGGGTGGTTTAAAGAAGGAAGTGTATTGTGTCTTGGGATTTGTACCAAGATAAATATGTATGAGTAGCATGGCCCAAAAGGGTCCTTTAAAATTTATTTGGTTTCTTAATAAATTTTATTAGTTTCTCCAAATAAGGAGATTTAATTAGAAATAGGACTAGTATGCTTAGAAGACAAGAAGTAAACTGAGTGAAATGTAGGGTGATGAGTGATAGAAGTGTATTAAGTTAAATTAGAATGAATTATTTGAATGTTTCATGTGTTTTGAAACTTTGATAAATATAAATTTTAATTTTGGTCCATTTATATAAGATATGCCTAGTGTTGGTTGAGCAGGATTGGAAAGATTGTAAGGAAAGTGTAAGAAGTGAAAGTTTGAATGAAGCTCTACATCACTTGGCCCTCTATATAACAATCCATTGTACATCAAAGTTTTCATAAAGAGGCAAAAAGTGAAATGTGTCCTGATAAACAATAGATTAGGTATAAATATTATGTCTTTAAATCTCATCAAGATTCTTAGGTACACCACAATATATCTTTAACTAGAAACAATCAGCATTAAGACCTATGATAATGAAGAGTAGGAATCTAAAGACACCATCATCTCTCTATTTATCATTGGGCCCTTGACCCAAGATACATTATGCCATGTGTTAGACCTCAATTTATCATATAATATGATTTTGGGAAGACTTTGAATACATGAAATTCATGCAATCCATTTAACATTTCACCAACATATCAAGTTTTCGCATTTAGGTATGGAGGTTTCTATCCATGGATATTTATAATCATATGAATATCGCAAGTATTTAGAAGTTGAGTACCAAATATATAACTATTATTTTGGTTTGAATCTAGTTCTTAATAATGACAAGGGAAAAGAAATACTTTTTGATTCACTAGAGGCCAATTGTATTGACCCAAATACCTTTAATTCACTTTTCCACATGATTCCTCCTAAAATATCTAATCATTATACCATCTCAGCTAATGGCCTAGGATAATATTTAACCCATGATACATTACACATTTTGAATATTCTATATAACTTTAAGTCATATAGAAGATCTAAAGCCAAACCACCTTGCATAGAATGGAAAAGAAAGGGCAAAGGTAAACTACATAGTCTAACACCTAACATTTTCATATTGGCCACTGACCAAGAATAAATCCCACTTATAGATGAATAATCTTGGTTGTATAATGACAAAATGGATAATTGTTAACTAAATTTCAAGTATCCCATTTCCAACAAAATCATGGAGAAGCATGCCTATGAAGGATGAGGCCTTGGGTTAAATCAGCAAGGTCTTCTTAAACCAATTTCTACCACTCGGTATAAGGGAACATATGGTCTCAAATTTAAACCACATGAGGGTGACCCCATGTACCTTTTTCATGTTTCAATGCCAATAATTAGTGATGACAATGACAATAGTGAAGCAAAGTCTGATCATAGACCTTTCAATGACCTAGTCAATACCAATTTATTTGATACCAATGTCATTTGTACCCTTCAACCAATTATTTGCCATAATCGACTTCCTTTATATTATCCTTAAATTATAGACAAGGACCAACAAGAATCTATAGTATCAATCAATGAGGTTTAGAATGATGAGGCCTTATACAATTTTCTAGGCCTAAGGGATAATGTTCCATTAGGATACCAAAAATAAGGGTTCTCAATTAATTTGGATTATAAAGCCTATTTTTGAGATTGGGTGAACCCTTACCCACAAATAATTATATAAAACATTAAGGTCCCAAAATTAAAACATATTTGAGGCACTTTTGGACCAAGGAAATAGTAAATATAAAGGTCAGTCTAGTGGTGAAAACCTATTTTAGGCACCATTAGACATGGGTGTTCAAAATTCCTAAGACATAGCTCATGAGACCACCAATGATGAACTTGCCTATGGGTCTAAGTTCAATTTTGAATAAAAATAGGATTTTGATAGAATCATCTAATATTTCCCAAAATATTTGTCACCTAGTCATCCCTACCATTAGGGATTCTAATTCATCATGCCTAGGAGAGTTTTCAGAGCTAGTCCTACCAAAGGACTATACTATTGTAGACCAATTTAAATATTTTCTAATAATTTTGTAAAATTTTTCATCTCTTCTTATGGAGGATACTATAGAAGTTAACATTGGGATGCCAGATGACCTAAAATGGATCAAAATAGGTGGGTCCCTCACTGAGGAGGAACATGAAGTCTTTACTACCCTATTGAGGGAGTTTGTTGATATATTTACTTAGGCCTACTTAGAAATGCCAAATTAGGAACCCACCTTGTGTTACATATTGATGCCAAACCTTTAAAATAAAAATTATGAAAGATGCATCCTCACAATATTATATTAGTGAAGAAAGAGTTGGAAAAGCTCTTAGAAGTATGATGTATTAATCGATCAACTATTTAGAATGGATCTTAAATTTTATGACAAAAGGATCAAAATATACACTAAATTCAAAGATAAATAATTCTTTCTAAAAGGGCAACTTTCATCTACCAAACATTGACATGATAGTCAACTTCACAGTAGGTTATGAAATGCTTTCATTGATGAATGGATTTTTAGAGTACAACCAAATCTAGATTACAATAAAAGACCAACATGAAATAGCATTCACCACTCTATAGGGAACATTCTATTGTCAGGTTATGTCATTTGGTCTAAAAAATGCTATAGCCATGTACCAAAGAGACATGATCATCATATTTGATGATATGATGAATGACATTATTGAAGACTACAATGATGACATATTGGGAAAATCAAAGACTAGGGTCGATCATGTAGCAAAAGTACAAAGGATATTTGAAAGACTACATGATAAAAAGTTAGTATCAATCCTAAGGAGTGTGTTTTTGGAGTTACTTCAGGCAAATTTCTTGGCTTCATTATGGTTCACAGAGGCATTGAAGTCCATCTAGCCAAAGTGTAAGCCATAACACCACTGACCAATTTGAAGCAACTCTATAGTTTTTAAGGAAAGATCCAATCTATCAGACACTTCGTATATTAGTTGGCTGATAAGTTCCATAATTTTACACATTTTTTGAATAATTGAGTCACCTTCCATTGAGATTATGAGTAACAAAAATCTTTTCAATAGTTGAAAGACTATCTAGCAAACTTGCCTATTTTATTAATGCCAATTCTAGGAAAGCCATTCTTACTATGCCTATTAGCTATATACATAAACCTAGTTACATTTCTACCTCAACATGATGATAATGAAAAATAACATGTTGTGTATTATTTAAGTCATGCACTAGTCATGCATGATCACAATTATATGCTCATTGAAAAATATTGTTTTGCTATGGTCTTTGTAGCTCATAAAATGTGGCATTACATGTTGAACAATAATACCATGGTAATTTCAAAAGTAGATCCACTCAAGTATCTACTATCTAAAATATATTTATAAGGACTCATGGCCAAATGGATCATGTTCCTTAGTGAGTTTGAGATAGAATACGTTAATTAGAAATCCATCAAGGGGCAAGTTATTATAGATCAACTTTTTAATTCACCCCTTGTAGATACAAAATAGCTAACATTCTAATTCCTAAATGAGTCCATTATGACCATAATTGAAACACATTTTAATGAGAATCACTATAAGCTATATTTTGATGTATCATTCATAATATATGGATTAGGGGCAGGCCTTTTATTCATTACACCATAAGGAGATCTAATCCCTAAATCATTCAGGATCAAATTTACTTATACCAATAACATGGCTGAATATGAAGCACTCATTGCAAGAATTTGATAGGAATTACAATGGAACATATAACATCTAAAGGTTTATGGTGATTCTAAATTAATCATCAATTAGGTTACAAGCCATTTTCAGACCAAGGATGACAAATTGGCACTGTACAAGGACATGGTCGACACTCTCAAAAAATAGATTATTGATGTAAAATTGGAAAATATACCAAGTTCTAATAATATAACAACAAATTCCATAGCCACCATTGGATCTCTAATTCAAAATATAGACACAACTAAAGAATACTAGTTCCTTGTTGAAAATATGCTAGTGCCAACTCGTGAAACTTTCACCATCATCATGATTTGTGATATTATTGGTCACAACTCTATATGGTATTTAGAAATTTACACCTATATTCATGACTAAATACTACCACTATACCTATCTTTGAAACAATCCAAAGACATTATCCACCATACCACACATTATACCTTACTCAAACCAACCCTTTATCGATGTAGTTTTGATGGAACTTTTCTTCATTGTTTAACTTCAAAAGAATCTACATTAGCATTACATGAAGTTAAAAAATGAGTATGTGGATCCCATACCAGTGGGGTTATTCTAGACAAAAATCTATTATGTATTGGGTACTATTGTCCAATAATGGATGTCGATGAAGTTGTGTATGTGAAAAAATATGACAAATGTCAAAGGTATGCCAATATGATTCATGCCCTGACCAAGACTCTAAAACTAATGCTTACACCCTAACCATTTTATATATGGTGTCTTGGTCTCATTGAGAAGATTAACCCACCTCATATGATGGCCATAAACATATCCTTACCACCTCTGAATACCTCACTAAGTGGATTGAAGCTATACCCCTCACTTATGTGATTAGAAAGCAAATTTCCAAATTCATATTTAACCATTTCATTTGTCATTATGGTATCCCCTCTAACATTTTATCTAATAATGGTGTATCATTCAAGAACAAGGATGTCAAATATGTATGTGTTTAGTATAAGATTACTCAACATTTTTCTATGACATATTACCCACAAGGTAATAACCAAGCCAAATCATCTATGAAAACCATTGTCAACATCCTTAAAAATAGTTTCAATGATGTTGGCTATAATTAACACCTCAAAATATTCCATACCCTCTGGGTATACCATACTCCAACAAGAACCATTCCATATTAACTTGTTTACAAAACTGAGTCCATTCTTCTCATTGAGGTCTAGTTACCTTCTTTGTGCATCTCTTTGAAGCATGTCTTAGATGATGAAGACTATCAAGTAGCTTGCATAAAAGAGCTAGAGATATTTTATGAGAAATATATGGACATAATCAATAATGTGTAAACATATTGGAATCAACTTAGTGGACATTATAACTAGCACATCAAACACAGATAATTTGAGCTGGTGATCTTATACTTAAATAAAACCAATACAATACCATGGTCAAGTAGAAACACAAGGGCAAGTTCAAACCCAATTAGATCAGTCCATTCATCATTTTTTCCAACTATGGTACTGAATCATACAAGCTTGCTACACTAGATGAGGATGAACTTGATGAACCAATGAATATTATACACCTCAAACGTTACTTCAATTGAGAGACCTAGTGTATTATATATGAGACTCATTTTAGTTAGACCATGTCAATGAAATTCTTATTTGTACCATAACATTATAGCATTATATTCTCCTATAACCTTTATATAACTAGATTTTTTTCACCCTCACTACCGTATTCTTTGCCCTTGGTTTTGTTGCATTAGTTCCATGGCTACATTCATCACAAAGATTCAAATTAAGTTTTAGTGATTATTTTAGTATTTTAGATAGAGGTCATATTTTGGAGCTGTAGGAAAATGGTTTAGTAGTTAGATACTTCATTTCTTGATCTATTTTATACCATATAGGCATTATTATAACTACCTTTGGGCAAATCAATGTTCCATCATCATGTTACTAATTATAACTACCTATGGGTAAATTAGTATCGTTGACATATGCCACTGTTTATTGATTATAACTACCTATGGGAAAATTAGGGGAAAAAATTATTTATCATGCCTTGAAGTACTACTTTTCAAATATTATGATGTATTGTGCCATTTGCCAACTTTGCCTATTTTGTTTGAATTAGCTACTACACTAGTTAGATTCCTCCATTGTAAGGTAAACTATAGTGACTTGAGGTCCCATCTTGGGACTATGTAGGCAACACTCAATTCACATTGAGGTTAGCTCAGTCACCCATGTTTCCTTACTCTCTCTATTTTTTGAGAAACCTAATCCACGCCCTTTCCATTTTATGAGAAACCTAAGCCATGATATCGCTATTTTGTGAGCAAATTATGCCACACTCTCACCATTTTGAGATCAACCTAAACCATTCTCTCACCATTTTGTAAACAACTTAAACCACACTCTCATTATTTTTCAATAAACCTAAGCCACTCTATCATTATTTTATGAGCATGATTAAGTTTAAACACTATCACCATTTTGTGAGCTTGGACGATTTAGTATGTCATCATTATCGATTGAGTTGAGATACTTCAAAAATTCCAAAAGCATTTGTAAAACCAATTTAGAAAATCCTAAACATTGACAACTTTTTTTCCTTGAGGATTTTTGGATCCCTAACTACTTCAAAAGAAACCACTTGTCATTTAGTTTCCCCATCCTTATTGACTTCATATCTCACACTCCCACCATTTTACAATCTCATTCCCAAATTATTTTATAACATCCATTATGTTTTTCTTCTCTTCATTTTCTTATAGCCCATTTCCTAGAAGAACTACATTTGACTTGAATTTTTTATTGGATATTACATCCATGAAACTATGTAGGTAGTGTCCACTTACCTAGTACATCTAGAGATAGCTCAGCCACCCCCTTCCTTTTCTTCTTTTCCACCATCTTGGTTGTTTGTTTAGTTTTCACTTATCATCTAGGGATAATGTTCATCATCTTGTTTGTTCTCTATTTGTACTAACATTATGATTTATCATTATTTGTTTGTTTATTTTCTTTGTTTTATTTTATTTCTTTCTTTTCTTGGTGTTTTATTTATTTACCTTTTTTTTTGCTCTCTTTTTATGCCTTGATTCAGTCTATAAGTGTACATTGGGTGATTCCTTGAACATTATTCTTGAATCCATCCATATTCATACATCAACATTATCATCATGGTTTTTACCATTAGTCCATTATTTTTAATTGAGTATTGGATCACATGTTAGTTCATATGTATATTTTAGCCAAGTTATCATGGTATTCTATCATGATGCCTACCATCACATGCTAAAAAAAAATTAGTTCCAAGAGTCTACATGGTAACAATGTAATAATATATCTCCTTGGCACCAAAAAATTCTTGATTTAATCCAAATCATTTCTTACACAGAGTAATTAAGAAATGAAATAAATTTCCTCCTTATTATTTCATATGCATATCTCCCTACTCGTAGGTTTCCCAAATTCATATTTATTCTCTATACCACTTTCCCATCATATTTGACATTATTGGGATACTACTAATTATAACCAACTCTAGGAAAACCATTATATATTGTCCCACTTATATTACCAATGATTTTAACCACCTTTGGGAAAATCATTATGTTTATATCTAATTAATGGTTTATTATTATAATTGCCTTTGGTTAAATCATTCTCTTTATTTTACCCAATTGGGGCAAATTTTCTTTGTGATAATGCTTATAACCACCTTTAGGAAAACTGTTATCTCTATCTGCCCAACTAGGGCATGTTTTTATCCTACCAATGATTCTAAATACATTTGGACAAATCATTGTTTTCCCTTTTCATGATTATAACCACCTTTGTGAAATTCCTTCTCTTTTTACCCTAAACATTTTTTGATGATTATAACTACCTTTAGGAAAATCATTACCTTTTTTGTCTGACTTATGTCGATGATTATAACTGCTTGTAGGCAAATCATCTTATTTGTCTGCTCAACTGGGGTAGCTCCATATGCCACTGTGCCTCTAGGAAAATAAATATATTTTATGCCATTTTATCTTTTTTTTATTCCCATCATTTTCTACTTTTGAGGGATTGATTTTTGATCCCTTTTCCAATCACTCCCTTAAGGGGGCACCTATAGTTCATCCATTTCCATTGAAGTCATAGGCATATAACACAATTTCATTATTTGAGAAGATGCTACTATGCTTATTTTTTTTAATGCCTTCACAAATAGGGGAAAACTATAGACACCTAAAATTGGACACCACTGGCCTTCAACCAGACTTCAGATAAATTCCTACCAACATTTGAAAATTAAGCTTAGGAATCACTATATATCCCATATTTTCTTATACATCATTCATCAAAGCTCAAAATCACATTGGTACATCCCTAATCAAGGTATTCTATTGTATACAATCATAAGCACTTATATATTCATCCTAAGTATCATGTGGCATCACAATAGTCAATTTGGCCTATGGACCTATTAAATGGGGCACATGAATAAATGTTAAATATTGAAAGAGCTAAATTACTATTTAAAACTAATTAACAAGAAAAACCTAATTAAATGTCTATTTAAATTATCCATGTAAAATTAATGAATAAATAAAAAGGAAATTAAAAAATATGAAGTATCCTAACTTTTCATGATTACCTTTGCAAGTTTTCAAACCCTTGGAAAATATAGTAAAATATCTCATTTTAGAGATCCATAACTATTCATTGAAAATAATTATTACTTGACACCTTTTAACTCTACTGGGGTAATGTTTACTCACTTAGGTTAGGTTTTAAACCATTAAAATCCTTAACTCTACCTTGAATCACCTTGGGTTAGGGTTAAATCCATTTTCTATAAATAAAAGCCATTACCTATTGAAAAAATGATTGGATATTGTAGAGTTATAATGCAGGTTTGATTTCATGAGATTCATAAAAATAATGTTATAATGACAAAATATTGATCCAAGCCATATTAAGCCAACATAAACCACGGTGCCAAGGAGAGGGAACTACACAAACTCCAATGCCCAAAACTCTTTGAGCATAAATTTATCAATCCACCCAACAATGCATATGGAGCTCCAAAGGAAGGTAAGAGATTACATGTATTTTACATTTTAGTTATGATTGCATTTATATTTTATTCATTAATCTCACCCATAAGATATAGGATTTTAAGTGTTAGTGTTAGTGTGTTTTTATTAAAATTTGTTACTTGTTCTAACCCATGATCTAACCTCCCTTCTTGGATTCCTATGATCACATTATGTGTATATTATTCAAATTTATAAAGATATTAACAACTAACATATTAATATTTTTCAATAAGTCTATCAGTAAGAGTAATTCCTTTTTGATAAGGTTCAACTATTATTTCTTATCCATGTCTTTCACATTGGTGTATATTTGGATAAATTTATCAAAAAACACTGTGTAGTTAGAAGTTTCAAATTATATTTCATCCTTTGTTTGATTTTTTCTTAGATTTTTTTTTACCTTTTCCATAACCTCAAGTGTGTGTACCTGCCATGCATTAACTTGAAGGTATAGGGTATGGGAAATAGGGGTTGGGTGTAAGATTTAAGGTTGTGTGTCCAAAAAAAAGTGTAACAAAGGCTTATATAATTAGGATCATCTTTATAATATTAATCCAATGATTGTTAATTTACAAATGGGTGAAAAAATTATAGATTTAAAAAAAACTTTAAGTAATACTATTGTGATGAAAAATTTAACTTCTACTCTTATTGAGAGTTACATTTTTTTCAATCCTCCAACTCAAATAAAAAATTACATTAGATATCAAAAAGTACATAGTTAATAAAAAAATTGAAAAGGATTGTAAAGGCATGTTTGAGTTGTGGGATCACATTCAAACTTATCCTATTCATAAAAAGTGTCATATCAAGTTTTTCAAAGCACTATCAATGGAGGTCAACATACCCATAGTTGAATATCATATATCCAAGATATTTTATGATTAATTTATAATGGTTAGCCACCTACTAGTGCACCACAAGTAACATAAGAATGAATGTTTCCCATGGATAAGATTTAGAAATAACTCAGGTTTTTTTATATACATAAAAGTATATGGAAGCAAAAATACATATACAACACTACCTAATATCTTGTAAATAGGGTAATAATTCCTCACTCCATGGAATAATATTATGATAATAAATTATTATCCTAAAATGACATATTTGTGTTAATTTTAAAACTAATAGGACATGGTTTATAACCTAAAATGGAAACATGAAAAAAATTGGGAAACAAACTTAATTCCTTAAATATAGATATAATACCACTTGTAATGAAATTATTATGATACATCATATAGACACTCAATTCTCATCACTTTCATGTCAAATTTACAATTAGAATCAATTTATTTTAATAATGCACAAATCATCAAAACACCCAAATTCATCTGCACACTTGATGTGTATATTATAAAATACATTAAGGCATTCATGATTGAGGAAATACACTATAACCAACTGTCAAGTTTGTATAATTCACTTTGATCCAAATTATTGTTTTGTAAGTGATGTTATGTGGTAATTAACTATAATAAATGGTTAAAATTTAACATTACACAAATCACATGGAAGTTAATTTGGATTAATTAGCCTATCCAATCAAATCAAATGGAAAAATAAAAAATCCATATAAATTGGATACTTTATAATTATAAAATTTCTAAATATTAAATAAATATCTAAATTATGATATCACATATAAATTTGGCAAGCATTATCATAAATATGAGAAAATACTAGAATTTAGAATTTATGCCTCATTAATGTAACCTATTTCAAAAATATGTATTGCATTAAGTACTCCAAATTAAAATAAATTGTAGCCACACATATCATTGTTGAACTAAAAATTATAATTGATTTGATCAAGCTATAAATAGAGGATGAACCCTATAGGCATAACAATATTTTTTTGAAAATAAAATATGAATAAATTCATTAGAAAGCTTTAACATTTCTTCCAATATTCAACCAAACCACTCATGGACAAGGGAAGATTCCATTTAAATGCACAAGAGACATTTATTAGACTTTTAGCTCTACATTCTAAGCATAAACAAACCTAAATATAGCTTGGAGAATGAATCCATTAGAAAGGTATAGCATTTGATTATGTTTTTCTATTGGTTTATGTCCTCTTAGACCTTTCCCAATTTGAGGGATTATGCTTGAGTTATTATGTTTTTTTCTTTTTTATTATTTTTAATAACTAAAAATAAACTAACCCATCTTATAATTTTAATATACGTTTAGCATGCCCAATAGGAACAACCTTCTTGGGAACATTCTTAGACCCTCTAAATTTGAAAAATATAAGTTTGATCTATTTTCTACTTAATTTCCTCTATTTTTCCATGTTTTTCCTTTTCTATGAATCAGTGGGAATGCTCCCATAATTAGTGATATTGACCTATGTAATAATTATATTAATCTTGTTTTGTTTTTTATTTTTGTGTGTTTCCAATAAAATAGTGGGATCATCCTGCTAAATGGAAATATTACACTATAGAATTGGTAGAACAATTTATTGTATTAAATTTTTCAAATTATGGAAATGACCTAAAAATTAAAAATAAAAACCTACTAACCAATGGAATCATCCTGTGAATCAATGGGATTTTAAAGGTAACCTTGTCTATTTTTTATTTCTTATCATTTTTAGATATTAGTGGGAATACCATAATAATCAATGATATCACCCTACATTTCATTGATACTTCCATACTATAGGTCTAATCTTTAGCTATTTTCTTTATCTATAGAATGGCGGGATCTCTACTAAATGGCATGATCACTCTATTAAAGGGAAAGATTACACTGTGTATTTTTCCCACAAGTTAAATAGTAAACTTTACAAATTTACACACTTGTAAAAGATAACAATCCAAATTATAATTTCTTTATTGTAGGTTTTTATATCCAAATAAATGCATTTATCATAAAACTAAGACTCTTTTCAATTCATATTTTAGTTTAGTGGTTAATCAAAGAATAAACACTTCTATTTGGTGCTCTAATAAAACTAGATTGCTTTATTCCTTTATTTTCTTGTGTTCTTTCTTTGATTTCTTATTTATAATATATTTCACCTATGCTCTCCCCTTTTCCCATTTAAGGATTCTGGGTAATCCAAAAACATAGACTTTTTTGACTACATGGGGTGGATTTAATCATTTTCTCATCAGTTCTTAGGGTATGACTCTTGGGGCTTATTATCATAGTGTATGTACCAACCCCATACATCTGATGGGGAATATAAATTGAGTTAAGTTATTGTTAAGATCATATAAAAATTCCCTATAAATGGTTTCATGAGAAAAATAGGTTTCAAATTGTCACTATGTTATTAGACCTCACCATTAGAGTTTAATTTATGTATATCAATTCATTAAGACCCTTATGGTCAAAGTGTTCATAGAGGGACTAGACCCTCTTGAGAATTTATTTCTCTTTGTTCATTTTTAATGGATTATTGAGCCTCAGATACTACAAGGTATATCTAGGACTATTTAAAAAATCCATGTCAACATCTAAAATTAAGACCTTTAGCCATAAACAAAATTGTAGTGCAATAGAAATTAATTTCTAATAATATTTCACAATGTAACACTCAAAGTGAGGATAGGTGAAACTAATATGTCAGCTCTTTAAGTGATGTATTAATGTGGAATATATTTAGGTTGCATGCTCATTCATCCACTAAAGATAGGGCTTGTTTCTATTATGTGTTATTAATTGTTTATCATATTATAATATTTTTGTGTGACAACTTACATGTCAAAAAAATTTCAAAATTCCTAAGTCTAAAACATTTTAATTTCAAAATCACACAATAAGGCATTACTTTACACAATTTTTGGGTCATATTTTCTCTATTCTAAAGGTGTTGTAATCCATTTGGTATGGTAATTTTTCCCCATTATATTGATATTTTTTCCATTTTATAACAATTATAAATCAAGTTCATTTGAAATAAAATCCATTTCTCATTCACATCCTAGTCAATTTTAGTTTCAATTAATTTCCAATTTCAAGTTATTTTAAATTTCAATTCTAAACTTTATGAAGTCAATTAAAGCCAAATTTTCAAATTCAACTAACATCAACTTTTTAAATTAAACTAAATTAAAATTTCTAAGGTTAACTAAGGTATAATTTTTAAAGTTAACCAAGTTCAACATTCATTAATTCAAGTAAATCTAACTATTAAAAGTCAACTAAAGTCAATTTTTGAAATTTAACTAAAGTCAAATTTGATCTCAACTAAAATTTTAAATTAGAATTCAAACTAAAATTTAGGGTTACATAAAAACCAAGCATTTTCATGTTTTTAAAGTCAAATTCAGTTGAATGACATTCAATAACTCATTTTTGGCATTTCAAACATTACATTACAAATAAAATAAAAAAATTGTTCTATTTTGATGGTTTACTTTGATAAGTCAAAACTTTAACCTTCTACTTTTATCATGAGGTATTTAAAATTTTAAACATAACTTGAGTTCACATTACTTTTCAAATTCTTGAATCTATTTTGAAATCATCAAAACAAAGTGTGTTACATTCTCATATCGAATAAATTCAATATTAATATAAGATAATTTATTCCAAATTTCTTTTATACACAATGAGTGGTGATATACACAACACTAATTTTGAGGCTAAATGGTTTTATGATCCATTCGATCCTTCTAAGATAATGAAAGTCAAGAAGAAGAGATGTAACAACTTGTGTATGTTAAGTACTACTCAAAATAAAATAAATGTGAAACCATTTAAAATAGAGGATATACCTCTCAACTCAACTTACACTCATGTCCAAGTCCTTATGTGAATTTTTGGACAAAGCCTATAATCTTAAATCAAAGTAAAGGGATAAATTCTAGATCCCATCCAAAATAAAAAACTTTTTATTGCCAAAATGTAGTAGGCTATCCAACTCCTTGCTTTTATGGATACAACCTTAGCTACTAATTATTTGAACAATAATCCACCTATGCAAAAACTCCTACCCATTAACAAAAAACAACAAAATCCTTTAGCTAATCTCCCATAAAATGTGTATGGTTATATAGTTCTTGAACAAATTCATCTTGTGGACCCATTGCTACAATATAGCACTCCACCATAGGCACTCCCAAATATACATCAAGTTATTTTTAGTTACCAATATATTCCTCTAATTACCCAAAATTTATGTTATTATAATTCATAATATCAAGTTTTTGATAATTCCTAACATCCTTCCTCTATCTCTAAATAAGTTTTTGGTCATTCCCAATGCATTACTTTTAGTTCACAATAGGTTCCTCTGAACCCCCAATAGGTTCTTGTTAATCCTCATCCTAATTCTTCAAATTCATATTAATAGGTTTATAATAACCCCAATTAAATAAAACCAAGTATAATATGTAATAACAAGTTATAAATACTACACTTTGATAATGGCTTGTGATTAATCCTCATTATATTCCTAATAATCCACAAGCCATTCCTTCTACTCAAAAAATCTTAATTTCCAATAGAAAGTTTATTCCAAACAAGATCTTAATTTTAATTATAAAATTACATTGTATCAAAAAAAATTATTCTAATCCAAAAATGTGTTATTAAACAACCTCATAATTCTAACCAATAATAACATGTACCCTACCAACACTATAATCTCAGTTATAGGATGAACAAACCCTAGTAACTCAACTCAAAAGGTATCCATTCCCACTAATATTAATATAATTCATTTATTTATCCTAAAAAAACTAATTCCACATTAAATAATAAAAAAAACCATGCTTTCTCTATCCAAAAATTCTCCCTCTCTAGGAATTTTAGGAGATAAAAGATATTATTCTACGACTCCAAGTAGGAAGTTAGGGTAAAAAAATAGAAATTTGATGAATTATGTCCATATCCATTTGACATGATCATCCTTAAATTAAATTTCTTGTCTCACTTTGAGGCTCCTATGTTTGATAAATAAAAAGGAAAGAGTGATTCTATAGATCACTTGAAAGAGTTCTTTATGGATTTCCAAGAGGTAGCATACATCAATGTCTATTAATTCCCTTATTTTCACGTAATTTTAGTGGAGAAGATTTAGAGTGGTTTCCATAGTTTCCAAAAGGTTATATCATTAACTTTGATTATCTATTATAAAATTTATAAATAATTTATCTTACAACATAAGACATGAATTGGCCATGGTTGGCTTGTGTAGTGGTAAACAACGTGGTGGGAAAAGCTTTTCTACTTACCAAAAAGATGGAAATTCTTGGCTAGTCACTTTTGACACAATATTATTGATAATAAACTAGTGAATATTTTAAATTCTAATTTGAATTCAGAGGTGGCTCATAACTTAAGATTTCATTTGTAAACACATTTGAGTAAATTATAGATAAATGAGTGTAGATTGAGATATCACTTATAAACAAAATCATAGTTAAAATTTATTATCAAAATTAGGTGTAAGCTCAATATACACCACAAACCTAAAAAAATACATCTAATAAAGCCAAATACATTTATGAAAATAATAATTTTGTAATAAATGGAGTAAAATAATCATGACATGTACAAATGGTGTAGCCATGGCTATAAAAAATACTTCATCTACTCCAACCATTACATTATAGAGACCATATCCCTAAGGGAATAAATATCATAATAGATTCTAAATGACCTTGGTAAACCTACTGAGGTAGTATTTTATAAGTTATTCATGGGTAACATGGTTATATATCTCAATCTATAACCTTTTCCTAAAGACCCACCAAAACCTTTATCATAAAGAGATAATTAGTATTATGATTCCCTTCACATCAAAGGGCATAAAATTAATAGATGAATGTTATTAAATAACTTCATTTAAGATATGTTAGATTGAGGTGAAATAAATTTTTACAATGTCAATTCTAAATCTGATCAAAACATTTATCTATAAAGACCCATTTTTTAAGCACAATTCCAATAATCAATGTTAATATAGTAATTAAAATTAAAATTAAGGGTAGAATCAAAATCAGGGAAATCATAATTAGGGTTAAGACTCCCAAGCCAAATAAATAATCTACCAATATGTCACATATAACTATAATATTTTTATAGGTCATATTACCAATAACCATGTAGATACTATCAAAATTAATTCCTATCAACTTTCTAGCACACCTCAAAGCATTGCTCCTTCCATTTTGGGACCTCCTCCTTCATACCCAACTGACTCTTTTATAATATACAATAACATTGTTGTGTCTTAATGACCATAGGTTACTATCCAAAGTCCTATACCATCTTCTTATAATTCAAGTAATCTTTCCCCACCTCAAAATTTCATAGTCATAACTTGACATATGAAGGTCCTTTACCTTCTTCAAGTACTAATTCCATTTCGAACACCTTTCCTTCAAATATCAAACCTTTACCCAAAAATAATCATGTAAAATTTTATTTTACCTATAAATCTAAGCCATCTCCCATTTCATTTGAGAAGCTATATAATCTTGTTAAAAAATTTTAAAAAAAACTCATGCACATATTTATATCCTATATCTCTTGTGTACATAATATTTTAATAAGACTATATTGTGTGACCTACTTCAAAAATCTAAGGTACCAAATGACATTTAAACATCTACACCTTCAAATCAATTTTGGTGAATTTATCCCTTAGTCAACATCTTACATTTGACCAAAGTAACATGTCATCCCTTTGTCCCCTTCATAAGAGTCATTTTCATATATAATTTGTTATAAACTAATGCAAGATTAAGAGTGTTCTCATTAATAATGGTTTGGGTCTCAATATAGCCTCATTATATTTGATAAAATTCTTAGGGTATACTTAAGTATATTTTCAGCCTTATGCCATTAATATCAAAGTGTATGATAATATAGAGAGAGAATAAAAAGGCATTATTTACTTATTAGTCATCATTAGACCTATCACTCATGATAACATTTGCCTAAATATTCCCCATTATGGAATGGAGATCACTATTCCTAGTGACTTATAGCCATATTAGTATTGCAAGCATTTGGAAGTTGAATATGGTCAATGTAACTGTTTTCCTAGTATTGAGCATGCTCCTTAAAAGTACAACACCAAAACTCATGAATCTCCTCATTATAATTACATTTACCCTAGTGACCTTACATCTACCTCTTCTAATTCACCTCTCTAAATTTCCTCCCATTTCACTATTAAAGATAAGGGTATTGGTATATACAACATTAAAGATGCATTTCACATTTCCAAATTACCAAAGTCTCCCAAGTCCCATGGTAGACATAATGTTACTAAATCCCATTATGGACTAAAATTATATGTTCCAAAAATATTGAATCTCATCCCATATGATCTCTTGTATTTATCAAGACTAAGATCAAACCAAAGTTATAAGTATTTCTAATTTTATAGTGATGACTTTGTATGTTGTTATTAGAGTTCCAATTATCCCGTTACTAATAGAATTCTTGAACATTAATATTATAAAGGGAAAAACTTGGGTAAAAAACAACAAGGTATTATTTATCTTGTTTTTTCTACTAATCACAAAGTTATTAAAGGCATTAGATATAAATTGTTTAGGGGTGAACCCTCAGATCTAAAAAGTGACACTAGTTTAGATTCTAATGAAAATGATAATAGTCATGACATAAAGTAATAGTATAGTATCTATAATGAGATAATTTACACCAACCTATTTGATCCCAATGTCATCCTCACTATCACTTCCTCACCTAAAAATCCTCTTATCCTTCATTACCCTAGAGAAATCAATTGGGACCAACAACATCACACTATATCATTAGATGACTTATAAAATGAATAATAAATATTAGAATTCCTAGGTATTAGATATGTTTTTATAATTCGGGATCATGAGTAAGGTTTTAAGATCACATTAGACCCACCACATACTTTGTGTTGAGGTGTGTTCCTATTGTTGGTGTTATGGCATTGATGTTGTCATTGATGTCAAGATCAAGATGGAGGTCATTAATGTCAAAGTAAAATTTGATGTAATCCATGTTGAAGTGGTATGTGATAATGAATCTTATGAAAATATAGAATTTAAAGAAAACCTAGTAACTTTTTTGAGGTTGATGACATGTTTTAAGATCAAGAATCAAGGTAAGCATATTATTGAGTAATAGGTGTCTTGAGAATCCTAGTATATCCCTTTGAGAAGGTGTATGCATAAAGCATTGTAAATCCTAGTGAATTATGTCAGTAAAGGCATGAGATATTATATAAATTTGTGTAAATATGTTAAATAGTCTTAGTCCTTACATGAATAAACCTAGTCAAAAGGCATAAGCCTGGTAGTATGTTGAGGTGAGTAGTATGTGACTTGTGAGAAGAAGATTGGTAATGTGTGATCATGGTATATAGTTTTATGACATGAAGATGAAGTGTTTAGAATAGTAAAAGAGGTTTTAATGTGTTTTCAAGGTTTAGGAATGGATTAAAGGTTCTAGTCTAATGAGTAAAAAGACCTAGTGTGGCTTAATGAGGGGTTAAGTTCCCAAGGTGACAGAGCTCATAATAACATTGTCATAGGTGTGAGAGGTTATGTCAAGTTTTTTGAACAAGTTTGAGGTCAAATATCAAATGTAAAATCATGAAAATTGGTGTTAAGGTTTTCTATGAACATAAAATGAGGTGTTACAGACTTGAGAAGGATTTGCTTATGCTCATTGGCACATACAACCTTTGAATGAGGATCCAAGTAGTTTATGGTAGTTAGGTAAGGTTCCTAGGTTAAATCTCTTGGCATTGGTTTTATATTTGAGGGGTAATCTATATACAAATAATATTTTCAAACTTTATTGATTATTGACAATTTGTATCTTGCAAAAACCTATTGAGTCTCAATCTTTCTAAGTTCATACCTTAAGGGGTACACCAGGAAATGGGTGGGTAGACCATCGATGTTTTGTAAGATTGTTGTTCCTTTTACCACTTTCCATGTACACACTTTTCTCATAAATCCTTGAAACCTAATCTTATTTTTCTCTTTCTTATCTATTATAGTCATTGTCATGCTTTATTCCTTCATTTCTTGCCTTCTTACCCTTTTGACCTATTCAACAAACTCGGTCGACCTGGTCAACCTAGTGTGTTTTGGGGACACTTTAGCTCTTTTGGTTTGTTATCTTCTTGACCGACCTAACACAAACCTAATGAGTTAGCATGAAAACATGTTAGGTTGACCTGATCGACCTAGTACAACTGACATGTCCAAAAAAATTTACTTAAGAAGCTACTATAGATTCAAGGTCATTTACCACCATATCATAAGAGAGAGTTGAATTAATAAAATAAGTGCAAATGAACATCTAATTATTGACCATTATAATTGAGGAATAAATATTTAGGGTTTAATACTTTCTTTAGAGCTCTAATATTGTCATGTAGAAAAGTATTTTGGATTCTTAGGTAAGTTGTATAGCCTAGAGCTAATTTATCTTAGTTATCCTTATAAATCACAATAATGTCTTATGAATTACCTTGGTTGAGGGAGAGATTAAGGCTTGATAGGTTTGTCTTCAAAGGTAAGTATTCCTAACTTTATTTCTCCTTTGTAATAGTAGATAAATAATGCAGTATGTATTCTTCTCTTCCATGTATTAGGATTATGTATACATTGATGTGAGTATATGTCTCCTATACATGTTTAGTGTAGTTGTTTATTTATTTTGTTCTAACCCCCACTTTGTGCCACAATATTTGGTGTGCACTAGATTAGTTTACTTTTCTTATTATTATAATAGTTTACTTTCTTTTTTATTATCATAAGTGAAATATCAAATCATAGGACTCTTTTAGGGTTGTTGTGTGATTGTGTTAGACTGTAGGATTTAGAACCCTTCCTAGCATGATATGTTGTGACAAGTGATAAAATTCATCCCCTAATTAGGTCTATTATATCTACATATTGGTCATGCTCTTGCTTAACAAGTGTATACCCAATCATAAGTGTAGGTGTGCTCTATCTTATCCGATCTAGGATTAATTCATGTACATCATGCAATTTAGATTGCATACATTCTGGTGAACCCAATGTGAAACTAACCCTTGCAAGATTTCTTTCACTTTTTCATTATTTTTGTCATCATTTCTATCACATATTTTGATATACTAGTTCAATTTTATCGACCCAATTATTTTTATTTGTGTACAGGAATAGGCAACTAGAATGATCGGCTTGACCTAGTATAAATGTTTAGCACTTTTTGGACTTCTAGTTTAGCCTTTTAGGTCAACCAGGATGACTTGGCACATTTTTAGTCACTTTTCAACAAGTTGTTGTATATAATTATTGATCAACTTGACCTAGTACATGTTTTAGTTTTATATACTTCTTGTTCAACCTACTAGGTCAACTAAGTTGACCTAGTGCATTTTTAGCAATTTTTTAGCAGGTTCTTATATAACTTAGTCGACCAGCTTGACCTAGTTCTATATATTGGATTAGGTTGCTTCAAGGTTATTAATAATTAATCTTCTAATTTCCATCTCTAAACCATCAAGTTCAATATTTTATTCTCTATCTCTTTTTATTTTGTACTTTCCTTTCAAGTTTGTAGTCTTTAAAACTACCCCTACACAGCCAACTAGGTTAACCCGATCGACCTAGTTATATGTTCTATGTGCTATCTAAAATAAATAGGTTGACCTAGTTGACATATTAGATTTTATAGACCCTATCTTCAATAGTAATATCTCAACCTTGTTGACCTAGTTTTGTATGTTTTGCATGTAATGTTTTCACTATATCATGTTTCAAAGTTGGAATTCACCTTATATGTTAATCACATCTTTTCTTTCAGTTGTTGGCTTGATTATAATAGTTCACATAGTCTATTTAATAGGTTTTTAATTCACTATTTAGTTTCACTAATTCTATTTTATGCACACATGGCCAAATCACATAACATCAATAAGAATTTTAACATTTGACTACTTAGGCCAACCTACTTAGATTTCATCACCAAGGGGGAAGCTGAATTGATGATTTGGTCAAGTATAAAGCATGGTTAATGGTATATTTTTTCAAATCACCTAACACCTTTATCATTATGATGTGTGAAGTGAGGGGGTAGGCCCCAATACCAAGCTTATATCATTACCACTATAGTCCCTTTCATCCTAAACTCCCCTAAAACCATCCATAGATTGATATCAAGTAATTTACTTACATCAAACTCCCTATCATTTAAAATTATTCTTAATAATGTAATTAACATTCTAGGTTGATCAATTATCTATCTTTACCTTCTATGTTGTTTGCTTTCTCTTTGCTCAATTATGTGTGCAAAAACTTGTATTAGCCAATGTTGGTGTAAGGTTTTTCTTTATGTACATCAATTGGATTGGCCAATGTCAATTTAATTGAATATCTAATTACTTTAAGCATTTACTTTCTTATATAAATAGAAAACTATCTTATTTCATTTCACAAACTTATTATCAGCACTTTTTTTTACTTTTTATTCACTGCACTAGGTCGACCCTATTGACCTAGCATATTTTTTTGCCCCTGTACACTACATTAGGTTAATCTAGTCTACCTATCAATATTTAAAATATTTTCCCCCTTTCTATTAGTCTCTATTCTCTATACTGGGTTGATCTTGTGGACTCTATATAATTTCACAGTCCTTATTTTTGCTCTAGATCAACCAGGTCAACCTAGTTCTATTTTAGTCACTTTATGATTCTTTGCTTTCTCATATTTTTTATTCTCCTTTTATCATGGAATATATATTTAGTGATAACACTAAAGTTTAGTTACCAATCCTAATAAGGTCTCTCATAGACAAAGCAATATTTTTTTTAAGAATGCTAGTAATGTTCATATTGTAACCCATATAACAAACTATGGGAATCATCATGCCTCTTTACAAAAAAATCCTACTCTTATTTTAGAGGATCATATTGAGTTATAGTATACTCTTTACATGATTTTATTTATCATATAATTCCCTTAACATAGAGTGAAATATCTTTCCACCATCTATAACCTCATGATTAGACATGAAGTTGAAGAACCTTATTCCCTAATCCCACTTTCTCAACTAGATTTATGGGTACCAATTATTTTCTTCTCAACCTCTTCCTTCAATATTGACTCCTTATTATTCCTTGACATATTATTCTTTAATTTATTCCACCTCCATGCCTAGTAGCTCAACTAACATTATTGGTTCTACATCTGGTGGGCCTCTCAAAAGACCCATTATCATTAATCCTTCCACTAGTTCATTGTTTACTACCCATGACAATCATGTTTCTAATGCTTCTTCCTCTCAACCATTTACTAGTCCATCTTTTAATTCACAATAAAATTTTACCACTAGTGCCTCAAATTCTCATAGCTCTTCTCAATCTCATATCAACACTAATAGTGGTATCCAAGCCACTAATACCAATATAAGCACCAATACTACTTCTTTTAATAGCACTAATCAAACTCATCAACTATTATTGTAAACTCTTAATCAAATGAACACATTACAAGATCATAATATGAATCAAATGATGTGAATGTAGAACCACATTCTTAACCTTCAAACACAAACATAACCAATGACTTGGGGCACACATAACCAAATATTTCCACCTCCCCCTCTTCAAGATTCTCAAGGAAATATCATTCCTCAACCTCCTTTAGTCAAAAAAGTCATCAATCATTTATAAAATGAACCTCTTACCACTCAAATTGCTAACATTGGCATTGGATGTATAACACCTATAATCTCTTATAATGGATCAACCGATCCTACCCTTCATCTTAAGACATTTATAAATATTTATAAGGATTGGGTCAAATTAAAAACCTTTACTGCTACCAAAACCCTCACAAGTGATGCCTTGGATTATTATAACCAACTTAGATCTCATTCTATTACTAGTTTGGAGGATTTAGTGAATGCTTTAGTATAAGAATTCTAAACTAGTGATCTTCCTAAAATCACTTTGGCCCATTTCATCAATTAAAAAAAAATGAAAATGAAACCACCCAATCCTTTGTTAAATGATGGAAGACTTTGACAAACAAATGTGAATATAACATGGCTGATGATAATCTCTTCCATCTCTTTACCAATGCTCTTTATCCCAAAATTATAATATTGAGTCTGCACCCTCTATCCATGTACCTTGGAGGAGACCATTAACCAAGCCAAATGACAAGATTTCCCTATGCATCAATTTGATCCACCCCAACCTTTTATGTGTCCTTGTCTATTACTTAAAAACAAAAACCACAATATTACCAATGATGATGTTACCAATTCATATGATACCATTCACAATGTTCAATTTGTTTTTCTTACCCCTTCTTTGGAAAAAATCCTTCTCAAAAATATACTAATCCTCATTTATCTTCACCAAATAACATTAATGTTCATAAACCTCTTTCTTTATCTAAATTACTTAAACATCTAATACCAGGGCTCTTCCTTGAGAGATTGACCCTACTCATCCTATGAAAACCTAGTATGATCCTAGCAAGTTTTGTTCATTTCATGCTAGTTGGGGTCACTCTTATGAGACCTATAGAAAAATTCATAATTTAACTATGGATTTTTTTCTTGGCCCTAATTTTTATCATTATTCTATCATTCTCAAGGATCTACAAGTTTATGAAAATGTTTTCAATGACTATAAAACTCATGATAATGCTCAATTCTTAAATTAAGCAAATGCTCATTTAGCTATCTATAAATATCCTTTACCTATTCAAGAAAACCAAGACAAGCGCACTTATTCCACCAATAACATAGAAAGTCTTGTTGAACCAACTTCTGAATAGAATGTGGTTAGCATGACTAATATGTGAAGGGTGGTGACTTTCATCGATTCTCAACCTATATACACCCCACCTCCATATAAGACATATTGTGTTTTCCAAAATCCTTCTCCAACTCATTTAAATGAGTTAGGGAAATAATATATTATAAGCTTTGATATTAGTCCAACTTATGATTCTCCCTTGGATAACACATCCCATTCTATTTCTACCATTCTTCCATAATCTTCTAATACGAATGATAATTAACCTTCTATTAACACTTATTCCAAACTTCAAAATCAATCTAAACCAACTACTTCTTCATAACCAAATGATTTAAAACCTTATCATTCTTATCAACACAAATTTCAAATATCTTTGACTCCTCCTTCCAAAGACCTCCTTAACCATTACATGTATATATCTAATAATCTTCCCATGGGTTATGATGAGTGGGATCCCATTACAGAGCTCACTAATCTCCCATCTCAAATTCCATTTCTTGAGATTATGAAGACCTCTCCTCATCATTGAGACAATTTTATGCAACTATTATTTGAGATGAATGCCCCTCATCTTCCCTTAGCAAGATGAGAGGTAGCCTTATCTAGTTTTGAGGATAGTATCTTGTAACAATGTGAAGAGATGCCCATTAATGTTGATGAAACTATTGACACTTCTCTTTATTTTAAATTTCCCATCGCATCTATTATTCTTGATGAGATTTTGATTCTTGTAGATGATTTTCCCTTATTTATTAGAATCCAAATAGGTGATATCCAAGTTAAATAAGCATTGATTAATGAGGGTTTTGGAACTTGTGTTACTTTTCTTGATTTCATTAAGACCCTCAAATATTCAAAATTCAATCTTAAGTCTATACATAGAACCTACCAAGGATATGATAAAATTAAAATACCTCCTCTTGGGTGTGTATGGATTCCTATTACTATCCCACCTATCACCATTCATATGAAGGTGATGATCTTTAACTTCCCCTTTCTTATAACATCTTGCTTGGTAGGACATGGACTGATCGTATGTGAGCTATCACTTATTCCACCTAAAACTACATTAAATTCACTCATAATGGAGACATTTAAAAGATTCAAGGAGATACTAACCTTTGGAATTTTGAACAATTCCAATATTGGCGTTTTCAAGATTTCTACTCTTGAGCCTTTGCCTAAAATTAAATTCTATGAGTCACAACGTTTAAATTTTCCTATAAACTCAACTAGAGGTTACAATGGGCATCTTAATCTCATTGGTAGCATTACTCATAACCTTTTAGACTCTGATGATTATGAGCTTGATGATATTAACTTAAAGATCAAAAAATTTGATCTCACACCTCATCTCATCTCATAGTTTCTTGCTTCCTTGTAACCTCATTCTCGTAAACCTCCTTGCAATAGCATTCCCATAATCTTATCCAAGACTCAAAATTATATTCACCATGCTTCTTCTAATTAAAAATTTATTCTAATATGTGTCATTGATCTTCATACTCTAGATTATGATGATGGCTATTTTTTAGATGATCTTTTATTAAGAAATCTTGTCCATGCCCATAATTCTAATATTATGTGTTATCATTCTTATTTACTTAATTATTTTCATGCATCTTCTCATGTTCCAATATTTATAGTTCCTAATTCTTGCATTTTTCCTATTTATCTCAAAGTAGAGATGATGCTGACACCTCTACTTTCTAAGGAGCCTCATAGGACTATGCTCATGAATCATGTTATGATTAGACCTTACCATTTTTCTAGGTTTCTTAAATCCCATCACTGGTTCACACCTGAGGTTAGTGTAACAATCCTTATACCTTCTATGGATCCCACCCCTCCCATAGTGGAACTTGTGTTAGAACCAATTATTATTTCTACTTCCACTATTGTTGAGCCTACTCTTGTTTCTTCCACTAGTACTCCTATTATGCCTAGTTCCATTCCTTCTCCATCACCACATTCTCTTGGTAATGGTTTTCTTCCTTTACCTAAGATGGACCATCTACCCACTAAATGGGTTGATGAATCATATATTTCTTCTTACACACCTATTACACCTTTTCCTATGAGTGTTTCTTCTAAAAATACTCATAAGTGTATCTATTACTTTCATTGGATAAATAATCACTCTTCTACCCATTTTCATAAGTTGTGACAATATATTGATACCTTACATCCTTCTTCCCCATAAATATATGATACCTTCCCTCCTCTAAAGATCCTTCTAAATATATACCTAAGTATGATGAGAGGTATTGTCTATGACACCAATGCAACACACATCAGACTAATCATTATTGTATCTTTCATTAGCTTCTTAAAAACCATGTTATAGATATTCTTAGACCTTCTACCATTCCTCCCATATTCCATTCTCACAAGAATCCTCTCACTTATTCTCCCATAGCTACACCTCTATCTATGGCTCCTTTTCCACTTGTGCACCCTCCTTCACCCATGGATCCTTCTCTACCATTGATTCTTGTATCCCTTATATATCTTATTCCCATGCATTCTCCTAACCATCCTTTACCCAATTTTCCGCCTCAGCATGATCCAATGAGCATTACTAATTTTTTAGTTAAGTAAATTAGAAAAGAATTATTTTCATAGTATTCAATAAATATGGATGAGACATTAGCAACAGTTCATATTCAACTTCATAGAGATTTATCTGATGTCTTGGATAAGGTGTGTGGATAGATTTATCAGTACTTATGAGCACATGCATGGTTCTTTTTCATTTTCTATTTGGATTAGACATGTGCTCCAATATTATTTCTATTTTTTATTATATAATTTGACACTGTGTCAAATTATTTCCTATCTTACATTATGGTTCTCCTTCTTATTTTACTATAGTTCGCTTATGTTTTTGTTTTACATTTCACATATACTTGTCTTTTCCTTATCATTTCTATTTTTCACTTATCATTGATTTATTTTCCTTTAGATTTTTTCTCAAAACTCTTCCATTTTATCTTCATGATTTTTTGCTTTCTTATCTTTATTTTTCATAGAAAGTTATCATGGTGACTTAGATATATCTACCCTCTTTCCTTTGGTTACTATCTCCTTTTACCATGTGATCAGTTAGCAAATAGTCTTTCTCGTTACTATTTCCTCTTACCGATACACCTTTGGATCTCCTTTTTCCTTTTTCCTTCTTCTTTGTCCACATACTTGTTCATTATCAAGCCTAAATGTTCTAGTTAGTCTTTTGTCTTGGGTCACTTAGCTTCCTTTAGCCTTAGCCTATAGATCATTCTTGTGTATCACTATCTCTCTCATGATTGGTCATTCCAAATATGTATAGAGGAAGAATTTTAAAAAAAAAATCATTCAAAATAAAGTTAAAAGATAAATCATTTAAACAAAATACAATGATATCGAAAGGTAAAAATATGCAATATCCTAAAAGTTAAATCACACTAAAAGACATGATTCAAAACACATCTCATTTTTATAGTCTAATCTAAAACTCCAAATTTGGCCTCATGATAGATCTGAGGTCTTTTGGGGTGTGGTAGGATAGTAGATTATAAGAGGAGAATAAAAATAAAATCTTCTAGTGCTACCTACTTCCTCATGCAAGTACCCAATATTCATAGTAGACTGATAGCTCTATAAGGGGTCTTGAGGAGTATGGGAAATGGTGTGGGGAGGTAGGTCCATTTTACTTTTCCTTGTACCAATCTACCTTCTAGAGTTGATCTTAGTAGCACACTTATCTACCTACAAAGCTTTGTGTCTATAAGGAATCGGTTTCTTTTATATATAGATGACCACTAGTAATGTAGTGTCTTCTCATGTCCTTAGTATGCCTCTTACCTCCTAAGGGTCTTCTCATAAGATGACTAAGTCTTCAACTTTTACACTTCCTTTTTCATTCCCTTTCCTCATATTTCCACTTGAGAGATATTGTTTTGATTTTTGATCACTCCCCATGGGATTTCATTTGTGAGTTGATTTTTAAGACCATAGATACGACATGACATCCCTCACAAATTACCACCTTTTCCATCCTATTACCCACATCCTTGATTTACCATTCCTTATCCTTCTACTTACTAATCTTGATTTGGTACCTTTTGAGTTTTTATTTTGTGAGTTGTAGTGTAAGACCATGGATAGGACCTGACCCTCCTCACAAAATTTTCCAATAAAAAAGTCACCATCCAAATTACATGTGTCAAGTAAGAGATAAGATTTGATTTATTATGAGGTTACACATCATTTACATGCTTCCTAGATTGAATTAGTATGTTTTATGCATTATTCATTTTTCTTTTACATTTTTTTCTTATTTTATGAGTGCATGTAAGATTACAACCATTTCTTGAATTTCTCATACTTCCTAGCTTGAATTAGTATGATAGATTTAAGACCAAGTTTTTGAAAAAAAAAAAATATTTTGTACTTACCATCATGAAATATTATAATTGATTGACTTAATTTTGATTTTTTTATTACCATTTGTGCCCTTTTACATACCTTCCATTTTATTACATTATTTGTCATACTTCCCAATGTGATATTTATTATTATTTTATTTGTTTTAATTTGGTGCAAAAATATTTTACTTTGGTTTGAAAACAAATCCCATTTTACCATCTTGTTTTCCATTTTCGTGGATTTTTATGCTTTGTGATTTTATTTTTATTACACATTTCCTACCTTGAACTAGTGTGTAGTACATTTACTTGATTCATTATATTTTTCCAAGTCTTTTTGTCTATTTCTTTTTTACCATGCATGTGTAATCCATAATGCTATAAAAGAAACCACACCACATATTTCTTATAGAATATACAACAAATCTAAATACATGTGCTAGAAAGAAATATATCCAAAACATCCACAACCTCAACCATAATGAACAAACATAACCATCATAAAGATAACATACATAACCAACAATAATAAGATAAAATGATACATCATATATAAATATATATATATATATATATATATATCTCAAAAGTTTGATACAACATATACAATCATATACAATGCCCAAGCTCTAAGGTTGGGCTCCATCATATCTATCTCATGGCCTAGCCATGTTACCTACTGAGGCTTTAGTTTGACTCTTCTAAATGGTATAATATAATGAGGCACTTCAAGATCTCAATCCCTCTACCTATCTTTATAGACGTGCTATTTGTACCTATGATTGCACCAACTTGTTCTAGGTCACTACATATGTTTGTATCAGCTAGGTTTACATCACCATATATGCCTTGATCATCTATGTCACTATGTTTAAATGCATAGCTCTCTCATCATCTAGGGTCTGCAAGGCTTGCCTCTTCTCTGCACCCATCTATGGTAGTGGCTACACCCTCTCTCTACATCTGTATCTACCTTATGGCCTCTCCTTCTAGTCTAAACCACCTCACTTGAACTGGGGTAGATGGTACACATAAATCCTCTAGTGTCATGGGGTCGTATAACTATCGAGTCTCATATAGGATGTCATGGATTGCTCCCCTAACTAGGGACCCCCATCTCTCCTCTTAATCCTTAGGTATACCTATAAAATAAAATTAGATAGATGTTAGATCACTATCATATCTCATAATATATATATCTATTTCCAAACTTAAGCAATAAATCAATCATATTTTTCTTACCTAGTTGTGTCTTAGCTCCTATGGTCTCACCATCTGTGTGATCACCTAGCATAGTTTCCCCATCTATGTATCATCCTAATACCTCCTCTATAGGTCACCTCCTCATCTCAAACCCAACTATCATGGCTTATATCCATCTTAGCATGTGCCTAAGTGGTATCTCTCTCATCTATCTCTCTTATGGCTCCTCTATTGACTTGTTAAGGATGATGATGGTCTTTGTTATCTCCTCTTAATTACATTGGTGTTGTGCCTTTGGTGGTTTTAGCTCATATATATATGAAGCTATTGGTGGTACATTTTTTATATCTAATTCTACCTCTACCTCCTCCTACTCTGCCCCTCATCATGACCAACCATTTTATGGTCACTCCTAGCATGGCTTTAATGTCAGTCTCACCATCAATGGTTTGAGTTCCCTCTTCCCTCATGGATCTTTCACATGCTAAGTCTATTAATTAATAATGAGTATTAGTGTCACTAGATGAGGTAGAAACATCTAGCTTGGCACCTATGCCACCAGATGTGGCTCTCTCTACCATGTATAGTGTCTTATCACCTCTCTCCTCTCTAGCACTAGTATAACTATGTGCCATCTCTCCTAAGTAGTTGTTATCTACTCATATGGTTACCATACTATGTCAGTGCATCTCACAATTTGTAGTGATAGCCTGTTGGGCATAACCCATGCTACTTGGTCCTCCCTCCATCTCCTCACCTAAGGTGACCTATCATCAACTACATGGGTCAACCCAGTCAACTAATATATATGAAATATTTCATATATCCATGTTGTTAGTAGTATGATTAGTCATATGGTCTTATGTCTTCGAACATGCATCTCAAATAGATCATGAACAATCTAGACCCAAATGATAGAGCCTACATTATATATCACTCCCTCCTCTAGCATCATCTTACTCAAGGCTACCAAATATATTGGTACCTTGCCATCCAACTTGTGACATAACACACATTGTATCATAAGGCCTATCACCACCTTTCAGAGATCTAAAATATATGATATATACACATCATTCATACTCACTCTCCACCTTATCAATATCATATGTGAGCTTGTAGCCCACATGGCTAAGGCTGTCCTCTCCTCTATGATATCTATAATCCCTACAGTTACTAATTTTCTTACTATGGGTAGTCTAAGGATGACATAGACATCCTCTGGTATGAAATCCACCTCTATCACATCCCCATCCACATCTCATCTAAAATTATTATTTAATCATTCCTAACATCCCAAGAACATGACAAACACATCCACACTAAGGGGGATCATGTACATATATGATATGCCTCCTAGACTTATGATTACCAGCCTAGCTCTGTCTCTATCTATCAACCTATCTAATAAATATGGAAACCAAGACACATCTAAAAACATCCATAACTATAACCATATTTACAATCAAGAAACAACAAATGATGTATTAGTTCCTCCATCTCATATATAATCATAATACATTCTTTATACACTCAATTTTTAATTAAAAAACAAGCATAATTTATTTATTTTTATCCTTTTTTGGTCCCTCTTACCCTTCTTTAGTCATTTTTGGCCATTTTATCCCTTTTTCAACTTTCAACATGCTTTTCCATGTTTATTCTAGTTCTTTGGTCAACTTAGTTTCACCAAGATTTCCCTATTTTTGTCTTATTTTATCCTGAATTTCTTATTTTCTTCTCCCTGGTGTTAAGTTTCCATTCTGGCCCTTATGGACCAAATGGACACTTTTTCACTAGGTCTTAGCTTGTATATTACACTAGGTCAACCTATGCCTACTAGGTTGACCATATCGATATTTACCCTAATTTAACCTACTAGGTCGACCTAGTTTACCTAGTAGGTTTTATGTGCCAACCTAGTATATTTTACTAAAAATGTGAATTTTTCTTATTTTCTCCCTATTTCCTTGAAACCTATTTCTCATCTTCATATTTTATATAATTAGAATCTAAATTTTGTTCATTTTTGACATATATAAATGTTTAAAATCAATTTTTACCAAAAATTCACTTAGATCAATATAAATTTCAAAAACTAGTTTGAGATCCATAGTTACATACCTATAGTGCACTTGTTCCCACCTCTAGGTGTCCTCCACATCTAACATGTCATTCTCTCACCATCCTAGCCTTGTTTGGTCTCAGAGATCTTTTTCTCTTCTCTTACAATTCAAAATTCCAAAATGACTTCTATTTGTCCTATTTAAAACCACTTTTCAGCAATTCAAATTCTTTAATTATTTTCCTTCAAATTTATTATTTTTCTCATATCTTTATTTCTGCTCATCCATTTTGTAAACCATAACTTGCATTAGATTCATGGTGATGTAGAGATTATTATCAACTAATATGTGCATATATTCTAAAAATTTTAATTTTTGGCTATCTTTTGCACTAACTTCTGTAGGTTCACCTAGTGTGATTTACATTGGATGCCTTCACTTTACTTGTAGTCTTCTTCTTTATCTATGGCATTAAGGTAAGTTAAAGGTATGTGTTTTTCAATTATGTCCTTTTATTTACCTTATTTACTTCTTACTGCACTTTTCTTAGCATTAACATTATGTGTTATCATGTTCTATTTTTGAAACACCATCCCATGTTAGACTTACATGACATGTGATGAGCTTTGGCTAGGGCATATGTATACACATAATATTTTAAAAAAATTATTGATTACTAAAAAATTTTATCTTAAAATAACCTATTAACTCTCAATCTCTCTGAGTGGATGCCTTAAGGGGTGCACCAAGAAAGGGGTGGGCAGATAATCGATGCTTTGTAATATTGTTGTTCATTTTTCCAATTGCCATCTACACACTTGTCTCCTAAAACCTTGAACCCTAAGCTTATTTATCTCTTTCCTATCCATTCCAATCATTATCATGCTTTATTCTTTCATTTATTATCTTGTTACCCTTTTGACCTATTTAGTAAACTAGGTCAACTTGGTCAACCTAGTGTGTTTTGGGGACACTTTAGCTCTTTTGGTTTGTTAGCCTCTCAACCAACCTAACACAAGCCTAGTGAGTTAGCCCAAAAATGTGCTAGGTCGACCCGGTTGACCTAGTATAGTTGACATGTTTTAAAGTTTTTAGGTAAGATACTACTATATATACAAGGCCATTTACTACCATTTCATAAGAGAGTTGAATTAAGTGAAGAAGTTTGAATGAACATATGTTTATTGACCATTCTACTTGAGGAATAAAGATTTAAAGTTTAATAATTTCTTTAGAGGTCTAATATCATCTTATGGATAAGTATTTTGGATGCTTAGGTAAGTTGTGTAGCCTAGATCTAATTTACCTTGGTTATCATTACAAACCGTAATAATCTCTTGCAAAGCACCTTGGCCAACAGAGAGATTGAGGCTCGACAAGTTTGTCTTCAAAGGTAAGTATTCCTAATTTTATTTTTCCTTTGTAAGAGTAGATAGATAATGTAGTATGTATTATTCTCTTCCATGTATTAGGATTCAATATACATTGATGTGAATATATGTCTCGTATACATGTTTAGTTTTTTTTTTTTTTTTTTTTTTTTTAATTCTAATCCTTACTTTGTGCCACAAGCTTTGGTGTACACTAGATTAGTTTACTTTTATTGTTATTAGAATATTTTACTTTATTTTTTATTATCATAGGTGAAATATAAAATAATATGACTCTTTTAGGGTTGTTGTGTGATTGTGTTAAACTGTAGGCTTTGAAACCCTTCCTAACATGATATGTTATGACAAATGATACAAGTGATCCCCTAATCAGGTCTAGTAGATCTCCATATTGGTCATGATACCTCTTAAAAAATTTATAACCAATATGAAGTGTATTTGTGCTCTATATTATCCAATCTACTATTAATTCATTTACTTCATGTTATTTTGATTACATACACAATCCTCTATGAACTATTGCTAAGAACGGAAAGCAGTATAAACCCTCATAATGACCTAATAGGAAGAATCTATTGGAAACATATTATAATGGATTGGATGACATATTTTTATGATTAGATAATGTAGAGGACTCTCCCAATTTTCTCCAGGTGGAATTATTCTATCATAAGAGTGAGTGGAAGCTACAAGAATTCCCTTGTTTGTCATATTTTTATGTAACAGGCAGGATTGACCAAGTAAAAGCAAGAAAATTATTGAAAGATGATGTATGAGACTTATATTTTATGATAATGTAAATTTTTATTATTTTTTAGAGCTTAAATATGCTAAACTAGTCATGGAAATTGACCTATCACTAAACAGGCCTAATGAGGAAGATAATGAGAAAACCAAGCAGAAATGAGATTGAGATTAGGGGTGGGTTATAGTGGGTTATGTATAGATGAAAATACATGGGATCATTTTTAAATACCTATATAAAATTTACCCATTGAATATAAGTTTTGGTGATGCTCTTATAAAATAAAAAAGTTGTTCTCAAAGTGACTTATCTAACACGGTGAGGTCTATGTAGGTTGAAGACATGAGATTGGTTTGTAAAATCAATATTGATATTGAAACATTTAATATATATCTATATATTTAAATATTTTATGATTATGATAAATTATCATATAAAACCATTTTAATATTCATAAAATGTTCACATAGGTGCTCTATGTCTTGGTTTTCATGACTATATTTTTGGAGCTACAGGCAATTTTGTATGTGTGAGTGAGAATGATGTTCCTAAGTATATTTGCATAGATTTAAATAATAAAATTCACATTAAGTTAATATAAATGTATCATATTTTATTTTTAATATATTTTTGTGTATTATAAATGTGTATGACCATGTGAAAATTCAAAGGTTCTTGACTGGGTTTTAGAAGCTTGTGTGCAGTTCTAAGTAAGCATATGAAAATGGTTGGTTTGAGGTATTCTACCATATTTGGTGAAATAAAATGAATATCATGATTAACCCTAGGTAATTTATGTTATATACATGTGATTATTTTATTGGTTTGTGTCAAATTTGAGTGTATGCTTTAGATTTATAAGATAGACAATCTGGTAGTGAGAAGGCCTTATTGTGAGTAGACCTAATTGTGTGGTTCAAAGAGATAAATGAGATAACTGATGTTGGGAACATAGTTTGAGATTATAATGGTTATAATTTAAGTTTTTATGAATTTTTTAATTTATTTTTTGAGGCTCAAGGTGTTCCAAGGTGGCCAAAGTGAAACATGTGCTTTGAGAAGGCCTAATTGCATTAAGTCTCTATTAGGCCTAATGGTGGTTATGGTCCTTAAGGGTAATGAATGACATATTTAGTTTTTATTTCACTTATGAAACATATTTTTTTATCTATTCCAAAATTTTATATAATTATGTATATTTTTTTGTTTGACCAAGATCGGTAAGAGCAAGAGTCAAGTATAAAGAGAAAGTCTAATAGGCCTAATTGACTAGTTAAAATAATTGAGAATATATGAGAAAATGATATAAATATTTTGAAAATAGGTATATGGATTTAATACCATAATATATGTATGATTAATATGTCATGAATATCTAATTATGTTTTTATAGTTAATGATCAAGGTCATATGATGTAATTCTACCAAAGAAAGGGCTAGTTGAGCAAGAAGGCCTAATAGGTTGTATAAGAGAGATAAAAGAGTGAGAAGAGAAATAAAAGGTGATCATATTAAATTGAGTGAAAAAAAAGTGTCCAAATTTAATTATAGGTTTAATTTAGTTGAGTTGGTGTTGAGTTACCTAGGGGGTTGGTGCCTATTTTCAAGTTGTTGCTTGCTAAAGGACTAGTTGAGTTGGTGCTTGACTAGTGAGGGGTTGGTGATATTTATGGATTTGATGCCTCAATAAATTTTGATTAATTTATTATAAGACTATATTATAAGTTTTTTTAGTGTTTTTCATCCCCCAAGAGTTTTTTCCATATATCTTTTGTGTTCTTATGTTGTTTGCTTTTATATATACTTATTTATGCATTGGTTAATGTATATATGTGAATAATGCTTCATAGATTATAAGTCAAATTAAAGGATTGTTTTAAGGTAATTGATTCACCTCCACTTATTATATGTAATTTCAATATTTGGTATTATATCAGGTCCTTTGAAGGAGGCCTAATATCCTAAAGGAGATCCTAAGCAAATGAAGATGGCTAGTCAAGCACAAGGTGGTTTTTCTACAAGCAAGTCTCCATTATTTAATGGATAAAATTATACTTTATGGAGTATAAAAATGAGTACATATTTTATGTCTCAAGTTCATGATTTTTGTCAATTATTTTTATATGGATATATTACTCCACCTATTCTTCCTACAAATGTAGCAAGTAATAAGACTAGTGACAACAATTTAAAATAAATGAATGATATTATGTGTGGCCTATTACAAGCAACACTTATGAAGGTGATGCACTATATGTATAATAAATAAATGTGGGACAATTTGAATAATATTTATGAGGGTGACTTCAATGTTAATTTGGCTAAGTTGAAAACCCATAGAAGACAATTTGAAATCCTAAATATGAATGAAGATGAGACCATTGTAACCTACTTATTGAGGGTTGATGAAGTGGTCAACATCATAAGAGGCCTAAGTGAAGAATTAAAAGATTATAATATTGTTTAAAAGGTTTTAAGATCTCTAACTCCCAAATTTTATTCTAAATTTCATGTTGTTAAAGAGATACAATATCTAGAGAAGCTAGAGATGGATGGACTTCATGGCACCATAACAACCTATGAGATGAAGATAATTGAAGGAATACCTGTAAAGAAGGAATATGCATTCAAGGCAGAAAATAAGTAAAAATAAAATAATACACAAGGTAATAAATTCAAAGATAATGATGATTATGATATTGATGATGATTATTTGATAGCTATGTTTGTAATAAAATTGAAAATAAGTTTAGGTAAATAAAAGGGCAAGCTTCCCTTCAAGTGTTTCAATTGTGGAGAGATTGGACACTTTTCTAAAAAATACCCTCATAGTCATAAATTAAAATATAATTAATAGCATGATGAAGGTCATGATGATGACAAGAATTCTATAGGTTTGACAAGAGAAATAAAAACTTTATAAAGTATGATAATAATTAAAAAAATTTAAGAACAAAATAAGATTTTACACCAAGGAAGATTGTAGCTCATCTGATAAGAGTGAGAGAAGTGATTCTTAGAGTGACCATGAAGGTAATGGTCCTGATGTCAATGAAGTACTCTTCATGGTTGAAGAATCAAGATGTTCAAATAAATAAGAGTCCAAATGGATTGGAGGTGTTTTTGTTGATTCAAATGAAGAATAAGATGAGGTGGACTTTTAGGCTTATTTGATAAATACTCTAGAAGAAATGAAGATGGTGAATAAGAAGAATGGGTGATAAGGTCTCTTATAAAATACTATGAGGATCAAATAAACTTGTTTGAATCTAGATTGAGCAACAACTCCAAAGAACAAAATGAAATAGTCAAACAGGTGGAGACTCAAATTAAGATTATGATTGAAAGCCTAAATGCTAGAGAAGAAGAATGTGTAAGGTATGAAACTAAAGTGTATTCCTTAAGATATGAGTTGGATTACGCATCAAGTAAGATTAAGTCATTTGTGAAGTTTAAAAAGAGTACCAATGATCTAGAAAATATCTTGAGTAATCAAAATATTTATAATGAAAAAATAGGTCTAGGTTTCAATGGAAACCAAATGAAGAACACTAATGTGATCAAGAAGTTTAATGGTCAATCAAGGAATGATGGTTCTGGTGTAATAAATACTAATCCTATTCAATAACCTAATGTTCTAAGGTATGCTAATCCTTTAAATGTCTATTGTTATTCATGTAACCAATTTGGTCATAAAGTAAGGCATTATAGAAGGCCCTCCAATAATGAATATGCATGGAACTATGAGGAGAGTTATCAATCAAGAGGTATGGTTCATGGTGTGTTTATATCAAAATGAATAATGTGTTTTAATTGTAAAAATATTTGTTATATTTAAAAATATTTTAAGCATGGATTCTCAGGTCAAAATAATAAAATTGAGACCCCTAGAATGTAAGAAAGAAGACAAAATAGTGAGTGGATACCAAAGGTAGATAAGGTGAATGATGACTTGTCTACAAGTCCAAGTGAACTATTTTCCATGGTAGAGCATAGTTTAGATGCAAAGGAGTGTCAATATTTCTCCCTATTATCTCAAATTGTGGATGAATAAGTCAAGACAAATAAACCAAGGTAGAATGTTTTTAGAATGGAGATTGAAGAATTCAAGCCAAAGAGGATCATGAAGAAAGATCAGTCTAGTAAGGACATGGAGATCTAGGAATCTCTTGAGTTTATCTTGTTCTAGTACCCTAGAGTAGAGGTGACTCCATTAGGCTTCATAGAGTCACTCAACTAGTGATAATAATCATGAAGGATGTTTGGTCTTATGGGGAGCTTTATGTTCTTTATTGACATTTAGATCGAAGGTTTAATCAAGAGTCTGCTAGAGGTGTGATCATAAGAGATGGGTCACAAAGATTTTGTATGATGACTTGATAAAACCAAGTCATAGTCATGATAGCGTCTAAATATTTCATGGAGATAAGGGGATCCAATCATGCTCCAAGAGTAGGTATGTCATCCTAATCTATGTTGAGTTTTTGTCAATGAGAGATAATGATTTTGTTTAGATAGAAAAGGTGTGTTGTTATAGGTCTAAGGATCTGATAATTACCAAAAATATGACATTTCAACATTAATTTCAAAGGGGGATAAAGTCCTAGTTTCGAATAAAGATCAGTTTGAAGAAGATCCAACTTGAGGAGATGAGACTTATCAGCTATGTTTGATTTTTACCATCAATGACAAAGTGGGAGATTGTTGAGGTATGTTCCTACTAATAGTGTTATGGCATTGATGTTGTCATTGATGTCAAGATCAATATGGAGGTCATAAGTATCAAAGTCAAAGTTGATGTCATGCATGGTGAAGTGGTATGTGACAAGGAGTCTTATGACAAGAGAGAATTTGAAAGCAACTTGGTAAATTTTTTGAGGTAAATGACATCTTTCAAGATCAAGATACAAGGTAAGAATATTATTGAGTACTAGGTATATTGATCAGCCTAGTCTATCCATGTGAGAAGGTGTATGCATAAATCATAGTAAATCTAGGTGAATTATGTTAATATAGACATGAAAAAATGTATAAAGTTATGTAAACATGTGAAAGAGGCTTACTCCTTACATGAAGAAACCTGGTGAAAAGGCATAATCCCAGTAGCATGTTGAGGTGAGAATTATGGGATTTGTGAGAATAATATTGGAAGTGTGTGACCATGGTATGTATTTTTATGACATGAGGATGAGGTGTTGAGAGTAGTATAAGAGGTTTCAAGGTGTGTTCAAGGTATAAGTATGGCTTACAAGTTTAGGCCTAATGAGAAAAGAGACCTAGTATGGCCTAATAAGGGGTCAAGTCTAGTTCCCAAGGTGATAGAGCTCAAAATAAAATTTTCATAGGTGTGAGAGGTAGTGTCAAGTTTGAGGTCAAATCTTGAAGGAGAAAGCATGAAAATTAGAGTTGAGGTTTTCTATATACATAGAACTAGGTGTTATAGACTTGAGAAGAATATTATTATGCTCATTAGCATGTGCAACCTTTGCATAAGGATCCAAGTATTTTATGGTAGTTATGTAAGGTCTTACATCTCCTGTCATTGGTTTTGGATTTGAGGGGCAATCCTTTATGAATGATTGCTAAGAATAGAAAGTACTAAAACCCCCAAATGACCCAATAGGAAATATCTTGTTTTAAATGGCTTAGAATGGATTGGATGACATATTTTGATTATTTTATAATGTATATAACTCTCCCATGTTTCTCCATGTGGCATTAGTCTGTTAGAAGACTGAGTGGAAGCTATAGGAAACCCCTTATTTCTTAGATTTTTTATGTAACATGTAGGGTTGACTAGGTCAAAGAATGAAAATTATTGGAATATAATGTGTTAGACTTATATTTTATGATCATGTAAGTTTATTTTTAGGTTGTATATATTAAATATGCTAAACTGGTCATAGAATTTGACCTATCACTAAATAGGCCTAATGAGGAAGATAATGAGAAAACTAGGTAGAAGTGAGAATGAGATTAGGGGTGGGTTATAATGGATTATGGATGAATTCAAATGAATGGGGTCATTTTCAATACCTATGTCACATTTAACCCTTGAATATAAGTTTTTTTTATGCTCTTATATAAGTAAAAATTTGTTCTCAAAGTGACCTATCTAACACAGTGAGGTTTGTGTAGGGTGAAGACATGAGTTGGTTTGTAAGACTAATATTGATATTGAACTATTGTGTGTGTGTGTGTGTGTGTGTGTGTGTGTGTGTGTGTGTGTGTGTGTGTGTGTGTGTGTGTGCGTGCGTGTGTGTGTGTGTGTGTGTGTGTGTGTGTGTGTGTGTGTGTGTGTGTGTGTGTGTGTGTGTTATAATGATACTTAATTTTCATCTAAAACCATTTTAAGATTAATAAAATGTTTACATAGGCGTTCTAATTCTTGGTTTTAATGACTATGTTTTTGAAGCTACAGTTAGTTTTATGTGTGAGTGAGAATGATGTTCCTAAGTCTTTTTGCATAGAGTTTAAGAATAAAATTCACATTTATTTTATTAATATGTCTCATATTTTATTTTTAATGTATTTTTATTCATTATAAATTCTTATGAATGTGTAAAAATTTTAAATTTCTTGACTAGGTTTTTGAAGCCTATGTGTAATTCTGAAGGATATGAAAATGGTTGGTTTGAGGTCTTCTACCCTATTTGGTCAAATAAAATGAGAATTATGATGAAAATTATTTCATGGAGTTTTTATGCATGTTATTTTTTTATTGTTTTATATGGTAAAGCTAAGTGTATAGTTTAGATATTTAAGACAAACATTTTGGCAGTGATAAAGCCTTACTATGAGTAGACCTAATTATGTGGTTCAAGGAGTGAAATGATATAAATTATGTTGGGGACATAATTTGAGATTATAATGGGTATAATTTAATTTTTTATGAAGTTTTTCACCCATTTATATAGGCTCAAGGTATTCCAAGGTGGCCAAAGTGAAACGTGTGTTGTGAGAAGACATAATTGCATTAGGTCTCTATTAAGCCTAATGTTGGTTTTGGCCCTTAAGGGTAATGACTAACCTATTTAGTGGTTATTTCAATTGTTAAATTTTTTTATTTATCTATTAAAAAATTTGATCCAATTATGGATAATTTTTTTTCCAACCAAGATGGGTAAGAGTAAGAGTCAAGTATAAAGAGAAGGTCTAATAGGCTTATTTGACTAGTTAAAATAATTGAGAATACATGAGTGAATGATATAGAGCTTTGTAAACCAATTATATGGATTTGAGACCATCATATAGGTGTTTTTAATGTAACTAAGATCTAACTATGTTTATATAGGTGATGGGCCAAGGTCATAAGAACTAATCCTACTAAGGAAAGGGCTAATTGAGAAAGAAGGCATAATAGGTTGTTTGAGAGATATATAAGAGTGAGAAGAGAAAAAGAAGGTGATCATCTTAATTTTAGTGAGAAATAGGTGTCCACATGTGATCATATGTTCAATTTAGTTTATTTGGTGCTGAGTTACCCAGGGGGTTGGTGCCTCCTTGAAAGTTAGTGCTTGGTAAAGGACTAGTCGAGTTGGTGCTTGACTTATGAAGGGTTGGTGATCCTTGTGTGATTATTTCCTCACTAAATCTTGATTTATTAATTATAGGGATATAGTACAATATTTTTTTCATTTGGTTCTATCCCCCAAGAGGATTTCCCACATATCTCTTATGTTCTTATGTTCTTTTCTTTTATATATGCTTGTTTACACATTAGTTAATGTATGTATGTGAATGAATGCTTCAAAGATTATAAGTCAAATTGAATGATTATTTTAAGGAAATTGATTCACCCCCTATCAATAAACTTACTTCCAAGACTTTGGAGATCAAGTGATTTTCCTTGGTAAAAATAAAAAGTAAAATTAAAATCAAATATTGAGGTCCTCTAGTGAAAACCTCTTTTAGGCACTTTGGGACCAAGTAAAAAGTAAATAAAAAAACAATTTCCTTGATGAAAATCTGGTTCAAGAACCACTAGATGGGGAATTTAAACTTTCTCCACTTAAAACTTAGAGTCTTACAAGTTCAAGTTCTAGATTTGGATCAAATATTAGTGAAAAATAGCAAAGTGTATTTGTGTAGTTAGTTCAAGACTTTCCATAAACATTTGTCAATTGGTTATTACCTCAAAATGAATGATTCATAATATTCTTACATGGGAGAACTTGATGGTCCATAATCAAAAGAATAATATTAATTTTGATTTTTACCTACTTTTTTATAATATGGTTCTACACTAATAGTGGAAGATACTACCAAGGTTAATATTAGCATGATAGATGATTCCAAAATGGTTAAACTTGTTTCCTTCCTCATTGAGAGAAGTGTGACTTCATAATTCCCATTCTTCAATATTTTATCTATTTATTCACATGGTCTTATGAAAATATTATTGGTTTGTATCTATCTCTCATATAGTTTTATACCCATATGCTAGGACCATTATGCATAAATTCTATAAAATACATTCATGAATTTCCATTGTAGTCAATAAAGAATTAGAAAATTTATTAGGGTCTATATTTATTTATCCAATTTATTACTATGAATGGTCTAATATTATTCCAGTTAGAAAAAAATCAAAATGCATTCTTATATGCAAAAAATTTAATGTCATAAAAAAATAATGTCCCAAAGATGATTTTCCATTACCAAAAATTAACATAATTATGTATTTAACACTAAGTTATTAAATTCAATCCCTCATGTATGGATTTTAAATATATAACTAGATCAAGATTACACTAGAGGATTAATACAAAACAATGTTCACCACTTCATGGGGAACATTATGATATCAAGTCATGGCACTTGGCTATAAAATTTTTGGTGCCACATACCAAAGTGCCATGACTATCATCTTCCATGACATGATGCATGACATTTTTGAAGACTAAATTGATGACATTTTGGGAAAGTGAAAAACATAGGTTGCACATCCAAAATTTCTATAGAGAATCTTTGAGATACTTCATGAATATAAAGTGAACCTCAACCCAATTAAATTCCTCTGGATTCACAATAAAAAAATTCTTAGGCTTAGTTGTTTATATCTATGGAATTGAAGTTAATCTATCCAAGGTGAAGTCCATAATAGAAATTCCTTGCCTTTATAATATGAAACAAATCCATAGTTTATAGGTAAAATTATAATATATTCACTAATTCATTTCTTAGCTTGTCAATTGGTGTCTTCCTTTTTCTCATCTCATGAAGAAGGGAATCACTTTTCAATGGAATGCCAACTATTAAGAGGTATTTGAACAAAAAAAACCTACTTATCAGGCCCACCATTGTTGTTCCCACCAATGATAGGTAAGCCCCTATGGCTCTATATCTAAGAAATTAAACATTACTTGGGGGAAATATTGGCCAAGAAAAATGTGTAGTCCATTATTTGAGTAGGACATTGGTCATTTATGAGGAAAACTCTACACCTATTGAAAATTCAGGTCTAGCATTGGTCTTGGCATTGCATAAGTTGTGTTACTACATGTTGAATAATAATACCATTATTATTTCAAAAGTTGACCTCATTAAATATATTCTATATAAATTATCATTGATAGGTCACATGGCCAAGTGGATTATGCTCCTTAATTAATTTGACATTACAAAAAGTAATTAGAAGGCCATTAAAGGGTCAGTCTTGGTAGATCAACTTACCAAAGAACATTTTTTTAGATTTGTGTCATTTAACCATGCATTTCCCAAAATTTTATATCGTTAATCTTGAAGAATCATGTTAGTATAAGTTATATGTTGATGGTTATTTCATGACTCATAGTTCAAGGGATGGTATCTTATTCATTATTCCATAAGGGATCTCATCCCCAGGGCATTCTAAATTGATTTCCCATGGACCACTAATATATTATAATAAGAGGCACTTGTTGTAGGTATACCTATTATTAAAATGGAACATTAAAAAATTATCTATCTACAATGATTTATAATTGATTATCAATAATGTTAGAGACTAATATCAAACTAGGGATGAAAAACTCATCCCATAAAAAGACATGGCTGATAATCTTAAACAACACTTTGCATGTATCCAATTTGAGAAAATACTTAGGGGAAAAAAGATTAGTCGATGCCATGGCCACCATTGGGTATTTTTTATAAATATATATCAATGTATATGAATATCATCTTCTTATTGAAAACCTTCTTATGTCAAATTACAATTATCCATACACTGCAATGGTATGTGATATTACTAGTCCAAATTCCCCTTGAGCAAAAATTTATATTCCTATATTTCTAACCTCATTATTCCCCCTAGCCTGATATGTAACCAACATAAGTCCTATATTCACAACACATACCGTTACACTATAGTTGGTGCTATGCTCTATCATAGAGGCTATTATGGGACATTATTTCTATGTTTAAACTCGGATGAATACAAATTATCACCTAAATACTTTTCAAAGGGATTTGTGGGGACCATAAAAGTGGAATGTTTTTTTTTCATAGAAACTCCTTAAAACTAAATATTATTATCCCAAAATTGAATTAGATGCATGTGCTTATGTTAATAAATGCCTTGATTATTAGAAGTATGGGGATTTAATTAATTCTCCCTCATGAGTGCTTCATCATATTACTTTTCCTTGGCCATTTTATGCATGGGGGACTAATCTCATCAACAATATAGACCCCATTTACCTATATGTCCAAAATCATATCCTAAATTCCACCAAGTACTTCACTAAGTGGGTTGAGGTAGTCCCTCTCACTTATGTATCTAGCAAATAGATTTCCAAATTCAACATAAACCACCTCATCTACCATTATGGTAGTCCCTCTTCAAGTATGTTTGATAATGGAAAGTCATTCAAAAATAAGGACATGAAAAATATTTGTATAAAATTCATTATTAAACACAAATTGTCTACACCCTATTACCCCCAAGGTAATGGATAAGCTAAACCATCTAATTAAAACCATTGTAAAAATCCTTAAGAATATTTTTAATAAATTAATCCAATACTATAACTTTCACTTATTACCTACCTTCTAAGCTTATCATACTAATGCCTACACACCCACATGTGCAACCTCTACTCCTTTTTTGTATATAAATCAGTTTTTTTTATTGACATCAAGTTGGCATCTCTATGTATTTCATTATAAGGTATAATTTCTGATGAATACTAAAATTTTACATGATATAAGAGTTGGAAATATTGGATGAGAAATGTCTATCCACCTTTATTCATCATAAATCATATCATAATTATTAATGTCATAGTTATAACAAGTGCATCATCCCAAGAGAGTTTGAAGTGGGTGATATTTTATTAACATAGAATCATAAAAATATTAATGTTGAATTTAAGAAAAAAGGTAAATTTGATTCAAATTAGCTAGGCCATTTCATTTTCACTACAAATTATGGTTCTTGGGCATACATGTTGGATACACTATAAGGGTATGACGTAGATGAGTACATAAACACTATGCATCTCAAGTGTTTTTTTAATTGACTTGATTGAACATTATTTATGAGATCCCATACTTGGGGGAATTTTTCTTCACATTTGTTCCTTTAATCTTTCCTTTCATTTTCCACTCCTGATCCCAACATCATCTTTCATCCCATCTCCTATTACCATGTTGATCTTGATTACAACCTACATATACTAATGACTACTTTAGATGATAATTAAACAAGAAATATATATTTGGTCATCATCAACAACTATTTTTAGATATAATTTTAGAATATATGGATGATTTTGGCATGGTTTATTTGCTTGGTAGTATTTGATGTGGCCTATTTTAGCTCTTTGACAATCTTATATTCCCATTTCACATTACTTATTTTACATCCTAATTTCTAGTTCAAGTGTCAATTTTTCACACCTTGCATTTTACTTTGGAGTGATATTCCTTTCCATCTTATCTTCTATGCTCTCACTATTTTGTGAGCTTGTCCCATTGCAATTGGTTTGGATGTTATTTGAGCCAATGCCTAAGGTTTTTTTTCCTTTGCTAGATGATTCCTTGTATTTTTATCTATATTATGTTATACTTTCTAATTGCATAATAATCTTGTATATCTTATTTCAGAAACCCAAAAACATTCAAAATTTACAAAATCCCAAAAACATTAAAAAAATCCAAAAATATAAAAAAATCCAAAACGCATAAAATCCCAAACTGAAGATACAAAGCCTCACAATCTCTACACAAATTTTCATGCTATTGGAAAATTATTTTCTCTATAGGTTTTATTATGAGTGGCATAGTGAACTTTGTATGGATAAACCTACCCTTTTTTCATTATTTGAGGGGTGGGAAACCTTTTATCTAAATTATAACTTCTTCATCAAATTCAATAATTCAAATCCAAACTTTGATATTACATTCCCTTATGTGTTTGCCTATGTATTATGTGGGTGTATTTAATTTTTAAATGGTCACTTTCATAAATAGTGGTATCCATTCATTACACTCCCATTTCTAATAGAACTACAATGACATGATGTCCATCCAGACTATGTAGGTATCACTTGGCTACATGGGGTAGCTGAAGTTATCTCAACCACTATCATTTCCATCAATATTCCTACTTTACACTTTCACCATTTTTTGATCTCATTTATGCTCTCTCTATTTTATGACTCATTCCTATTTTAAATTTTATTAAGTTTAATTCTAATCAATTTCATAACTTTTCTACTTCTACATTCCTGGGAGAACTACATTTTTCCTAAAGGTTTATATGGACTATGTGTGTAGCATTTAGCATCATCTAAATTTAAATTTACAATCCCTTCCTTATTATTTTATTCACCTTTTTTATAATCTAACATGATATCCTATTTGGAACTCCCTAGACTTGGGGGTAGGTCACAAAGCATAACATCTTATTCTCACATTCTAATAATGATGTTCACTTGTTTATTTACCATTTTTTTATATATTTTTTATTTATTCATTTAGTGTTTTTTATTTCTAATTTATTTATTTTTAATTGAATTTCATTTAAATTTGTTTAGTATATTATGTTTTACTCTCAAGTCTTTATTAGCTATATCTTGATCTCAAGCTATTAACATTTGCATCTATTTTTTTTTCTAGGTTATCTTTGTTTACTACATTATGATTTATACTTAGGTCCTTTTTTTCATATCTTGATCTTAATTTATTGGTATTTGTATCTAAACTATTCCCTACACAAGTCAAAATCAATGTTATCATGATTTATTTTTAATAATGATGTATATTATTATTTTCAAAATTAAAAATCAAGTGCTTGTGAGACTCATATATCAATGTCATGTATGGAGAAGGCATCCCTTAAAAACATGGTTTTCATGTGCTAATATAAAAAAATAAAAATCATATTTTCCATAATAAAAACAAAAAAACCACATATTATGGATACATCTATCCTAATCAAGACATGCATATCCAAATAAGCATATATCACTAGTTATAACCATCTAAACATCATGATCAAATGATAGAAAAAAACCAATATCATTATTAATAAAATTTATTATATATATCAAGTAAAAAATCATTATGGAACTTAAATACAACATAATAATGGTAAAAAAATATACATCCACATCCATATCAAATATCTAATTTACATGTGCAAGTATCCATAAATCAAAATAAACGTCATATATGTCAAAAGAATATTAGAGTCCATATACATCATATTATCAAAATGAATATATTTATACATCTCAAAATCAATGTATATATATTAAGATATGCATATACATTACCAAAATAAAAACTTTAGAGTTACAATCAACATATCAGCTTTATCTTTGATCATCTCTATGAGGAATATGATCAAAACTCTATCTTGTGCCTGGTGTTGGTGGTGGATACTAAGTTGTCCCCATGACTCTATATTATGGACGGGGATATAGTGATCTCTTATATTTCTATGCATGTCATGACCTAGATGTAAAATGAGACATTTGAATTTGGGTTTACTCCTTGAAGATCAATGCCCTAAGCCCTACTAGTATCGCTATCTCATATAGGATCTTATAGTAACTCACCTTGTCCTTGGCCTGAATTACATCATATTTGGCCTGAGCGATATCTATTAGTTCCCTATATAACCTATTCTTTGAAAATAGATATCTCTTTATGTATTTCTCCCCATAAATCCTTTGAACATCAATCTAGTACCTCTTTGCCTCTCCTTGGGCCTTATTGTGCTCACTGATCATTTTGGATAATTATGTGTCTCTTTGGGTGAACTAGCCCTATATAATTATCATCTAGGTGTCTCACTTAGAAATCAAGCTCTATAAACTGGTGCTCTCACCCTAGGATGTTAATACCTATCACCATAGATTAAACACATCACCCAACAACTTAAATATCCCTATAACTCTATCAGTGATCTCCATCTCAATCCTATATATAATGGCATGTGCCTCATTTAAAATCCTTGGTTGAGATGGCCCTTCTTAACATAATTTTTATCTTAACCCTCTTATGATAAAAAGGGTCATTTATGTCTCCTAAACATTTTTGTTCCCCTTCTCTACATTTGAACCAGTGTCATCTTCCATATTAACATCTTCTACTAAGGACCTACCACTACTTTTGATATTTTTTATACTCTCACTACCACTACCTATATACACATAATATTTTAAAATTTTATAAAATATGGATGCTTTACATCCTGCAGAAACCCATCAAGATATAATCTCTCTGAGTGCACACCCTAAAGGATGCACTGAGAAAGGGGTGGGCAAACATTTGGTGCTTCATAGGATTTTTTTCCCTTATTTCCACATTATTACCATTCTAATTAGCTCCTAAAACCTTTAAATAATCTATTACTCCTCCCTTTCACACTCCTCCCATCTTTTTCCTCTTTTCATCCCTTTTTTCCTTACCTTAATCCCCTTTTGATAGTCAACTATACAAGGTTAACTAGGTCAACCTTGCATATTTTACAACCTTTAATTACTATAAAGGGTCGACTAGGTTAACCTTGTACTATTCAAGGAGATTTTCACTTGAGATTTGTGTTATCCCTTTGGTCGACCTAGGTTGGGACCTTGTGAATAATTGACTAAAAACATATAGGGTTGACTGAGTTGACTCTGTATAGCTAATATATTTTAAAGGATTTTAGGTGAGATCTACCCATAAATACAAGATCATTTCATCATTATTTCAATATGCAATCAAGAGTTATTATTCACTCATGCTTCTTTACAATCTGATCTTCCATAGTTCTACTTGAGGAGTCTTAGCTTAAGGTTTCTACTTGGAGAATATACTCTTGTAGATAAGTCTTGGATTCTTTGTCTTTTCTTAGTGATCCTTACAAACCAAAATAACCTCTTATGAATCCCCTTTGGCTAATGGAGAGATTGAGTCTTGATGGGTTCACATTTAGGTATGTATATTCTAACTTTGTTCTCCCCTCTTTGGAAGATAGAAATAGCATAAATATTGGCTTGAATAATATTATTCTTCAAATCCCATGTATTAGGGTCTTACTCATACTTATCTTGATTGAGATTCTCCTATACATGTTTTGATTTCTTTACTAACCTCTCATATTGTGACACAAGTTTTAGTGAGCACTAGATTAGATTTACTTTCTTGTTTATTAGACATAAGTGAAATATTAAATCTATGATGCTTTTAGGGTTATTGCATGATTGTGTTAGATTTTAAGTTTTGAAACCCTTCCTATCATGGTGTATTGTGATAAATGATCCGCTAATTGAGTCTAGTAGATCTTCATATTGGTCATGTTCCTACTTGTGAAATGTATTCCCAATTCGAAATGTAAGTATGCTCTATCTTCTCCAAGCCAAGATTAATGTATAGAAAAGATGCATTATTGAATACATACATTCTGGTGAACCTGACGTGAATCTAACCCTTCTAGGATTTGTTTCACTTATTTCTTTATTTTATCATTTCTTTTTTATATTGTCTATTTTTCCCCTATTTATTATACTGGGTTGACTCTATCGACCCTATGTAATTTTTAGCCACTATCTGTTGTATTGGGTTGACTATACCAACCCTGTATAATTTTTATCCCTTAATTCTTGTATTAGGTTGACTCTATCAACCTTGTATAATTTTTAGACCCTATTTTTTATACTAGGTCAACCTAGTCAACCCTATACTATTTATCATCTTCATTGTTTACTAATCTAGTTCACTATTTTTTCCTTGTTAACATTTTGTTCATTTCTCTCAAACACCATATCCCCTATTATAATCTTCATGGACAACTTAAATCTATTTAGACACTATATGGGGTTCTCTTTGATTCTTATCTTTTTTTCCCTTTTTTTATCTTATGTGGTATCTTGTGATGCCCATCCATGCATTTATCTAGAATTTGGGGCATCTTATGTTTCCCACCCACATATCATTTTAGACTTTAGGGCATCTTTTTATGCCCATTCCTACATCCAATTACCCTTTAGGGCATCTTGCAATACCCACTATTATTATCCATTACATGCTACAAAACTAATTCAACTTCCAGAAACATTTCAAGACACCTAAACTTGTTTCTCACATACTCATCCTTGATATAGACATTAGTGTAGGATACTTTCCTTCTTTTCATACTTTATATTCATATTTATCTAACACTTTTTGTATGTTACTTACACAGGTCTCTCCCTCTATAGAAGTACTATCTTATTTTACAGAACTTTAGTCCTCCCTTTTTGTTATTTTGGTTTCTTGATGAAGCATGGTCTTATTTATATTTACTCCTTTTACATTATTTTTTTGGCACCCATTAGGTTTCTCTTTTTTTATTTTATTTTTAATACTATGGATATATATCTTGTTTATTTTCACATACATAATTTCTAGTACCCTCATGGGTTTCTCTTTTATGAAGTTTTAGTGTAAGACCATGGATAGGACTTGACCCTCCTCATAAAATTAACATCTTTTCATTATTTTTATAGAATACATTTTGTAATGGTTACACATTCTTGATCTTTATTCTTAACTTTAGCTTTTTCTAATTTTGATAGATGAAATTTGCACAATAATCTGTGTTATCATGTTTTCCTTCATTTCTCTCATTTTTATGATAAGGAATCACACTTTACTGTCATCGTATCCCTTTTTACCCTTTGTCACATTTTTTTCAATTTAAATTAATTCAAATTATTTCATTTGTCACTCCTCTTGATTTTCCCTTTCCTTCACTCTACATTAGATTAAAAAGGTCAAAGTCAAGATAACAATTTATTTTACATAAATTTACAATATTTTTAGACCCCATGCTCTTTGAAGTTTCTCCCTCTTAGAAACCAAATTCCAAGTATTCAAATGAAAGTCATCTTTATCATCCATGTTTGGTTTTCCAAATCTTGATGGAGGAAGAATAGAAAAATCCATCAAGAAAGTTAAAAGCCAAATAGTTTGAATCAAAAGACAATGATTTATAAAAGGTAACATATAAATCTCAAAAGTTAAATGACACCAAAAGATGTGATTACAAGCACATCTCCTATCTCTAATCAAATCTCAAACTCCACAGTCGGCCTCACATAGAGCTGAGGTTGATTAGGGTGAGGTAGGCCAGTAGATTGGAATATGGGAATTCAAAAAACTCATGGTGATACCTACTTTGTCATCCAAGTACCCAATCTTCACAGTAAATTTATGACTTTTTAAGGGGTCCTAAGGAATGGGGAACACATTGTGTGAAGGTAGGTCCATTTTACTTTTCATGAATATAGACTTCATGGGATGATCTATATACTTCATTTGTTGACATAACACTTGTGTGGCTAATAGAAACTCTTCAAATTCCTTAAGGTCAAAAGTCCTCTTGTTTTGACAAACCTAATTTGAGTGTCTTAACTTTGATAAAGAGTTCCTCTACTTTGGTTTTCCCTTTATTCTCCCCTCCACCCATTTCATTTCCCCCCTTGACAAAAATTTTTTGATTCCAAATCTATTTTTCTTTTTCTTTAATTATTTCTTCTTCACCTTGTAAAAATAAGATAGCACTACTTTGTTTTAGTTTTATCTATCCTTAGAGAGAAACAACATGTTTTAGAAACTAAGGATTTCTTCTTCTTTTTTCACCATGATTTTACATTTATAGACTTGTCTTACTTTCCTTTTACCATTTATCATTTGTTGTACTATCCTATTGTTATGGACCCCTAAGTTCATACTTTTTTTCCATTATTGAGTGAGCTTGGCATGTTACTTTTCACTCACCAATGTTGTTCTCCTTTTTATGTTTCCTTTTTACATTGTTGAGTGAGATAAGGATTGTTACTGCTCGCTCATCAATGAGGTTTTACCATTTTATTTCTTACTTTTATTGATATTTTATTACCATCTCCTTTTTAACATCTATATTTGGTTTGACTTGGTGAGTTTGACTTTCTTACTTAAGGTTTACTTGTTTGAGTTTTTTTAGTCTTTAATAGACTTGGATTTTTGGTTACTTGATTTACTCTTATTTTTGACTTGATCATTTGGTCTAACATAGCACTTGTCACCCCAACTTGCCAAATTCCCAAGTATGTCCCATCCTCATAGCACCAATTATCTTAGATTTATTGAATTTGTTTATTTTTACTCTTTAATTTTGTACTCTTGGATTTGTCAAAAGCAGTCTATATGCCCTACACAATCAAAACCAACAACACAATAGATAACCATCTAATGATAAAGGTAAGGAAAGGTATGCATAACATTTACTTTTAGATATTTTCCATTTTTATCATTTACTTTTAGTTATTTTATGTTTCAAATTACTACAACTTTTTTAGCATCAACATTATGTGTTCTTATGTTCTTTCTCAAAGCACCATCCCCTATTGCGCCATAGTGACATGTGATGAACATGAGTGGGGAATATGTATACACATAATATTTTATACTTTTATCAAACACTAATTATTTACATATTTTAAGAACCCATTGATACTCAATCTCTCTGAGTGCATGCCATAAAGGGTGCATCAAGAAATGGGTGGGTAGACCTTTGGTGTTTTTCAATATTTTTATCCCCTATTACTACATTATTACCAATCCAACTAGCTCCTAAAACCATTACCTAAGCTAGTACTCATCCCTTGCACACTCCTCTAGTCTTTTTCCTCTTTTCATCCATTTTTTCCTTACCTTAATCCCTTTTTTATAGTCAGTTATACTAGGTTGACTAGGTTGAACTTGTACAATTTTTAGCCTTTGATTACTGTACAGGGTCAACTAGGTCGACCCTATACTATTTCAAGATACTTTCACTTGAGAGTTATGTTATCCCTTTGGTCCACCTAGCTCAAAACCTAGTGAATAATTGACTAAAAACATATAGGTTTAACCCCATACAACCAACATATTCAGAAGGATGTAGGGTGAGATCCACCTATAAATATAAAATCATTTTATCATTGTTTCAATATGCAATCAAGAGTTATTATTCTCTCGTGCTTCTTTAAAATATACTCTTCTACCATTCTACTTGACAAGTCTTAGATTAGGGTTTTTACTTGGAGAATCTAGTCTTGTGGATAAGTTTTAGATGCTTTGGCCTTTTTTAGTGATCCTTACAAACCATAGAAACCTATTGTGAATCCCCTTTTTCCAATGGAGAGATTGAGTCTCGATGGGTTCAGATTTAGGTAAATATATTCTAACTTTGTTCTCCTCTCTTTAGTAGATAGAAGTAACATAAATATTGGATAAAATAATATTACTCTTCATATTCCATATATTAGGTCTTACTCATACTTAGCTTAATTAAGATTTTCCTATACATGTTTTTATTTCTTTACTAACCCCTCATATTGTGCCACAAGATTTAGTGAGAACTAGATTAGAATTACTTTCTTGTTTATTATACATAAGTGAAATATTAAACCTAAGATGCTTTTACGGTTATTTCATGATTGTGTTAGACTTGAGGCTTTATAACTCTTCCTAGCATGGTGTATTATGATAAATGATCCCCTAATTAGGTTTATCATATCCCCATATTATTCAATATCTCTATTAACAAATGTATTCCTAATTAGAATTTTAGGTATGCTCTATCTTCTCTAATCTAGGAATGATTTATAAACATGATGCATTTTTTATTGCATAAACTACCCATGCCCTATAAGATAGAATCGATAGCCATAAGGACCACCTATTATAATGGTATCTATAAAAATTGGTACATATATATGAATAACCACTTAAACTTTCCTTACTCCATATCTTTGTACCTATCAAGGTGATTGACTCGCCTATATGTGTTGTCTCTAGCATGGCCTTAATTGCTCACCTCTTGGAGACCTCAATCTAGTAAGCCATATAACTTTTATTTTTTAAAAACATGCTATTGTAGATTATATTTTATGATCATGTATCACCTAAATATTGTAAACTTGGAAAACTCATGACCCTAGATATTCCTCTTAGTTATACACATGTTTTGCTTATGCAAGCCTCACATCTTCTATGTCTTATAACACTTGGCCTATCTCTTAGTATATCCATCCTTATATTGATTAAATGGATATCCCATCTTGTCAAATTTCTTAAAATGTACTTATATTACACCTTTATAAGTTTTGATCATGTGTCTACTCTCCTTCTCCCTAAACATTAATGTCTAGGTCAGATAATAGAATTAATGTTATTATCCGATCTTGACGTAACTATACAGTGCCCTAAAGTCATATAATTTGTAAATAAAATATATTATAATGGTCAACCTAAGTTATTTAATGTGAGTTATCTCCTGATAGGATTCATATAAATATAATATAAATCTACATTCATTCCTCATGTAGGAAACACCTACCAATAAGACCAAAAGAACATTCATTAAGCGCTCAAATTACCAAAACCTTTCCTATTATACCCTATTTTAATATCAATCAAAGGAACAATCTAACTATAGGTGTGAAGTAATAAAGTATTTGTCATAAGGTCATATTTGCCAAGTTGAAATCTAGCCCATTATTTTACTTACTTTACACATTTGCATGATTAACACACAAGCTAACATGTAGGGGAGAACTACATGAGTTTGAGGCCCTCTTATGGATTATTAGTTATGTAGGTGCTTCCCTTTGATTGTGGGTTCATTATGGGTCAACTCAACACCATAATTCCACTAACCCATTTTTCCCCAAGGTCAAATTAAAGATGAAAATATAGGTTTTTTGCCACTTCACTAGGTGTAATAGTTTAACACCCATATCTAAATGCACCAAATAAAATATGAAGTCAAACCTAGAATCATCCAAGTGGTCACATCCTATTTCATTCATTATTATGTACATGACACTAGCATTGAACCCACACACTAGCATTTATGCAATTTTCCTAGGCTAACACAATTATATAGAGAGATAGGGGCACCAGATCCAAAATTTGAAAACCATTCCATAACTTTATTCCTTCTTGATTCCCACCTATACTAGATCCATCACTATATTATCATAAAAAACAACTAAGTACTTTATTTTATGTCATTTATATATCTAAAATAATTTTACTAACCATTAATAACCTATCTCACTTATAAATTCAACATATGGTACATTTGATTTTAACATATTAATTAGCCTTTTTTAGATTTGATATTCACCCTTGTGCCATATCATGTCTATATCCTTAACTCTAAAAACTAAATAGGATACAAATCCATATTAAGATTAAACATTTAGTGAATTTTATCCTTGTGAATGAAATTTTATATGATTCTTAGGGTTTTAAACTACATAAGGTTTCATATTGTTGTACTTTTTAATTTCATATTGGTATTATTTTGCATGAAACTTAGGTGTAGACCTATATTGGGTGGTGTGTTTATTTAACACATTTATCTTCCCATCAACCCATCCAAGATGTCTCAAACCAATGAGGGATATCATACCTTAGATCATGATGATACCCATATTGAAAATGAAAAGAATCTTGATAGGGTTACCATAGAAGAAGACTTTGATAATGAAAATATAGAACAAAATGATAAAGACCAATTAGAAAAGGATAAATTTCATATAAATACAATGTTTCATGAGTGCATTTTCCTAAACCCTAAAGAACCTGATAAAATCTCAAAAATAATAATTGAAGCCAAAAAGGTAAAAAATTTAGTGGATACATCCCTCCCCTTAAAAATAATATAACTTAATACATCTAATTGGGACACATATTATGTGTTCGATCCTTTGTTCCTAAAAATTACTATTGATGCATATATTTAAAACTTATCAATTATATCAACATTTTTAGACCCTATGGTGACTACAAAAATTGTTAATCAAAATCTCCCTAGGCCTACAGTTTAATCACTTATTCAAGTTATAATAAGCTTGCAGGATAAGGTTACAAACATTGTAACAAGGATTCAAATTATTCACATGATATAGATTCAAAAGATGTGTTGCATAACCCTCTTTCACTTGAGATATATTTTCACCCTTGCCAACTAGTTCTGTTGCACCTAAGTTCACATTTTATGATAGAAAGTGTGATCTTGAATAACATATTAGAAATTTTGATATAACATGCCTTGATTATGCCTCAAAAGATAAATTTTTGACCTAATTATTTTCAATGAGCCTCAAGGACTATGATTTGAGGTGGTTTTATGACTTACCTCTCTAATCCATGAAAGCAATCAAACCTCTTGTATATTAGTTTTTGGCACACTTTTTTATAAATATTACCAAAAAAGTTTCCTATGCTCAAATTATAAAGATCAAACAAGGAACCAATAAACCATTCAATGAATATGCCTTAAGATATAAGACAATGCTATCCAAAATGATCAATCGTATGGTAGATAAATAATTTCAAGACATATTCAAGAAAAGTTTGTTTTCTAATTTACATGATTCCATTATTTTAAAAAAGTTTCAATCATTCAATGACTTATGTCATGTTGTACATGACCATTAAATGAAGCTTATGTCATTAAATAATCTCAAGTATGAAGCAAATGCAATAGCTATATCTAAATCTACTACAAAATTTAAAATTAAAACAAGTTATAAGGTAAAACATCATGAGCCTAATTAGGAAACAACCACCATGGTTAACAAGTTCCATAATATCCTAATCAACTTATCATATCTAATGCAACAAGGAGACAATTTACACATTTACCTAAGCCTCTTAGTTCATTACTCCCATGGTTTATAGAATGTCATCTTATATCTATCCCTCCTCCTATAGAGGTTGATGGAAATAGACCTCTACCCAAAGGATATGATGCAAATGCTTATTTTGAATACTAGCAAGTCCCTACGTATTCTAAAAATAAATATGTTACCTTAAAACACTAATATCTAGGGCCTAATAGATGACCAACATATTACATTTGATGATCCTCCAAAGGAATCAAGTTCACAACCTAGTGATCACCATAAACAGAAAATATTTAGCAATCCTTTACAAAACCACTCTAATAAGGAACTATAAGTTCAAATGGTATATAATGCAAATACTCCTCCATCATATTATGGACACCCACTATATGGGGTCATTCATACTTACATGAGACATATACCTGCTAGGGTTTAGAAACCCACTTTTTCATTTGATGACATTGAAATTAAGGATGATGACTTGATCTTCATTATCAACTCATTCATGCATACCTTGATAAATACCCAATACATAATGTTATGATTGATAATTTTGAAATAAAAGTGTTTTCACCATGACATTAATTAAGCAATTGGGTTATAATCACCATGATTTACACCCCTCTACTAGATCAATCAGAACATTCAATGGGACCTCCCAGAACATTCTTGACAAATCTAGTCTACCTTATAGCTCATTCTTGCACTTGTGGTTACTAATTTCTCAATTATACCTTATACATGTGTCTTTGACATATTGTTGGTATGAGTTTGGATACATAATATTTGAGTGATACATTATAAAATGAATGGTTATGTTAAGTACATTCACACCAATTAGGTAATTATAATTTCTAGTATCCCATATGATCATCCTATCAAACAATAGAAATTCATACCCATAAAGTTAATCATCATACTTTTTAAGGATAATCCACCAAAAAGGGTTAATAAATAATCAATCCCATTTACTAAGTGTCTAATACTTGAGAGACCTTTACATCAAAGATAGATAATGGGTTCCATAAAATCCTTATCTTCTATGCACCATATTTAGATATTGAGAGTACATAAACATGATCTTACTACTGATATTTTAAATAAACCACATAATACATAGATATGGGTTCCAATAAACCATATTCCTTATATTGGTAATTCACAACCCTAGAGTACCATTGTACATATACTGAGCATCCTAGATAATATAGTGATAGATATTGCACCTATAAATGTTCCTCATTAGTACCATCAATTTTTTACATTAGGTTTCAAGTGGGGAAATACATATGGCCATCCTTTTGATGAGATAATATTATGATATTGTCTCTTCCAAAAAATACCAAAAAATTGAAAATCGAAAAACATTACTGGCATCTACATGTTCTATTGGCCCCTTTGTATTTATGTGATAGTTCCATGTTGAGGACTAGAATATAATTTAATCTTATGTACACATACATAGGCATACATATATACATGATAAAATTATGGGTGTTGGTCCTTACCTCTACTCAAATCATAAATATGTTGGGGATATCCATATTTTATGATCTTGATATACATAGGTTATTATAGTCATATAAAATTTCCAAATTGGTAGTTTGAGTGTGGCTTGTGACACCCTATCCATAAATCCTTTTTGCATGATCTTATAACCCTTATAGACACATTTTTCTCATTTTTAGTCATCCATAGACTTATAAACCCTAATTATAGCTCAATCAGACTCTATTTCCTAAGACAATTCTATCCCCCTAGGTCTTGAGCCTGTAGGATAGAAGTGCCATACCTAAACTATAGCACTAAACCCTAGGGTGTCTCATTTTTTGTGCTCTTTTCCAATCACAATTTAATCCTAAACAGTCAATTTCATCTAATTCTTATACTTCATCATGTCAACCTAACATGAATAAATTTAACCCATGACTAATAGTTCCCTATAAAAGCCCATTCAAAGCTCATTTACAAGGGGGGTGACAAATATTACAAATCAAACAATAATACAAATAAACCACTGAGGAAAATATTCCTATTCTCTACATACAATCACCCAACATAGCTACAAACATATTCAAACTCTCACACCAGTTCCTAGCCACATCAAGTACTCTTACTTTAGCATTTTTGCATCTACATTACACTATAGCATAAAGCACATCAAGTGGGAGAACTACATATGGCTCAATCCCTCTTCAGAGTATCATTATGTAGGTAGTGTTCCCACATAAGGGGTGTGGATCACATGTTTAATGCATCTTACATGCACTAACCCCACCTTTTCAAGTGAGTCAAATCCCATTTTATCAATCATAATGGAGGTTTAGGGTTTGAAGATTAAAATATATATACAGTGAGCTCCATCGAGATTCAACACTTGAAATTTCATAGGTAGGATCACATAGGAACAACACAAAGAACTCAAAAAAATTAGTTCTCTATGAGTAGTTTGGACAAAAACAATAAAAGAGGATAAAAACATTGGGCCCCAAAGTGTCATGTTTTTGGTGGTCTTATCCTTTCACTAAACAAAATCCATATTTTGATTTGTGACATTGTCACAGTCCTACATAACCAATTTTAGACCTGACAATAGCCATTTCAGCCTGTTCTAATCTAAGTTATATTTCTCCTAATTTATTATATTTTTTAAAATGGTAAAAAATATAGATAAATTATACAAATCAATACCATAATTATTGCAATATTATTTACTAATTTATTAATCCAGACCCTTAACTAAAATAGGAATAAAACTCAAATATTCCCAAAATGTTAAATCATTTGGTGAACCCAACTTACTTCATTTATACACAAAATCCCTAGAAACCCTAGGGAAAATTTCTTGTTGATTTTATAAATGTTTTTCTAATTTTTCTTACATATATAAATTAGAATTTCACATTTAATTTTTTAAAATTTACCTTAGTAATTTTTAAAATTATTTCTTTCAAAACCCTAGTTTCCTATACTAGGTCCCAGTATTTTTCCTGTATTTTTTTGATTTTTTCCTACATATTTAAATTCAAAATTTCTGATTTAATTTTTAAAATTTACCATAGTAAATTTTGAAAATCATTTTTATTTTAAACCCTAGTTGCATATAATAGGTTCCATGCTTTTGAGGTATCACCTTAAATCCAAATCATATTTCACATAAAAATAAAAAATGGATTTCACTAATTTTATAACATTTCTTGCAAATAATAAAGAGTCCATATCTGGTCCTATCATGTACATAAATGATGACATTTCCTATATGTTAATGCAAAGCTTCATTCTTTTCCTTTCATGCTTACTTTTTATAATATGGGATGATAGTAATAAATTCATTGCTAAACATGTTAGCATACCTCTTGTCTCACCTCCCTTAGAGCCTCTATCACATGCCATGTCATGTTTCATGGTGTATTTCACTCTTCCCCATGTCACTACCCATCACTAGAGAGATATTTAACACCATTTATCCCTTCACCACCTTGACTTATCAATTATATTTACTCTCCTCCTATAGCTACTACTAGTCCTATATGACTAGTAGATAATGTGGTTAAAGTTGTTACTTGACATGCCACCATGCCTCCCCTACCTAGTTAAGATCCTCAACACCCTCTTATTCCTTCCCATCCTAGGCCAAACCTACCTACATAGGTAGATATACATAATACATATGATATTTTTGATCGGTTTAGAAACACACTAGAAAAGATTTCCATGTTAGAACTGCTTCAAAACCCCAATGTGCTCAAGGACATTCTTTATCAGGCACTCACTTAGAATTTTATGTCCATTGATTTTGAGCCTTATTATTTTTCATCAATGGTAAACACATTAAAAACTATAGAAGATGATATTTATTTTAATTGTGAATGCATGCCTTCTCAGATAGTTACTAATCAAAATTTACCAATGTTCATACAAGCTCAAGACAAAACTAGTGTAGTTAAGAGAGTTCTAGTTGATAATGGTTTCAAACTTAATATATGTAATATTACATTCTTATATACCATAGGAATAGATATGGAATCCATGAAAAATTCATATAAGAAAATTAGAGGGTTTGATGATATACCATAATAGACATTAGGCACCATTACTTTGGATATCATGGTAGGGTCCAAAATCCTCTCTATAGAGTATCAAGTCATGTTAGTTCCTCTTTATTATAGCCTTTTACTTGGATGACCTTGGATACATGTTATGGGGGTAATTCCTTCCACTCTTCATTGATGTGTTAAGTTTCTCCATGTATGATACCTATACACATGCCCAATAAATAACCAACCATTCAAATATTATAGATTTATAGAGTCATCTTTGACAATTTTGCCAGATGGGACACCTCATATCATAATTCAATTATAGTTATTTCTACAACACATATGAGGTAAGAGAGACTAGAACATCTCATATTACTCCACTTATATTTATTTCCTTAGTTCCAGATACTCAACCAATCATAGTAACTTTAGCCATTCTAGTTATTCCATCAATCATAGTTCTTACACCTATTATAATTACATAATCACTAAAAGTAGTTTTAGTAGTACCAATTGATTCTATAGATACAACTCTTTTGATAGGAATAGTTACTTCATCAATTATAGATACTCTCACATCACCATTGTCTTCTACCACTATAGTTGATGAGACTCCAATATCATAGTTACCCCTTGTGGTAAATTTTGAGTTACCATATTGGCATAATGTTGATATAGATTCCTAGGCTACTTCAAATGATGATAAAACACTAACACTCATAGATGAATATTTGTGTGGATTGAGCTTTACAATAGTTGGCCCAGGAGAGTACCAAGATGACTCTAGAGAAATCATCATGCATCTTACATCACTCTTATCATCTCGTACTACACTCTCAGGATATATTCTATATTAATGACCATAGATAGATCACTTGGCACATACAGTTCACATGGTTACCTCTATGGATATATAGCCAAGCATTTAGATTCAAGAAGGCAACACACAACATCAACCATAAATTATGCTACAAATTTTACTTGATCATGGATTAATCACACTACCTATAGTATGACATAGATCTATTAGTAGGTTACCATGGTAAGATTGTTGCCCATTTTATCTCTTTCATAGAATTATAGGCCATGACACAAACTCATGTATAACTTTACAATAGAGGTTGGATAAACTATAGATTTAGAGTACCATTTAGTTTACATCACCACCAACACCCATTCCACCACTTCCACTAAAATTGTTTAATACCAAAGCTAAATATCCTAGAGGAGATCAAGCATGTTCACCAACAAATCAACCTTTAGTTTTCCTTCGATAGGATGACACCATTATGAGTGATATATCTTTGACTACAAAAAAATCACAGATCTTACTAACACCGTAGGAGATATCCATGATGTATACATAATTTTTATCATATGATGATAATTATGATGATCATCTTGAGGCATTTGATGATGGATATGATTCATTAATCCATCTTTGTCCCAAGTAGGCTCCATATTTGAATCCTTTACCCCCTCTAACCTAGTCTTTTACATCATTTGTGCACATATTTATTTATTCATATAATTTTATATAGTTTCCTTTCATCTTAATTGTACATAAATTTTCAAAATTACTTGTATATATATTCTTTTCAATTACTTATACATGTCTCCTTATGATTGATTATACAAAGCTTATTTTTAAAAAATCAAAAATAATATAATAAGTCAAAATACATAAATATTTAAATAATTAAAAATATTAAAACATTCAAATATGTCAAAATAAAAAAACATTCAAATAAATAAAATAATGACAAAAACATTTCAGTTATATGCATTATCCATGCTTTACATTTCTACTAACATGCTAAACTTACATTTTGTTGTTATATGTTATTGTATGTCAATTTATCTATATTACCATGCTTCACTTGATTTTGTTTGAGTGTATGTAGCAACATCTAGATCCATGATTTCTTCACTCTACCCATTGAGTGGAAATCCTAATTCATACATTTGAGACATACATCGATATATCTACCCATTGAGGGCATCTTATACATGACTACACCATCTAGGTTATGTCATTCCTACACCCCACACTTTAGTTATCATGATGATGTACATTACTTATAAGCTTACATATATTATTCTATTGACACTCACTAATATATAACACTTTTATATTTATCAGCATCTACCTAATCTTGTACTCCATGTTTTGTGTACTTTCACTTCTTGCTTTAAATAGTTAGATACAATTGTATTTATAGAATTTAAATTCCTTCCTTTATTGCTTTGCATAGCTATATATGGTTGAATTTCTTAGTTCCTATTTTTTCACTTATGTGTACCTTAGGACATTTTGCATGTTCTTTGCTTTTACTCTCCTATGTTTTGGGTGGCCTTCATGCCAACTTTGCTTATTTTCAATTGTATGTGTATGTGGGAATTTGAACATGTCGTGTATGCTTTATTTCTAGTTTGAGTTACATGTTCCCATGTACCTTGTTTACTTGGTCCCTTGCCCACTCTTGTATGCTTCTTGCTTCTTTCCTTGTGTGATTTTTGCTTATTTGTTTCTCATTGTTTACAATGACATGATCCAAATCATGCATTATCTTACTTTCTTGGATGCCATGATGGACATCATGATCCATCCCTCTTTGATATATATAAACTAACAACTAACATTTATATCTTTAATTTAGTATACTACACATGTTGTTACATTGTTACCTATATCTAGGAAAACCCCTATTGATCTAACAAATCTCTAATACAAATTATGTTATATATTGACATATTTTAAATTATAATTACTATATCATGTATATTTATAGCATAACACACTTGTAGGGCTCTTTATTCTAAGGGTATTCATTGAAATATCTTCATTCCTACCCTTATAATAGGGGAAACAAATAGGGGTTTTGTCACAAAGATCAGATCCTTCTACCGATCACCAAATCAGTTTTCAAAACACTCAGAATAGCAACCAAAACCCAAACCAAGTAGAGCAAACCAAAACATAGTGATAAATATAAAATAGTAATTATTAATAACAAAGGATAAGAGTTCCATAATTGGACTACAACATTGGACAACAAAGTGTCCTATTTTTTATAATCCTATCCAAATAGCAAAAAACCTAGATTTTTTAGAAACAAATACAAAGGTAAGTTTAGTTATAGTTTTATCAATAATAGTTTAGTTTATATTGGGTAGTTTCAATATATTTTTTCTTAGAGAATCCAGACATACGGGGAATCATACACAACATGATGGCTCTCACTTTTAATTTTAGATTGGGTAGTTAGTAAAACTTCTAGTTTAGAATCAATGTTATAGACATTAATGATTGGGGGAAATGTCTGTGGTACATTTGCCTTCTTTTCTTTCTAGTTTATCACATTACCTAGGTATTCTTAGTAATTGTGTGCCTTATTCCATCTATAGGTGGTTGGAATCATTCCTGAGTGGCTTCCACATAAGCCTACTTCCTAATTTTGGAGTGAATTTTATACAAGCCTAATCTCCACCTTTTGAAGTGGCCAAGATTGACCTAATTTCTAGTTCACATTTAGATATCCATACCACATTATTAGATTATATAACATTCATGGGCTTTAGGAACCATCTCATATGACACACATTCATATTGGTATCAATTCATAGCTTCACTTAGTGGGTAAGTATGGAGCCAAAGGACTAGTTATCCTTTATATTCTTGAGCCACCTACTCAGAGGGATTGGACACACAGTCCAAACATAGATTAACACATGCATGATCACATAGCTTCACTTAGTGAGTGACGATGGATCCAAAGGGCCAGCCTTTTCATTCTTGATCCACTCTTAGTGAATTAAGTACTCAACTCTATTAATTATATTACTTTTGGTATAACACATATCCAACATCACTTAGACTCACTCAACAACATAATAGGTTTTATATTAGTTTCATACCTGGTGAGGTGTATTTGTTCCTTTCTCTTCCTCTTTCTCTCTTTTATCCATATTCTATATGTTCTTATTTTAGACATAACATGTCTAGTAAGATGTGATCTACTCTTTATTTTCTCTTATAGATTTACACTTCATGATGTGTTCTCTCTATGCACACTCAACATCACCTAGATTCGTAGGCTTCACCCTTATAGGTAAGTTTAGGTATGCTTTCTACTTTTCTTTTACCCTAGTATTTTGCATTTTTATATCAATAGAATAAAATGGGGAAATTTTAGTGATATAAAATGTCTAAATTGGTATTTTGAGTGTCTTGTGACACCCTATCTATAGCTCCTTTTTGCATGCTCTTATGACCCTTTTAAACACCTTTGTGTTCATTAATATCATTTGTAGACTTCTAAACCCCGATTCTAGATTAGATAGACTTTATTTCTTAGGGTAATTCTATCCCCCTAGGTCTTGATCCTATAGGATAGGAGTACCATACCTAGACTATGGTGCCATACCCTAGGGTGTCCCACTTTTAGTAGTCCTATCCAATTAGAATTTGAGACTATATGGTTAATTTCATCTGATTCATATCCTTCATCATGTCATCCTATCATGAATACATTTAACCCATGACCAATAGTTTCATAAAAAATCAAATTCAAATTTCATTTATAAGGTGGGTGATAAATATTATAAAACAAACAAGAATACAAATAAAAAACTAATGCAAACTTTCCTATTATCTACATACAATCACCCAACATAGCTACAAGAATATTCAAACTCTCACACTAGTCCTTAGCCACCTCAAGCACTCTCAATTTGGAATTTTTGTATCCACATTACACTATTTAACAAAGCATATCAAGTGGGAGAACTACATATGACTTGATCCCTCTTCAAAGTATTGATATGTAGGTAGCATGCCCACACAAGGGGTGTGGATCACACATTCAATGCATCTTACACATAATAACCCCCCTTTTAAAGTGATTCAAATCTCACTTTATTAATCATGATGGAATTTTAGGGTTTGAATATTAAAATAGCTCTACAATAAGCTCCATCAACATTCAGCACTTGAAATTTCACAAGCAAGCTCACACAAGAATAGTACAAAGAACCTAGAAAAATTAGGTATCTATGACTAGTTTGGACAACAGTGGCAAAAGAAGACAACAACATCAGACCCCAAAGTGTCTTATTTTTGGAGGTTATATCCTTTCAATAAATGAAATCTAGATTCTAATTTGTGACAATATCCAAGTCCTACACAACCAATTTTAAACCCTACAATAGTCATTTTAGCATGTTCTAAGATAAATTATATTTCACCTAATTTATTTTTATTTTTAAAAAGGTAAAAATACAGATAAATTTTAAAAATTAGGAATATAATTATTTTAATATTATTTACTAGTTTATTGATCTAGAACCTTAACTAAAATAGGAATAAAACTCAAATATTCCCAAAAAGTTAAATCAGTTATATGATTCAATTATCACTCTACACTATCATGTTTGAGCTTACATATATACTTAAACATTCATATTATCCATGCTTATACTATATATATGTTACATGATATGTTATGTACTTGAAATTTTTTTATAATACATGTGATTCATGGGCCAATATGACATTTTTATGTTGGTTGTTTATGCTTTTCCTTTTCACACTTCCTTGAGTTTTTTCCCTTGCTATTATCTTGATTTTTTAAGCATTTGAATATGATCCATATTATATTTCCCCTATTCTTATGATTTCCTTCTTAGAAATTTCAATATGTCATTGAATTTTATGAAATTTGAATATGTCATTCCTTTATTTTTTGGACATTTGACTAAGTCATGCCCATTCAATTTCATGGAATTTAAGCATGCCTTTTGTTTGTGGTTTTCTTAGACCATTGCCTTTTGAATTGATTTTGAGTGCTCTTGTGTGTGTGTTCTTAGTTTCTTATTGAAATTGTAATTTTACTATATAGATATTTTCAAAATATTTATCATGTATCCTATTCCTACATGTGATCACATTGGTTCTATGTGCTTTAATGTCACATCTATCTAGACATGTATCCTTTTCTATCCTACATGGTTTTAAAGTAATAAATTTACAATTATCTTACCATTTTGAGGTGAAATAACTACCAAGTACTTTCTTTATCTCACCCTAAACAGGTGATATTATTGGGGGTATATCATAATGGCATAGATTCCAAATTATTCAAATTTCTATATTATAGTAGGGGCATGCTTTGTAATCATGTTTTCCACACTCACACAATATATGGTACTTACACCAGTTTGTAAATTTAGTGGGGGCATGTCATATGGACATGGATTCCACACATTCATAGTTTTTAGATTCAATGGGGGTATGATTTGGAATCATGTTATCCACATTCATTCATCATAGTACTTTTAATTCACACATTTAGTAGGGGCATGCTAGGGAACCATGTTCTCTAGACTTACTTGGTTTTCACAATCTCCAGTTTATAGTGGGGGAATGTTTTTAATAAACATGTCATTCACATTGATAATTATATTATATTCAAATTTATCCATATATAGTGGGAGAATTCTTTGGAATCATGTCCTCCATGATTACATAGTTTTTTGAATTGGCCAATGCACACAATTATTTTATTTAAATACACATATTTTACATAATTCTATACATGGTACCATTACTACACATAGATTAAAAATGATACAAATATAAGGTGAATATGTTATGCAGTATGTGCATAATATTGAAAAATCCAATTCAATCTCATATTTTAAAACTATTGAACATATTAATACCTAGTGGAATTTTATACACTTTAGAAAGATAATATACTATAGTAATTGGTTCACATTCTGGTATGGTTTAGGTGATTAAATCACTAAATATTACTAATTTTATAGTTTGGACTTGATTTAAAAAACTCACCAGGCTATAAGTATCATTGGGTTGCATGGTTAAGTTAATCTCAACTGCCAGGTGATGACTCACTTTTTATCCAAGTTGAGGGCATATGTATTCTAATCTCTCTCTCTCTCTCTCTCTCTCTCTCTCTCTCTCTCTCTCTCTCTCTCTCTCTCTCTCTCTCTCTCTCTCTCTCTCTCTCTCTCTCTCTCTCTCTCTCTCTCTCTCTCTCTCTCTCTCTCTCTCTCTCTATGTGTGTGTGTGTGTGTGCGCGCGCGCACGCGCACGTGTGTGTGTGCGTGTGTGTGTGTATGTATGTATGTATATATATATCCTTGTATAAATTCACTATAAATAAACATCTATATTTATCCTAATCTCAGTTTTTATAGACTTATAATGATACATATTACATCACCACATAAGTGTACTCCTAAACCTTTCTCTTTCAATTTCAATCTATTTAAAGTAATTTTAACATATATTACATGAAATAATTATACACCATGATAGGTTCTTGGTTATATTTAAGTAATCAATAATTATCTCAAACCCAACACCATCAAATCAATCAAATTAAACTCAAGCAAAGACAACATGTGTGTACACACCTTGGTACTTATTCCTATCCATTAAAATAGTAATTTAAATACTATATTAAATGGGGTGAATGTAGATGATATTTTGTGTTTGTGTATCAACTTTGTCTTTTACACTTGAAAAAATCATGACCCTTACTATTTATCTTAGTTCTACACATGCATTATTTTTGAAATCCTTGCATATAATATATCTTGTGCCCCTTGGAATATATATTAGTATAAAAATCCTTATATTAATGACACATACATCCCATATTTCTTATAATTATTTAAATATACTTATCTTACACCTTTGTAATTTTTGAGCCTATGTTTGCTCTCCTTCTCCCTAGATAGTAACATCTTTTTCAGATAGTAGCATTGACGTTACTATCCTATCCTGACACAAGTGTAAATTACCCTAAATTCATCTAATTTTTAGATTAAATGTATTAAAATGGTCAAAATAAGTGATTTAAATTAAGTTATCTCCTAATATGATTGGTTTAAATATAATATCAACCCTCATTCATTCCTCACTTGGGAAATGCCTTGTAATCAAACCAAAAGAGCACTTAATAAGCACTCAAGTTACTAAAATATTTCCTATTCAACCCTATTCTAATATAAGTCAAAGGAATAACCCAAATACATGTCTAAAATAATAAAGGAGTAGTAATAAGTTCATATTTTCTAAGTAACAAGATAGGTTTCTATTTTACTTAGTTTAGACATTTGCATGATTCACATATAAGCCAACACATAGGGGATAACTACATGATTTTGAATCCCTCTTCTAGAGTATTTGATATGTAAGAAACACCCTTTGATATAGGATTCATTTTATTTCATCTTAACACCATGTGAATACTATCCCATTTTCACCTAAGGTCACATTAAAGATGCAAATCTAAGGTTTTGCTATTTCACTAGGAGTGACAGTACATGACCTAGATCTAAATTCACCAGAGTGAAAGTGATGTCAAACATAGAATAATCTAGGTGGTCACATCCTATTTCATTAATGATTATATATAGGACACTATCATTGAATCTAAAAACTAGTGTCAATGTAATTGTTCTAGGTTGATGCAAGTGTTTAGAGAGCCAGAGGTACTAGATCTACAATCTTACAATTGTTCTATAATTTTATTCCTACCTACTTCATTCTTGTATTATATCCAACACCGTATTAGTATCATAAAAATCTAAGTACTTTATTTTATTTCATTTATATATCCAACATAATTGTACTTTCCAATAATATCATATCTTTGCTTTATAAATTTAACATATGATACATCTAAGTTTAGCATATTCCCTATAATATAAATCAAATATTAACCCTTATTCCCTATAATTTCTATATCCTTAACCCTGACAATTAAATATGATCAACATCTAAATATGGTTAAATAATTACATAAGTCTTAGTGACTCCCACGTCTGCCACCCCTCCCTTATATCTATAGACCATTAGCTAGATTATAAAAAATCTATGCACTATTACCTATCTCAAAATATGGGCTCCCCACTTATTAATATCATATGTTACATGAAAAATATAGTGAGGCTAATTAGGTACATCTTGATACCCCCTATACTACCTATGTACATGGTCAAGACTATATGACTCAACTGTAAAGTCATGGTGCATTATAATTTAGCATGGGTTACTCATATACTAGGTCATAATATGATCCTCATTCCACCCAAATAGAATGTTCATGTATGACCATTATATAAAGCAACCATTAACCATCTTATCAATGGCTCATCTATAATAGTATGTCTCCTTGATGGTACCATCAGACTCTTCTTATCTTGTACCAACCATATACCACTAAATCCTTAGGATGTTGATGTCTTCAGTAACCCACTAGTCACTTTATAGTGATATTCTCCCATGCATAAATTTGGAGCAATGTGCAAGGTCCCATACTCCTCCCCCATATCTATACCATCATGTGTAGATATCTAAAAACTAGGGATAATACTATTGGGATCCAAGTTAACCATGTGGTTTAGTCCATCATATATTGAATCACTCTTATTAGGTTAATTCGAAAATATTAGCCTATTTTTTAAGGGAATAATATGTCACTGAAAATGGCCATAGAAATCACTACCTCCTAGTCAAGTAAAGGTTATGTTCTATCTATTGGGTAGTCTAGGTCATCTAATGAATTAATATCAACTACTCAATTCATAATGGTGACATCAGTGATGCTAATAAAGTCTTACAACATGATCAATAATCCCTATTACATATAATGGATTATATACTCTTGAATGGGAATTTAGAGTATATGCCACACATCCTCCAAATTCGTAGTCACATCTATAGTATGCAAATGAAATGTACTAGTATTTGGGTGCCACTGCTCAGGTAATATTGAAATGAATGATCTATTTACTTGATTAATCAACATTATGTTAATATATATTAGAAAATCCACCCTAATAATGCTAGTGTCTCCTCTATTCATGTTTCAAGTTATTGTAGGATGTGTAAGCACCACTCATGAATAATCAACACCAAAACTCTCTTATTCTAGTCACAACCAAGTAAATGTGTTATTTCCAAACAAAACATATCTTGGTAAGATAATAAATAATATATATCACATATATCATTCTATCTACCTAATTTATACATTTGTCATTCTCATCAGGCCATGCACTTATTCTAATTTTAGTCTATTTTTCCACTTGGGAAATTTTTTACCTTTTTGATGATCTTGTTGATTGACATGGTTTTATCACCATTTAATAGGGATATCCTACCATTTCACATGGTATTATTATTATTCCTTATTTTTCTTCCATTTCCATGATATCATCATTTCTCAAGGTGATCTCATTGTTTACCAGGGTGATTCTACCATTTCATAGGGCATTCTCATAGTTTCAATTCTCTTTATCCATTTTAGTGGTCTCATTATTTTTTAAGGTGATATCACTTCTTAAAATGGAAATCTCACCATTTTTACCTTATTTTTGTCATTTTGGTGTTTCCTACCAACTAAGTATTTTTTCCATTTTAGTGTTTTCAACCTTTTCAATGGTGTCATCAAATTTATGATGATACCCTCATATCTAGTAGTGATATCACCATTTTAATGTATAATATCATTGTTTCAAAAATGGAAACATCACTCAATTTTCTCTATATAAGTTGTATTAAATGCATTAAATGAAAATTTTCCCAAAAATAAAGCTACCTACTAATACTCCTCTCCCCGTTGGTCATTGGTACTCTCGCACTTACCAAGGTGCCTTTGGTGTAGAATTCATGCCATTTCACTCAAAATAATATAGTCTAAATGCATATAAAATCAAAAATAAGGCATGGTTAAAATGGACCTTTTTCACCTCCTAGGGGTAAATATATAACTTCAAATTTATTTTTTTTACCCCTATCTTGTTATTGCATTTTTTCTTCCCTAAAAGCCTATAGATGGATCTATGAAATGTTTTGTTTCCTAATTTATTCTAATTTCTATGTTTCTCAATCTATTAAACCACAAGATGACTCATGCTATTATTTTTTAGGGCCCATTCCCTTGAGGGCTCATCATAGGTGTTACAAGTAGCATTTACAACATCATTGTGAGCTTGTTTTCAAAAAATTTAACAAGAATAAAAAATTGAATCACATCATTCTTTAGTCATTATCTGATTATTTTGACAAATTTTTCATTTTTTAAAAATTATTTGGTTCACTTGTGCCTCGTAATTCCTTCTCAAATAAGTAAAAAATGTTGAAATTCAATTCTCATCACTTTCATGTCAAATTTACAATCATAATAAATTTATTATGATAATTCATAAATCACCAAAAAAATAAATTTACCCACACACTTGACATGTTTATTATAAAATCCATTAGGGAATACATGATTAGACAATTTCATTGTAACCAATCATTAGTTTTAATTTAATTCACTTTAAGCCAAATTATTATTTTGTAAGTGATGTTTTAAGAAAATTAGAGTTAAACAATGGTAAAATTATAATATTACATAAATCGCATGGAAGCTAATCTTAATTAATTATCCTATATAATTAAATAAAATTAATAAACATAAAATCATATAAATTAGTTAATTTTTAATTATGTAATATTCAAATATTCAAAAAATATCTAAATTAAAACATTAGCATGACATCACACAAAAAGTTGGCAATTATTATCATAAATAAAATAAAATAAAAAAAATTGGAAGCCATGTCCCATTAATATAACCTTTTTATAAAGTATTTATTACATTAATTACTCCAAATTTAACTAAATTGTAGCTACACATCTTAGTTTTGATCCAATGACTATAATTTATCTGATCAGGCTATAAATATAGGATGAACCCTCTAAGCATAGAAATATTTTTTTTATAAATACACTTTGTAGAAATCCATTTAACATATTCAAATCTATTTCTCTCTTTACCCAAAACAATCATAGATAATGGGAGATGCCCTCAAACTACACAAATCACATTGATAAAGACTCTTAGCTCTACAATTTGGGCACAAAAAAAACATGAATCCAACTTGGAGAATGAATCCATTATAAAGGTGTAACATTTGGTTATATTTTTATATTTGTTTATATCCTCTTATCCCTTTCTTATTCTAAGGGATTATTCTTGATGTGTTGTGTTTGTGAATTTGTTTTATTTTTAATCACTAACAATGAACTAACCACTCTTTTAATCATAAACTATAAATCAAGTTAATTTAGATTACTAAATGTAAATGAGAATATAAAAAAAATTATATCTCAATATTAAGACTAGAGTAGTTATATCCACAAAAATAATTGACAACATAGTATAATACTTGATAGATATAAATGAGCCACTTCAAGCAGGAAAACTCCATAAACATGTAAATGAGAATAGAATTCATAATATGATTATCAGGTAATAACCATTACCTCATATACATAACCCACTTATGTTATGTTTAATCCATGTATTGAACCTAATAAACAAATGATAACATAGATAAAATGTGACAAGATAATATAAATGGTTATGTAGGCCATAAGTCAGCCACACATATTCCTATACACAGTATAGGTTAGGGTATAAAATTGTGGTAAAAATACCTTAATAATGTTGGGGATGTGATTAAATTTCATTATATGTGGATTATTATTTATCTTTTAGTTATTTCATTAGATATTATTAATGGTATGGTGATTTTCTCATGAGTTCCATTAATGAAAATTAGCAAAGCATGGGATTAAGTTAATATAGGAAGTTACAGTATGATTTGAATTCAAAACCATAAGAAAATTTATCTTGATTAATAAGAGTGACTTAGTACATATAGTATTGTAAGGATTTTACATACTATGTTGAGGTCCTAATTGTGGAGAAGGCTCATCATTGGGAGGTGGATCAGAATAATATGTAGTGTTAGTAGTATCTTTAATAAGTTTTTGTTTAGGATAATACACATTAGTTTTAGTGATGGGATCCTTATGAGTCAGATTAAGATAATAATTATATTTTTCCTCATTCAAAAATTTAGAGTCAGTGTAATAATGATCATAATCATAATCAATAACACAAGTGAATTCATTTGAATGTTGTGTTTTGGGATCAAACATTTGAGATGATATTTGAGATTTTTTATTTGTATATTTAGGGTGATAAGATTGGTTCTTAAATGATTTTATTAGTTATCTATGATGTAATTTGATGATGAGATCATGATAAAATTCTTACCCAAGGATTGTATTTACCCCAAGTTTTTTCAGTAGATGACATGTCTCTTGAGAGTGACCAATACCAATGTAAAAATAGATAAACTTGTAAGATCATACCATGGTAGTAATTAAACACTATAGACATATTATTTTGATGGAGATAATAACTTATTAATTTAAAACATACTAAAAAGAGGGAAGGAGGGAAGTTGATTATCTAATAAGGATGATCCCACTTTGTATTAAATAAGCTTATATTGAGAATAATTAATATTGATTTCATGTTTGAGATTTCAAAAGATTATTAGAAGATTAATTGTGATTATCAAGAAATATTATCATTTTTTAAAGTCAAGATCCCCTTATAAATTTTGAGAAGAGAAGATACCAAACCTGTATTTAAGAGGGTCCTTTAGGTAAGTTAAAAGAGTTATAATATATTATCATCACTCATGTTATGGTCTACTTTATGTCAAAATGATTTACATTATTTGATGAAGTCATGATAAGATTCGTTAGGAGTTTTTTTAACATTAACAAAATTAATAAGTCTATTTTTGAAAAAATCATTATGTTTGAATTCATTAATTAGAGAATCGACTAAGTCTTCTAGTTGTATGATGGAAAGTATAGGAAGTTTATTATAAAAATCTATTATATTTCTAATAAATGTTTTATCTAGAAGCTTGATAGTATCATAAGCATTAGTTTTAATTCATTCCTTATAAATATTTCCAAAAAAAATAATATGTAGGGTGGGATCAATAGTTTTTTCATATGTGATGGTTTGAGAAATGTTTATAATACCCTTGGACAAAATAAAGGGAGCTAAAGCTTTTTTATGAAGAGTTTGAGGCATCTTGTTATGAATTGGTGGTTGAGGAATAAGGTTTACATTATAATATCCAAGAGGATGAGGGATGTAATGTTGATTGGGTTGATTCATGATGATTTGAGAATCTCAATTGGTAACTTGTAAGATTTGGTTTTGTATTTGTAGGATTTGACTACTAATAGAAGTTTTCATAAGAGTAATTTGTTGAATAATTTATTCAAGAATTTATGATGAGTCTAAAGTATTATTATAATAAGTATTTGAATTTTTATTGGGGTTACGTGGAGGAGAGTTGGAATCATATGGGGGATTACAAACATTAGTGTTATTTCCCCTGACTATTTTATTATATATGACAAGTTTTCTAAGGTTTCCATTTTTTTTAGTATAAATGTTGATATTTTCAAGGTTATTAATCAATAGAGATCTCCTAGATCATAATTAAGGTTAATTTGGACCATGTTACCTTTGAGAGATCTAGGGTAAGGTGGACAAAAGATAAAACATGATGAATTGTCATCAATGGTGGACAAAGTGGGAATGAAAAATAAATCCATATATAATATTAATATATTGAATCTCATAATAAATATTCTAAAAGGGTACATCAAATTAAATAAAATAAAATAAATTGATGTTGAATAAATCTAGTCAAAGGAAAAAAATGTTATTGGGCAGGCTGATATACTTAGTTACCGAGTCTATAAAAATAGGTTGTATTGGATTAAATAATATAGTTGGGTATTTATTATATGTAAATATATGGTATTGGGTTGGTCAATATAATTTTTTTTAAATTTGGTGTTATTAGTTGATAAGCCCATAAAATGGATCATTATATCTAAGAAATGACTTCATTTTTCACTGAAGAATCTTCTTTTTTATGTGGATTTATATGTAAATTTAATAAAAAATTACTAATTAAAAGTATAAAATGATTATTTTACCTTGATTATTCTTTTAAATTTAATTTTTAATGTCTTCACCACTTTATTTTAACCTTTTGCATAAATATAAACTAGTTTTTGTTAGAGGTTTAATCACTAAGGGTGGTGAATCAGTGATGCAAGATAATCCAATTCAATTCCCAAATCTTTAAACATTCATCATACATCAACTTTATCAAAAAACATAAACTTGAAATCACATACATCCAAAGCATACATAAGAGCATACATCATATATGTGGGAAACTCTCTTGGGGAATAAAACCCATTGAACCTTACAAGATGGAATGCAATACTATAATATCAAGATTTAACATTTATACAAACACCAACTGATAAAGTAACACCCATCCCTTAATTTAGTGAGACACCAATCCTACAATGAGCAACTTCCCTTGTCTATTTGAACACCTATAATGACTAGACCTTTAGAAATTTTTTACCTTACAAGGAGGAACCAACCCCCTAGGAAACCAATTACCCACTTATCTATGTAAAAATATCACCTTGAAAACCTATTTCTACTCTTAAACTTATGATGATCACCCTTTTTTCACTTTTCACCTCCATTCTCTCTCAATCTCCCTCTAGGGATAACTTGCTCAAACTGCCTCTTCTAGGCTCATTAAGTCCAATGACTTTTGTGTCCTCTTGTATCAACTTATTTAGATAAAATAATAATAATCCTATTCACTATTTTATGGTCCTCACTGACATTTCCCTTCTCTTTCAAAGGTTCTCTCCTTCATTTCAATCCACACATACACAACGAGCCCAATTAGTCTAATTAGACCTTATAATTATACCACTCTCTTCCTTTGACCCATCTTGGTCAGCTAAAATTATTTAAATATTTTAAATATGTCCTCATACATATTACATGTAATAATCACAAATTACATAGGTTTTTCATTACCTCATTATCCCAAAACCACCATTAGGTCTTGGTGAGACCTAAAACAATTAGGCCTTCATACTCACATGTTACATGTGACACTAGTTGGACCACCTTCATCCTTTGCCAATGATTCAAACACATAAAACCTATTTAAAATATACAATTTATCATTCCCATATGGTTTAATTCCACTTGTAATATCAAATCACACCTTGAACCTACCAATTATGTCTCTTTGTTCTTTAGGCCTTCAAACATAGAAAACATAGTCTTAATATTCTAAAACAAACACTCAAATATTTCATATATACATATGACTAGATTAAAAAGGTCAACCATTTAGTACCTCTGATAAACCTCCACATGATTTTCCCACTTCAACATAGGCTCTAAACCCTCAATTTCACTCTCTCATAATGACCACTCAAACTGGTCACACACAGTCAAAATACAATCAAGCTATTTTGACTCTCCATAATTAGTGAGGGGATTATAATTACATATAATAATTTTTAATAATCCTTTGGGACTTATATAATATCTTAATATTCATTCTTCAATTCTACTAAAAACACCTTCAACTTACCTCTACAAGATGATCACACAAACTGTTAGTGCATTCAATAAACATAGTCAACTTCTAACCAATTGTTCACACTGAATATGGATTAGTTAAATCTCCAAAATCCAAAAAGATGATCCTTATGGAGTTAAAACACTCTCAAATATTTATTTTATCTTGAAACATCAATATACTAACAATAACAACTCAAATATCCTTCTCGAGTCACTTACAAAACACAATCAAACACATAATCAACTTTATATCTACATAACTTTGACTGTATAAACATACAGACCTTATGAATAGATTCTATATATTATACTTGAATTCCTATAAAAAATTTATTTTTAATGCATCAATTAATTCATCCTAGATCAAAAGCTATATCCCAAAAATTGAGCATTAGTTTTCCTTCATTAATTCAAAAATGTAAATTCCAATGGTCACTAAGCAAATGTTAGACTCAGACATGGTGAACTCATATAGTGCACCCTAGAAATTTTAAATAAATGCAATCTAATTAGTTTCCTTAGATTATCCTAATATTTATATTAAAACACTCACCATCGATCTTAGATCCTTTCTTCCATGATTGTGCCACTTCGCAACCACACATGCCTTCTATGTATATTGACTTGTTGACTCCAATCAACTTCCACCACTTGGAAACTTCATTCATATTCTAAGAAATATTTGAGATATTGAATAAATATGTACCATTAGATCACTTCTGACAAGATCATGTTCACCATTAGATCATTATCTAATCTGATGAAATTCTCATCATTAGATCTTGATTTGATTAATGCTCATTGTTAGATATGTGTAGATAAATTGACCGCAAACTTTGATGTAGTTAAACTTTAAGGTCTCTGGTTCAACACAATATATAACATCAACTTTGAAGTTTTATAACTTGAGCTATAAATCACTTTAATATTCCAAATATTTAGGGTACATTCTTAGCACTATGGATAACACTTCCATGAAAACCTTTGACCATGATTGACTTTATGAGTACCTATAATAAATTCACAAAATTGTTGGTTAATTCATGTTTACATGATGTGTAGTGATGGTCTAACTTCTTTCAAGAAATAATATGCATGTTCCTCTTTCCAAATGATCAAATGACATACTATAACTTCACCAAGACATCTTATGAATGCCTCACAACTTCTTCTTTGTCCTTACAGACCTATATATGTGCCATTTAATTTTCATGTAATCAAACACATCTTTTTATCATTCATGTACTAGAACCTCATTCTCTCTTTGACTTTAATGACAACCTAAGACATCAAATGACTACTCTAATCAATTATTTTCACTTCCATAAGCATTCTAATCACTCATAATATCCCATAGGGTATCTACAAGATGCCCATACCATAAATGTCATCCATCAATTACCTATCCAAGTCAAACACTGAAGAACCATGTAGGAACACTAAAGAACATTGAAGCACAATTTTAGGAACACTGAAGAACATTGATGTACAATTTTTCATTATCATTATATCACACATGATGCTTCATCATCATCCTTTGTCACCTTAGAGACATCATTGACAAACCTCTGACAATCTCCCCCTTTGTCATTAATTTCAAACACCAATACAAAACTTATGATCATATTTTGTCTCTTTCTTCAAGCACTTTCTCCCCTTTTGATAATCATAAAGTGGGCTCATCTTCTAATCCTAAGGACCTAAAAAGACTTAAATAACCAACAATAGAAAAGGAACACCTCTAAGAGATGATATATACTTTCCCTAACATTTTGTATACTTCTTAACTTGAGCTTCTCAAACATGCTCCATGACTATACTCTTCTTTGATCATACATGGCTTCTGAGCTTAGGCACCCTTTAATTAACATCAGACCATCTCCAACCATGAAAAACCATCATGATTTCCTCTATACCTTATCTCTTAGATTGAACTACATAGTCCTCTAATCTTAGGACTTAACCATTTACAAATCACTTGACTTGGTTGATCAAGTCATCATATCAACATACTTGAATTCACATCTATAGCAGACTTATTCATATCTCCACTATGACTAGAACATATCACATATGTTCCCTCTTACATCATGCATATCTCTTCAAACCTTTCAAACTCTCTGAGTTATCTCCCCCTAACTCCATTCTTCACTTGGATCATGACATATTCAACAAGTCTTCTTAATGAGCTAGATCTGCTAGCAATTCTTCAACATTGTCCACACTTCAATCAAAAAATATTATGGAAACATCAATAGATATCATATCTTCATTATATCAAATTTATATGGATCTAAAAATAATTTCCGTTTTATCCTCTATAAGTAATCATGGTTTAGAACCTTTTCAAAACACTCTCATAGAGCTATCTCATCTTCAGAACATTGTGAACTCCACAATAGACACAACTTATCATATATAGAACACTAAGACCTTATTTATGATACCAAAAATATGATAACACATTATCCTCATCCTCCATATAAATCTTGTCTTTATTATTTCTATGTAATATAATATTTTTAAAATTCATCATCCTTGATTAGACACCTAGAAACTTCCCTTCCCTGCTTGTAAACCTTACATACACAAATTCATTCTTCACCATATTGACCAACTAGACCATCTATCAAAGACTAACTAAATATTTGACTTTAGGATCATTGTCCCTAAATGCATCTTTTTAATAATTTAATAACAACAGTTTTTAGTAATTACATATAACTCATTTATCCCTCTTAACTAAGCACAACTTCAATCTCTTATCCTTAATAAGACTAATCTGACCATTTTTAATATTTTTCACTTATAAGATGACTTCTCACACATGTTAGAATTAGACCTTATTGAAATGAACATACTTTTAGCTAAGTTTCTTCACTTGAGCTGATGAAACATACCAATCTCTAAAATTCTAGATCCCACAAGTCCTCTCTCAAGAGTCACCATACTACTTTATTCTACTATAAATCATCTCCACAATCTAAGCCCTCAAAGACCTTTCATTTTACGTCAAGGACTACCTTCATGTATTTCTTATCATGCAATATCATCTAAGACCCAACAAGTATTTACCATGCTTCTTCTTTCTATAAAGTTTCTCCTTGATGCTTAGAGAGAGACACCCCTTTGACATAGTGCGACTAAAAGTCCCAAAACTCAAGAGATTCCCATATCTCCATACTCTCATTTGAATTATATTCCTGACTTATTACCAAATTGAATTTAAATAGATCCTTGACTTAATTATTTTCTTCAAAATTATCAACTAATGCAGAAAATAGAAACTCTTGACTTTCCTTCATGTCTATCATGTCAAACAAACCATCTTTGGTCTTAATCCAATCTCTCTTAATAGACTCAGGTTTCCAAAACCATTTATGATCTCTTCCTTTCACACTAGGTGATCCATACATCTTATTTTTCTTTGAGAACTCATTCAGCCTATTCTTACAATATTTAGTAATGTGACCAAATCTATGACATATGAAACAAAAAATTTAATTTATACCTTTTTCTTGATGATGGTTTTGATATTCCTTTAACTGATTTCTTCTCCTTTTGAAATTTATATCTAGTCTTTCTTCTTCCACTCTAGTATCCTAATTAAACTTATCTTAATTTGATGGTCTTTGCTTGTATAACATAGTAATGTGGCCAACTCTTTGACAACTATAGAAAATAATGTCTTTCATACCTTTTATTTGAATATGGAAGTGATCTCCCTTTGATTGCTTCTTCTTACACAATCTTTTACCCTATGACCAAAAATATGACAAACAAAAAAGTGGCCCATAAAATATTTGACATACCTTGAAGCATTTGGTTATCTGATTGGCTTCTTGATTTTGTCTTTGACCTGATTTGACTTCTTATCTTTTATGCTACCATCTTATTTGCCTTTTTCTAATTTCTTTTGTTCTTCTTCAATATTTCCTATCTTTATTATGATCTTTTCATGTTCACCCTTCAAATAAATAATATTAGCCTTCAATTGAACACATTCATATTCTTTAGCCATAATGCTTGAACTTACAGCCTCTAATAGAATTTTGAGATCTTTGATGGTTTCCTTATCCTCCTTAGCTCTTTTGGCCATGCCATCTTTCAATCTAAATGTTTTTTATTTAATAATATTTATATAATCGACATTAGACTTCAATCCATCATGCTTACCTTGCTTTGAACTCAACTTGGAATTTTTCTCTTCTAACTGAGTCTTGAAGTGTCTGCATTATTCCTCTTTTGAACTATGATTTATCTTTGTAACCCTTAAATGATTCTCAAGAATGTTGATCTTCTCTTTATCATCTTTTGATCTTGATCTATCTTTCAATTATTCTATATCCTTCATCTATTATTTATTATTTTTTCCCTCTCTCTTAGATTTACCTAACAAAATTTTCTTAAGAGAACTGACTTATGCTTCAAGACTTTTGATCATATAGGTCCTCATTTGATAATTGTTCTTATTTTTCTCTTTCAATTCACCAGGAGCACCCATGAGCTTATATTCTAGATCAAATTATTATTCCTTTCTATCATGGTAAACTACATTATCAAACATGATTATGTTTTCACCAATATTGTACCTTGTATCACGTTTAAGTGGTTAAAATTAAATAGAAGGTCCTACTCTAAAACTAATTATTAGAGGTACAATCACTGAAGTAGGGGTGAATCAGTGATGCAAGATAATCCAATTCAATTCCAAACTTTTTAAACATTCAACATGCATCAACTTTATCAATAAACATAAACATGAAAGCACGTCCATCCAAAGCATACATAAGAGCATACATCACATGAACACATTATATATGTGGGAAACCCTCTTGGGGAATAAAACCTACTAAACCTTGCAAGATGGACTAAAATCCTATAATAACAATATCCAAAATTTATACCAGCACTAATTGATCAAGGAACATGCATCCCTTAGTTTAGTGAGACACCAATCCCATATGGAGTCATTACCCTTGTCTAGCTGAGCACCCATAATAACTAGACCTTTAGCTAGATTTACCTTGCAAGGAGGAACCAACCCCATAGGAAACCAAGCACCCATTCAACTACCTAAATAGATCACCTTGAATACCTATTTATAATCTTCAATTTATTATTATCACCTTTATCTATAGTCTTCACCTCCAATCTCTCTCAAGTTGCCTGTAGGGCTAACTTGCTCAAACTACCTCTTCTAAGCTCATTAGGTCCAGTAAATTATGTGTTCTCATACATAAAATTGATGAAAAAATAATTATAAATCCTCTTCACTCTATTATGGTCCTTAATAACATGTCCCTTCTCTTTCAAAGGTTCTCTCCTTTGCTTCAATCCACACATACACAACTAGCCCAATTAGTCTAATTAGACCTTGTACTTATACCACTCTCTTCCTTTAACCCATCTTGGTCAACTAAATTTTTTAAAATATTTGTTATAAATTTAAAATAGGTCCTCATATATGTTACATTTAATAATCACACACTCCATAGGTCAGTCATTACCTCATTATCCCCAACCACCATTAGGTTTTGGTGAGACCTAAAATAATTAGGCCTTCATACTAGCATTCTACATGTGAGACTATTTGGACCACCTTCATCCTTTTCCAATTATTTAAACACATAAAACCTATTTTTAGTAGACCCTTTCTCATTACCATATGGTTACAATCCACCTTTAACATGAACTCACACCTTGAACCTACCAATTAGGTCTCCTTGCTCTTTAGGCCTTCAAGCACAAAAAACACAGTCTCAATCTTATGAAACAAACACTCAAATATTTCACATAGAGATAATTTTAGATCACATGAGTGAAAATTTGAAGACCTATACTACACCTATTTGTTATTTATACACTTCAACATAGGTTCTAGACACTCTATTCAACTCTCTCAGAATGACCACTCAGACTAGTTACACACAATCAAAATATAGTCAAGTTATTTTTACTTTCCATAACTAATTAGGGGAATTTCATGACATATAATACTTTATAATAATCCTTTGGGATTTATAAAACATCTTCATACTCATTTTATTCTTTAATTTTATTTAGAACACCTTCAATTTGCCTCTACAAGATGATTACTCAAACTACTAGTGCATTCAACAAACACAACCAACTTCTAATCAATTGTTCACACTGAAGATGGATTACTCAAATCTCCAAAATCCACATATATTGTCCTCATGGAGTATAAAATTCTCTCCAATAGTTATTTTATCTTTAAACATCAAGATACTAATAAGAACAACTAAAATATCCTTCTTGGGTCACTTATAGACCATAGTCAACTTTGGAGCTCCATAACTTTGACTTTATAAACACATAGACCTTATAACTAGATTATATAGATGTGAATTGAAGTTTTATACAACTTTTCTCTCAGATGATTCAATAAATTCAACCTAAATCAAAATATATAACCCAAAAACTAAGCACTGGTATTCCTTCATTAATTTAAATATTGAAATTCCAACGGTCATTGAGAAAATGTTAAACATAGGACATATTGATCTCATCTTGTGCATCCTATAAATTTTGAATAAATGTGATCTATTTATTTAATTATATTATCCTAATCTTTATCTTTCAATTCCCATTAGTGATCTTAGATCCTCTTTTCTATAATAGTGCCACTTGGCAGCCCATGTGCCTTCTATGCATATTTACCTGTTGACTCCAATGAGCTTCCACCACTTGGAAGCTTCACACATCTTCTAAGAAATATTTGACATATTAGCTAAATATTCACTATTGGATCATTTATAAAAATATCATGTTTATCTTTAGATCATTAGTTGGTCTAATGAAATTCCCATCATTAGATCTTGATCTAATTAATGTTCACCATTAGATCTGTCTAGATAAATTAACCTCAGATTTTGACGTAGTTAAATTTGATGGTCTTTGGTTCAACACAATATACAAAGTAAAAATTAAAGGTTTATAGCTTGAGATAAAAATCACTTTAAGAGTCCAAATCTTAGGGTACCTTTTTGGTACTATAGACAATATTTCCATGAAAACATTTGACCACTATTAACTTTTTGAGTACATGCAACAAATGCACAAAATTGCTAGTTCATTCATGTTTGCATGATGTGTAGTGATGGTCAATGATGATCTATATTATTTTAAGCAAGAATATGCATGTTCCTCTTTCCAAATGATCAAATGAGACACCATAAGTTCACCAAGACATCTTTTGAATGCCCCACAACTTCTTCTTTATCCTTACAAACCTACATATATGCCATAGACTTTTCAATAAATCAAACACAACTTTTAATCATTCATATACTAAACCCTCTTTCTCTCTTTGAATTCAATGACAACCTAAGACATCAAATGATTGCTCTAATGAATTAATTTTACTTCAGTAAGCAGTCTAATCACTCATAATAGCCCATAAGGTCTCTACAAAATGTCTTTACCATCAATATCATCCATCAATTGCCTATCTAATTCAAACACTAAATAATAATACAGGAACATTGAAGCACATTTAATTGAATCACACTTTGTCATTATCATTCTAGCACACCTGACACCTCATCATCATCCTTGGTCACCTTTGAGACATCATTGACAAACCTCTAACAATTTTCTATATATAGGTCATCTAGATGTACTAGAGGAAAATGATGTGTTTTGGAAAAATGAAAAGACTTTATAATATCAACTTAGACCAACTCAAATGACTACCAAGTTGGCTATTAAGATTACCGGTTTGGATCTAACTATCACTATTATGACTCAAGATAGCACTAGTCTTGCTCTAAAGGTGCCTAGACTATATCTGGATATGTTCAAAATAGTTTTGAAGGCTTGGAAGAGTTCTATAAAAGGCATTTTTAAGAATTTTCATCATACTAAAAACCATATATACTTAATCAAAAGCATCCTAGCATATTTTTAGAACATTTCTATAAGTCATGTATAAACATTCCAAAATTAGTATATGTATTTTAAGTCATAATTATTTATAGCTGTTTTGATAAAAGAAACTATAAGTATTATAACATGGTATGTTGTTATAATAGAAATGGTTTCAACTAAAAGAATAAGTTTTAACAAGAAGAAATTGTTGATGATTTAAAATTGTTCTTATTCTAACACCAACAATGGGAAGTTTCAAGATGTGGGACTTGCGACTTGAAACAGCCTCCATATTTTTGAGAAGATGGTTCTTCTTTATATCAAGTATATACTGGGAAAAGGGACAGGAATTTTAACAGAAACACAAATGCAAGAAAGAAAATCTAACTATGGCAATGCACCTGAATGTAATTCAACCTTAATCCTGAGCATAGTGATACTATATGTAAGATTCATTTACATTTTAGAGAAAACAAGTGCATGATCAATGTAAAATATGGAAACAATAAAAATAGATATATTGGGAAAAGGGATAGGAATTTTAACAGAAACACAAATGCAAGAAAGAAAATCTAACTATGGCGATGTGCCTGAATGTAATTTGACCTTAATCCTGAGCACAGTGAGACTATATGTAAGATTCATTTACATTTAAGAGAAAACAAGTGCATGATCAATGTAAAATATGGAAATAATAGAAATAGAGGCTCACAACATAGACTACTTTTGCAATGATACAAAAAATGTCAACAAAGGCACAGGGTTCAATCTTCTTATTTAAATTTTCTAGTCACATAAGAGGCAAAAAAACACACACAGTTATATAAACTTTTCAACTCAAGAAAATGAGACAAAGGCAAATGACATTCCTAATCACAGCTCTAGAAAGTCTAAACTCTTAACAATAATTCTCTTAGAAAATTCTCTTTGGTATCTGATTCCTCCTTTTTGGTGATCTCTGCACCCTTATTTATAGCCTTGGATTCACTCCAGATTATCTACTTATTCCCAATCTAATGGCCCAACTAAAATCTAACTGAACTAGAAGTGTCTAACAGAAGATATTTTATAGATTCTGAAATGCTTTGTCTTTTGGCAATTCATTGGCTGAAATAAATTGCAGGATGTTCCCTTCTCTTAAACGCTAGGTAACACTTAGCCAATTTCTTGAAAACCTTCTTATTACTTTAGGAGACACATGAGGATGACACTTGGCATGTTTCGTAGCACCTATCAAAGACACACATCACTTTCTGCATAACTTATACTCTTTTGTGTCTTTGCTCAAGAGTGTTTCGCCTTTGACACTTGTCGCAATCCGCTTCCTCAAAACTTCAATAGCTTAAAATAAAATAAGACTCACAGCATTTCTTACCTAAGTATCTAGCAAAGGGACACAGGGATAGGTGTCAATCTCTATTGCTTCATTAAAGGACAAATGGCAATCTCTACTTTACTTATCTAGGGTTACGTGGTAGTCTTCACTTTTTTTAGCTACCTTTTTAGAAACCTGTGGAAGATGACACATGGTAGTTTCCACTTTACTCTATTTATACCATAGAAACAAATGTGTCTCATTTCATATTTACACAGATAGTGACACCTGGTGGCTTTTGCTTGCTTTAGTAACAACACTTAAGACCCACCACAGTCTTTGTTATATCAGTGAAGCAAAAATGAAGATAATTTAAGTCACGACATGTGGTGGTTTTCGCTCTCTTCTATTGAGATACGTGGCATCTTCCATTGCTTTTATAAAAACAAAATAGAGACCTTTTGTGATTTCCACTTGGCACTTTCTGCCTGATCTTGATACTTAGCTTGTTAAAACCTTTCATTGGAAAGAGATGAAACACTAGTGCCACTATGAAACATAGATTCCAACACTTGTCACATTCCACTGAGTCACTATGAGATACATGCCACATTTTGACCAACTCATAGAAAATATGAAAGGTGCCTCAGACGATGACACTTGGTAATTTTTGCTTTACTTCGACACTTAGACAAAAAATAAATCAAAAGGAAAATAGAGCCTATGCTCTATTTTAAAAAATTCATCATCTCAAACTAAATTATGTGGGGACAGAAATCTAGATCATGCACCATTGAAAATTAGAATGAAACATAGAGTATTTTTTACTCTACAGTTATTGGCAACCTTAAGGACTTTTGAGCCTGCTCGAAAAGAATATACAACTCCTGCATGATTTGAAATCACTAGAAAACATAGTTTTAACTAAAATGTTTCAAATAGATTCCATTTATAAGAATCTCTTCAGGTTCACCTTCCATCATTTCTAGTTCAAATGAATTTTTTTGTTTACATGCCCAAATTTTATAAGGGCCAGTCCATAATGCTTCAAACTTAGTGTGTTGACCTAGTTTGGCAGCTCTTGCATCCCATTTCAAAACAATTGAGCCTGTTTCAAAATGGGGATTTGAAGTCCTTTTATCAAAATAGTCTTTAATTATTTTCTGATGCTTTATCAATGAATCATGTGTTGCATCCCTCTTTTCTAAAACTTCTAGAAGTTCTGCTAATCTGACTTGCATGGGGCCATTTTCTTCAATTTCAATCTGTTTGATCAGCTGAAGAGCAGGAATCTCCAAGATTAGGGGAATTACAATAGGTTTCCCATATACTAATTTATATGGGGAAATTTTGATCACCTATTTAGGAGTAATTCTATCATCCCACAGTGCTAAATTAAGAACTTTATGCCATTCCTTGTGATGATCAGCCCCTATTCTTTTGATGAGTCTAATCATGTTCTTATTAGTTGATTCTACCAAATCATTACCCTGAGGGTAATAATTAGAAGAAGTTTTCAGATATATTCCATGCTCTAATGCAAATTTAGATACTTTGGACCCTAAAAATGCTTTAGCATTATCTAAAATTATGGTGCGAGGAACCCCAAAATGAGAAGTGATACTCCCTAGAAAATCTAGGATCACATTTTCTGTTGCTTCCTTGAGTGGCACTGCCTCGGTCCATCTGGTGAAATAATCTATGGCTATCAAGATCCATTTGTGACCCATAATAGATACTAGATTTATCATTCCAATGAAGTCAAGACCCCATTGAGCAAAAGTTTCATCCACAATTATAGGACTAAGAGGCATTGTTGCATTCCTTCTCATTCCCACATAATATTGACAAGATTTACATTTTTTAACCAGCTGATAATAATCTGTAAATAAAGTAGGCCAAAAATAACTTGCTTCACTTATTTTTATAGTTGTTGTCTTTGTAGAAAAATGTCCACCTAATTTTCCATGATGCATTTCATGTAATATTTTCTTAGCCTCATCTTTTTCTACACATCTTAACAATTTTCCATCAAAATTTCTTTTGAAAAGAACCTGTTCAATTAAAACAAAATGAACTCCTTGCATCCTATAGTATCTTCTCTTATTTTGAGGAAGTTCTCTTGGGTAAATCCCATTTTTCATAAAATGAATCCTATTTGTAACCCAGGATTCCTTATCAACTTCTTGTATTCTCAATACAATTTCTTCTTCTGTTCCTAAATTTATCTCTTTAGATATCATCTTTTCAAGCTCTTGAGTCATATATTGACACAAACCCCTACCTCTAACTAATTTAGTGGGTTTGACTTCTACATCATATTCAAGGATCTTAGTTATCCAGTTTGCTCTTTTTTTAGTAATTTCCCCCTCCATGATGTATTCTTTGACACTTGGATGTGCTACAAGTATCAGAATTTTACTTCCTGATATTATATGCCTAAACTTTTTGAGAGCTATTACCATAGCATATGCTTATTTTTCCATAAAGTTATGTCTGGTTTCATATTCCCTAAGAGTCCTCGAGAAAAAGGCTATTAGATGCTCTCCCTCCTATTTATCATCCTTCTATGTTAGAACAATAGCAATACTGAGCTCTCCTCCATATACATACATTATAAAAGGCTTAGAAAAATTTGGGTTTCTAAGTACTGGAGCTATTGAGATAGCTTTCTTGACCTCTTCAAAGGCTTGCCTTCCTTTCGTAGTCCACTTGAAAATTAGGTCTTTTTCAGCAAAAGTGTCACTGGTCTTACTAAGCCTACAAAGTCAGATATGAACCGACTGACAAAATTAATCTTTCCCAAGAAAGATTGAATTGCCTTCTTATTGACTGGAAGAGGTAAGTTCATTATAGCTTTCACTCTTTCTGGGTCTATGGAAACTCCTTCTTTAGATACTATATGTCCCAATAATTTTCCTTGAGGGATAGTAAAGATACATATCTTAGGATTCAAGGATATTCCAAATTCTTAACATTTTTTAAACATAGCTTCTAAATGATCAAAATGATCAACAACATTCTTTGAAAAAATAGTAAGATAATCAAGATAAATCAGGATGATTTTATTTATTAGTTCCTTGAATGCAACATCCATAGCTCTCTAAAAAGTGGCTAGCCAACTAAATCTGATTGTATCTAGAGAAACCATCTAACAAAGAGAATTTCTCTAATCCAGCCACAATTTATAGAATTTGTTCCATGGATGGAAAGGGATAATGATCTTTCAAAGATGTTTTATTTAAATCTTTGAAATCTACACAAAGTCTTATATCACCATTCTTTTTCCTAAATGGTACTAGATTTGATACCCAGGTTGAGTGTTTGATTGGAAAATTTATTTTAGAATCTAGAAGTTTCTACAACTCGTCCACCATTAGAGGCTCAATCCTTAGATTCACGGGCCTCTATTTCTATTTGACAGGCTTAGATCCTTTAGTCAATTCTATTGTGTGATGAATGATGTCTCTATTATATCCATGAAGATCTTCATAGCTCTAGGCTATGACTCTGTCATATTTTTTGCATAATTCAATTAGCCTTTCCTTTTCTTCTTGAGTTTCAAAATTTCCAACTTTTAAAAATTTTCCTTCACTCACCTTTATTTCAGAATAATCTACTTTGTTTGCTTGGAACCTTTTCTTCTCCAGGCTTACATCTTCTGGATCAAAAAGGCTTTCTAAAGTGATTAAACCTTTAGGGAGCTTATTATTCTTTAATTGTATAATTTGATCCCCATATGCCTCTTCAATCTTTGGTTACAATTGATCAGCTAATTCCCTTGATTTTTGCAAGAATGAGAGTACTTTAAAATCATTCTCAAACACTTTCCAATTCTCATCATTATCTAGGATAGTTAGCCTTACTATAACCTTTACTGACTCATTGTTAACTAATAAGCTAGTTGTTGGATAAAACTATGAACCAATCTGTGCCATCCTATTAGCTTTAGAGTTTTGAACCCTAGGAACTACTTCAATATTAAAAGCTTCAAAATCTTCTATTAAGTCCCAAATTCTATGCTTATATTATTTCATCCTGACATTCTTTACTATTGCCTTTTCTCTAATTTGCTTTACTACTAATTCTAAATCTCCTTTTACTATTAGATTCTTTATTCCCTTTTTATTGGCTAATAGGAGCCCATGTACTAAAGATTCATACTCGGCATCATTATTAGTGCAAGAAAATTAAAAATGGATAGCTCTTAAAATTTTCTCACCATTTGGAGTAGTAAGACAAATTCCTACTCCAGTACCATTTCTACTTCTAGCCCCATCAAAATTTAAAGTCCAGATTTCTGAATCTTTTTAGGATCCTTGAGTAGTTGGTGTTTCTTCCCTTAAAATTTTTGGGATTTCATGGTCTTCATCAAAAACAACATAAGTGCCTAAACTAGTAGAATTATAATTTTCATATGGGTCACTATGCATCATAGCTAATAACTATTTATTTTCTTTTTCCTGATTATGCTTAGTCTAATCACCTATCTTAATAAAATGGAAGGAATCCGGTTTGGATTTACTTACCTCTGATGCATTATTCACTAAGGCTGTCATCTGCAGATGAACTATGTCTTTGAGCTTTCTTTTATCAATAGGTCCTTTAGTATATTTGGGCATTACTTGATTTTGAAGAGCTTCTTGTAACAGTGTCCTTTGTTTAGGAATAGCTAATATGTCCCAAATTGATACTTGTGTTGGGGTCATCTTCAGTTGATCCACCACATTCATTGGTCCAAAATTTTGAATTCTTGAAAGATTAGGATATCTTGTCTTTCTTTGAACTTGTTCAAGAACTTCTTGATTCTACACTGGCTGAAGCATTTCTTGTCTAACAGTTGTGTGTTGATGACATTGAAATGAAGGATTCTCCATAACTTCATTGTTTATAACTTTAGGCTATTCCAGCATTCTTCTCTTTGATCTAGTATATTAGTCTGATTACACCATTGGTTTCTTGGAAATAGAAGCTTCATTTAAAAATATTGATTCTTCATCTTCAACCCATGAGAACAAAGCATATTCTGGGCTATTTCTTCCTCTTGTTGCAAAGACATCCCTTGCATCTAAGCCATTAAGACTAAATTCTGCATATCAGAAGACTAGTAGGCTTGATTGCCACTAAAACTTGCAAACTAACCATCCATTCTTCTCTGATCTGCCACCTTTTGTTGTAGATTACCCATAGGACAATCTCTAGGTGTATGAGCATTATTTCAATGGAAACACTAGGCATTAGTGTTATCCACATAGTTATTTTGCCCTGAAACAATCTCCCTATTTGAATTGAGAGGAATAGTTTGTGAGGGTGTAGGGACTACAACTAATTGGTTTGCTGGCTGAGGGTTATTTTGCCTCGGAGGACCCTAATATTGGTTTGGCTGAGATGAAAATCTATTTCCTTGATAGCCTTGATATGGAGGCCTAGGGAAAGCATTATGTTGTAAAATGTCTTCAAGATATTCTTGATATCATCTAGCTCAGATGACTGAGTGGAGACAATTTCTTTAGTAGATGGTTGAGGATAGGTGTACATAGACATAGATGGGGCTATAGATTTAGGGGCTTCTTGAGGTAATGGCAAGGAAATTTGTGGGAACATGGGCATGGGAGGCCTTGGGGGTAACTATCCAACATCTATCAAATTATTCTCAGCTCTGACCGCATAGTCATAAGCTTCAGGCAAAGTGTGTCCTCTAAGTGACTGAATCATAACAGATATATTTGAATTCAAAGCCTTAAGAATAAATATTATAGCCATACCTGGTAATGGTCTAGCTATAGTAGGGATTCTTTCCCAAGTCTTTTGAAATCTAGAATTGAAGTTAGTCATGGCTTCTTGTGGTGCCCTTTGAATGGTAATTAATTACTGTAACAAAGAAGAATTATCACCCTTCTCTTCAAATCATTTAAAAAAAATATCTCAGAGCTAATCCCATGTAGATATGGTATTTGGGGTCAAATATTGATACCATTCTAGATCCTTCCCTTTAAAAGAAACTGTTAATAATCTTATGGCCACATTTTGTTGTGTGACAACATGTATAGCACAGACATATGATACATCCTGAAGATGTTCCTAAGGTATTTTAAAGTCTTACCCACTAAATTTGGGTAGAGCTTTTAGGGCATTCACTGGGATAGGATCCCAAGTAGTTGGTGGTATTGGGAGAATCAAGGGACTACCAGTGTTCTAGCTTGCATAATTTCTTGGGGGTATACGGGCTCCCATATTTGCTCTTAGTATTGGTACAAACTAGTTGACTCTTCTTCTTGGACTAGTTACCAAAGGTGGCAAAAGAATACCTGGATTTGTAGTAGATTGTGATCTGGTTACTGGTCCACAACTATGACTCCTTGTAGCTCTCTGGTTCATACGATCTTGAAAGAAACTTCAAGATTGGTCCCACTGGGCATGCTAAAAACTATTGATGATTTTAAAATTGTGCTTGTTCTAACACCAACAATGGAAAGTTTCAAGATGTGGGACTTGTAAATTTAAACAACCTCCAAATTTTTTTAAAGCTAGTTCTTCTTTATATCGAGTATATACTGGGAAAAGGGATAAGAATTTTAACAGAAACACAAATGCAAGAAAGAAAATCTAACTATGGTGATTCCCTTGAATGTAATTCGACCTTAATCCTGAGCATAGTGAGACTATATGTAAGATTAATTTACATTTAAGAGAAAACAAGTGCATGATCAATGTAAAAGATGGAAATAATAGAAACAAATATACTGGGAAAAGGGACAGGAATTTTAATAGAAACACAAATGCAAGAAAGAAAATATAACTATGGTGATGCGCCTGAATGTAATTCGACCTTAATCCTGAGCACAGTGAGACTATATGTAATATTCATTTAAATTTAAGAGCAAACAAGTGCATGATCAATGTAAAAGATGGAAACAATAGAAACAGAGGCTCACAGCATAAACTACTTTTGTAGTGATACAGAAAATGTCAACAAAGGCATAGGGTTCAATCTTCTTATTTAAATTTTCTAGTCACATAAGAGGCATAGAAACACACATAGTTATATAAACTTTTCAACTCAATAAAATGAGACAAAGGCAAATGACATTCCTAATCACAGCTCTAGAAAGTCTAAACTCTTAATAATAATTCTCTCTGGTATCTAATTCCTCCTTTTTGGTGATCTCTGCACCCTTATTTATAGCCTTGGATTCACTCTAGATTGTCTGCTTGTTCCAAATCTAATGGTCCAAGTGAAATCTAACTGAACTGGAAGTGTTTAATAGAAGATATTTTATAGATTCTAAAATGTTGTCTTCTGGCAGTTCATTGGCTGAAATATATTGTAGGATGCTCCCTTCTCTTAAATGCTAGGTAACACTTAGCTAATTTCTTGAAAACATTCTTATTACTTTAGGAGACACTAGAGGATGACACTTGGCATGTTTCTTATCACCTATCGAAGACATGCGGCACTTTTCACGTAACTTATACTCTTTTGTGTCTTTGCTCAGGAGTGTTTCACCTTTGACACTTGTCACAATTCACTTCCTCAAAAATTCAATAGCTTAAAAGAAAATAAGACTCACAGCATTTCTTACCTGAGTATCTAGAAAAGGGACACAGGGATAGGTGTCAATCTCCACTGCTTCATTAAAGGACACATGGCAATCTCTGCTTTACTTATCTAGGGTTACGTGGTAGTCTCTGCTTCTTTTAGCTACCTTTTTAGAAACCTGTGGAAGATGACACATGGTGGTTTCCACTTTAATCTATTTATACCATAGAAACAAATGGATCTCATTTCATATTTACATAGATAGCGACACCTGGCGGCTTTTGCTTGCTTTAGAAACAACACTCAAGACCCACCACGGTCTTTATTATATCAGTGAAGCAAAAATGAAGATAATTCAAATCATGACATGTGGTGGCTTCCACTCTCTTCTATAGGGATATGTGGCATCTTCCATCACTTTTAGAAAAACAAAATAGAGACCTTTCACAATTGCCACTTGGCACTTTTCAGCTGATCTTGATACTTAGCTTGTTAAAACTTTTTGCTAAAAAGAGATGAAACACCAGTGCTGATATGAAATGCAGACTCCAACACTTTTTGCATTTCACTGAGTCTCTATGAGATATGTGGCACATTCCAACCAACTCTTAGAAAATATGAAAGGTGCCTCGGATGATGACACTTGGCAGTTTCTGCTTTACTTTGACACTTAGACAAAAAATGAATCAAAAGGAAAAGAGAGCCTGCGCTCTGTTTTAAAAACTTCACCATCTCAAACCAAATTATGTGGGGATAGTGATCTGGATCATGCACCACTAAAAATTAGAATGAAACATAGAGTATTTTTTACTCTACAGAAACCAAAGGTAGCACGTGAAAACCCCAACATTCTTCCACCAATTTATCATTAAAACATGGAAAGGACATTCTTTTTCTATTTTCAATAAACAAAATCCTAGTTATTTATGGTCTTGTTAGGATTTTAATATACTTTTATTATCTATTTTAAAAATATTGTCACTTATAAAAAATGTTTTCCTGTTAATATGGATGAGAGAATAAAATGAGAGTGCATAAAAAATAGATGATTGAAGCATAGAATTAAGATTTTCTAGCATTTTAAGTATTTCTAAAATTAATAAAGAATTGATTTCATGACATTATAGAATTATATTGTGATCTAGCCCTATTACAAGGGAGATCAAGGGCTCACTCAATGTCATATTAAACTGGGGTCAATGTCCAATATTAAACTGGGCTCACTCAATAGTGACTAACATTGACCCCAGTTTAATATGACATTGACTAAACTCATTAGATTGAATTAAGAGGACACAATGAATGTCATAATTTTTGGCACCATTTTGATGACTTTATAGGTGTCATTAGGGTATAATATCCTTAAATTATAATTTATTAAGAAAACTTCCCATAAATTTATGAATGGAAAAAGACATTCAAATGGAATATAATTTATTAATAACCATCAACAAAGAAAAATAACTAATAGGTCATAATAATAAAGTGTACTATAAGTCCTCATATGGAAATAACTTCAAACTATTGAGGAACCATTATTAGCCTCACCTAAAAGTTGGCATCACTCCCCATAGGTAGGTGTATCCTTCAAAATGAAGTAATTAAGGCTAAATAATATTGTAAACCATATTTTTGAATCCCAATTAAGTATCCTTATAGAAAATTATGATGATTCAACACCTCCCAAGATAACTATATAAAATATTTATTGAGAAACTATGGGAGATAATATGGGAAATAATCCACTAAATAAGGTTGCAGGAGGTAGATATCAACCACCAGGGATAACTTTCACCTATCATATTTTTCTAGATTAAGATGAAAACATTGAAATGAGTAACATATCCCCATATATACTACCTACTTCCAGGGGATTTTCCATAAAATATTCCAACCAATTTTTATTTGAGTTTAAATTCTTGTGTCAAACTTATGATTACAAAAATGATAATTACAAACTGAAATCGTTCCCTTTTACACAATGATTCAACCACAAGATGGTTTATGGGTTTTCAACCAAATTATATTCACACATGGGATGAGATGTAAAATGTATTCTTGGACAGATATAAGGATTATCATAGAGTAAGGGATAGAAAATATTAATTCTTCCATATAAATAAAATATATATGAGAATATAGAAGACTATGTTGACTATTTCTTCTTTGCACATAAAAGATGTGGATATGAGTTATAATAAGATTTTGGAAAAATTGTTTTATTAAAGATATTGGATGATAAATCTAGTTAATAATTGAACCTAATGGAAAAAGGAGACATAAATAAACTATCTCAATGACATTTTTGACCTATTTTGGAATTACTCAAGAACAAGCACCAACATTAGAAAATATAAAAAGGAAAAGGGAGCAATGATTTAGAACAACTTATGGATAAATTTTTAAATCTTAAAATATACATTTTGGTTCAATTAAATACCACACTATATGGATTTCAATTAAAACCTAACACTTCTAGTAAACCTCTAACTAAGTATTACCCAAAATGTAGGTTAAAGCATGCACTCTGAGATTTCCCTCTTGATAGGATAGATATATGTGAAATTTGTGATACAAATGACCATGATAAAAATAAATGTATCCTCCTACCTATCCTAAAGAATAAATTTTAACAAGATGCCTAACCAATGGAAGATCTTAATTATATGCAAAGATAATGGAATACTTTATCTTATAATTAAAATCCAAATCACTTTGTTCCTAGATCTCCTTCCAATCTATGGATAATTCCATGGGATAGATCAATGCCTCCATAAAAATGGGGACCTCCAACTTGGACTCCATAAGAGTGTACATCACCATATCCATGGGTATCATTTCAAAATAGTAACCATGGTTTCCACACAAAAAAATAATGGGTGTCTCAAAGGTTAAAACAAAAAAGTAGGTTTCCACCTCAACAAATACTGATCCCTCCTCTACCTACTTAGCCTCCAAAAAATTAACAAATATTTCATTCTCAATTCCTACACAACTAATATAAAACCCCAAAAACAAATAGGTACCCCTACCTATGGAATTGGATAAGAAGTTATTATCGGGGTCAATTCCATTGACTGTAGTAATGTTTAATTATGTTCAGGAAAGACATTCACTAGTCCTCCAATCACCATTATATAAATAATGATTTAAAATAAATTTTCAAAACCTCTTAATAAGACAAGTAAAGATAAATAAGGCATTAAATAAAAAAACCTTAGGAAGCTACTCCACCAATTCCTTTTCCTAAGAGACTTAAGGCAAGAATGAATAAAAGTGAATATGACTTAATACACAAACTAAGAAAACTTAGTATTGAGATCTCACTGCTATAATAAATAAAATACATTTGAGAACTCAATAAAATCATCAAATTTTTTTACGTTAAAACTTTAGGGAGGATAAATCAATATCCTAATACCATTCAAATAGATGGAGACTTACATACATCTTAGTAATTAAACTACTACCAAAATATGGAGACCCTAGGAGTCCAGTGATCATTGTAACTATATGAAAGAAGAAAATACCTAATTCATTAGTACATCTAGGATGATATTAATTTTATGACATTATAAAAATTTAAATAACTCTTCCTAACTATATTACAACCTAATACTATAGTACTATATATGGATGATCAATCCATTACCAAACTAAAGGGAATTATAAAGGATGTGTTAGTAATAATAGAATCTTTAGAATAACCCATGGATTTCATAATATTGTAACCAAAGAGTAAAAAATTAAGTTATACATTGATCCTAGGAATACCATGGTTGTACACAATTTTATCCCTATAGATTAAATATCCATAGGTATGACCATCTCAAATGGAATATATGTAAATAAAATTTATTTGTTTCCACCCAAAAAACCATAGCCAAATTATATAGATCAATAATGGGTAAATAAAATAGAAAAAAAATATATAATTTCCTCCTTGGCCATTATAGCAGGAAAAAACTATGTGAATGAGTTATACTAGGAGTTAATAATTTACATCAATTTAGCTCTAAAAATGCCCAGTCTAGCTCTCAAGATCCTTAGTCTGGCTCTGAAAACACATAGTCTATATCTAGAGATGCCTAGTCTAGCTATGGAAGTTATGATAGCATCATTGGAGGTTTACCAAAGTAACCTTGAGGAATATCAAGATGAAAAATATGAACACACACCTCTCTAGTAGATAATTGTTAGTTGGGTACACAACAATCAAGAAAATTTTCCTTTTATTATCCTTTAGCAAATGTTATTTTAGAAGGATAACCCTTTTTCAAAGACATAACTACCTTCCACATGTTACATACTAATCCTTACCCCTTGATCTCTCTCATGATTTAATATAGGTAAGTTTTATCCATTTATCCAAGGAAAAAACAACTAGTAGTCTAACTAGGAAAAAAGTTAAACATAAATAATTTTCTAGATAATGAGAAATAAACTAAGGTCTTTGATATTTTGAAAATCCATACACAATCCTTTGCTTGGGAGTATAATGACATGAAATTAATTCACCCAAGTGTTTGTACTAATCACATTTACATGAAAAATATCAAACCAATAAGACAACCATAGATAAGAATCAATCCAACACTAAAGGACATGGTCAAAACAAAAATAGAAAAACTACTACAAGTAGGATTCATCTATCCCATATCAGATAGTTAATGGGTATCACCACTTTTAATGGTACCCAAAAAATGGAAAGCTAGGATATGTATATATTACAAGGATCTCAATAAATTCACCATGAAAGATTACTTCTCTTTGCCTTTCATCGACTAAGTTCTTTATAACGTCATTGGGAATAAAATATTTTCCCTGGATGGGTTCAATGGATACAATTAGATAAGGGTATCTCTAGAAAATCAAGATAAAACAAATTTTGCATGTCCTTAGGGGGACATTTACATATAGAGTTTTGCCATTTTGGCCTATACAATGCAATAACTACTTTTCAGAGAGTAGTATTAGTTAGTTTTTTTATCTTACAAATGAATGTGTTGAATTATATAGGGATGAATTTATAGTATGTGATGATTATTTTGATGAATCCATTAATAATCTAGATAAAGTGATAAACTAGTGTGAACAACATTGGTTATTCATAATCCATGAGAAATGTATGATGATGGATGATGAAGGAATAGTCTTAGGTCATCACATCTCATTTTAAGGAATATAAGTTTACCCTAAAAATATTGAAGTCATGTCACAACTACCTGTACCTAAGAATGATATTGATATCAAAAACAATTTAGGACATGAAGGATACTATAGGATTTTTATAGAATATTTCAATAATATAGTTTCACCTATGTTTTCATTTCTCACTAAGGATAGTGAATATGCATGGATTAAAAAGTGTGAATAAGATTTTGAATAAATAAAATAAAAACTAATTAATGCTCAAATATTGAGAGGTCATACTTTGGAGAAGCCTTTCCATATACACACAAATGCCTCTAAAAATGCTATGGGGGTAATCCTTTAGTAGAAAGATGAGGGTAATATGTATGTCATTTGTTATATTAATAATAATTTAACTCCTATTGAAATAAATTATAAAACCATTAAAAATGGTGTTGATGTAGGTACTATGCACACCATAGTCATAACGAGGTAGTATCTAATATTTTAGGATCTCAATTGAGGTAAACTCCACTCCAGGGCACAATTTTTAGGTATGAGGTTTTGAAAACCTATTGATGAAATAATTGGTAGGGTATGTAGGTTGTTAAAAAAGTTTTTTAATAGAGGTGTGGATCTCTAAAAGAGTGAATTCCTATGTGAGTTAGATGGGTAATTGGCCTTTAATATAGAGTGGGTATATATTAATGACAAAACACAAGAGGAGGGTAAGGTATGGCATAAATAAAATCTTCATGGGTATCAAGAAATTCTTCTTTGGTTGGTTTTTGGATAGACCAATGTTCTTTTAAAACCAATGCTAGTTGTTAGCAGTAATTATACACATGCAAACAAGCATGGATCAAAATTCTAAGGGAACAAAGATGTAAGAAGTCCACTAACCTCAAATAAAGGGTGATATTATTGGGGTTACATTACACACACTAGATTATCTATTTTGGGTAGGAGATTATGGCTCAAGCTAATAGATTATCTAAGGAAAATTTAGCACACACTTAGAAAACTACACCAAGAAAACACAAATACACATCCAAAAGTATGATTCAATCTAACTTTACTATTTCAATCAACACATTCACCAGTATTCAATAGTTATTAAACATCTAGGATTAACACATTAATTAAATCAATCAATAATATATTCATAGCATTAACACATTAAATATTTATTAAAACAACCATATAAATAACAACTAATAACATAAAAATGGAAATAAAATACTTAAACACTTCACTTGATAACCAAAATAGATTGTTGCTCTGTATTCCAAAAAAATTAACAAAAAATAAATTTAGGTGGTATAATTATTTATGTAGATCTTAGGGAGGGGTCACCTCATCCTCCAAGTCTCTGCATGATTGTTACATGTGGTAGGTAGAACGTGTAGTTCTAACTATGGTCCATAACCATTTTTAAAAAAGCTAAAAAAAACTATAAATTGAAATTTTGACTTTACAAAAACATATAATGTGTGCATAAGAAAATAAAAAATCAATTTTACAATGATTTGTATATTTCACAAGGTAAATCTAAATATATGTGCCGCTAGGAGTAACACATACATACGTCTAAGGCTATATAGTTCAAAGTGTTGTATGGGATTTAGTAAAAGTAGAAGTCAAAGTAGAAGCTAAAGATGTAACTCCACTTCTAGAATCTTACTTCTTCTTCTTCTCATTCTCCTCATATACTTTGTGTGCTACCACATGTTGCTAAATAATGATGTCTAAGTTAATTAGTGAATGTTGGTGGAGTCTCTTATTTTGTCTGAGGAGTCTTTCATGTTCATATTTCATTGTCTAGAACTTACCCCTTAAAATCTCCACTTCGGTCACCTTCTTCCTGACCTTGCTTAAATTTGTTTCTATGGTTTCCATCACCAAGCCTTGTACACTTTATTTGAATTTATTAGTGTCTTCTAGGAAAATTTTATCAAAATTGATTCTACTAATCAATTTTCTTGTAAAATCCCTTGTTTTAGATAATTTTAACTCATTCAAAATTTGGAGGAGTTGGGCCTCATGCCCCTAATACTCTAGTATTAAGGCTATAAGTACCTTAAGCCACTCCTTGGCTTCCTCATGTCTAATGACCACCTTATTCAGGGCATTGGATGCCTTGAATATAGTCATTAGATCAAGATGGTTATATAATGAGTTGTTTCTGTAGGCAACTAGCATTTTAAACCTAGTACTGTATTAAGCCAAAGAGCCATAGAGTTGATTTTATTGGCTCATGTGAGGCAACATCTTATCCTTCATTAATTCCATAGCCTCTATAGAATTATACCATTTAGAATCAACCTCTCTAACCTCAACTTTGATACTTGTATGAATGTGCATAGTGCTAGATTTTTCTTTAAGTTGCTCAATTTATGTCCATAATTCATGCACTTCCTCCTCTATCTCCTACCAAACTAACTCTATACCTTCATAGATAGCCACCATTGCATCTTTGTGTGCTTGAGCTAGGTCTGAAATATTATAGTTATATATAGACTCTCGTGGATACGTGTTATACCTCTTTATGAGGGAGAATATCGACTATTATTCTTTAAGGTTGATGTTTGCACTTTGGTCATCCTCAAATTTTCTCTTCTTTATTTTACTCTTTGGATTGAACCGATTGAGGGGTAAAATAAAGTAGACATATATGGGATCTCAGTGACCTTATAAGCTAACATTTGTGTCCTCAAATCTATATCCCAATGTGGAATTTTGAGGGGCGTCTTAAAAGTTGTAACAATAATTTCTTGCTCATCCCCCTCTTCTTCCCTCTTCTATTTCTTACTAGCCTTGGTCAAGACATCGGGTAAAGAAGTCCATATTATTTTGGACTAGTCCACTCCTCTAATTTGAGGGAGTGGATGGATTCTAACTATATGAGGTTTTGGTTTCCTTACCCTACTAGTGCTTACTACCATGTTTCTTCTATATAAGTAGAAGTGATGAGTGGAAAGGAGAGATATATATCTTAAACATGAATTTGGGGAGTGGATAGAGTAGTCTACACCTTCTTAGTTTCCTTTTTATTTTTATGAAGTCTAATATAAAAAGTACTAGTAGGCACAAAGGGAATGACCATGGGAAATGGTGTGGTAGTGATAGTGGAGGGATCAATGGTGGTTGTGTAAATGGAAGGGGTGGATGAGGTAGAGGGAAATTCCATATAAGAGGAAGGTGTTGAATTAATAATGGAAATTGAAGCCAAAGGAAATGTGGAGAAGGTCTTAATACCTTGAAGTTGAAGTTTAATGGGGGGCCTTAAAGGCTTAGATCCTTGGGCTCTTCCAACTAAGCCTCCTCATATAAATCAGCTACTAGGTTCTTGATGATAAATTCATCTCCTCCACTTGGATTTGAGCTTGTAGGTGGAGTAGGAAATATTTGAGATGTATGCTTTGTGGGGTTACCTGTAAGAGTCTTGGGATTTATAGTATAGACCAAAGGGTTCTTTTCTTGAATGGGCAAGCCTTAAGAAGTAGATGATACTACTAAGTAGCCACCCTAGTAGATGAAATAATAGGCACATAAGGGGTGACCCTAGGAAATTGAATAGTGTTGGTAACATGCTTCTTTTGCATCTTTTTTGACTCCTCATCAAAGTCCAAGTTCATTAGATATCCCCTTTTTGATCATCTATATGTACTAGGTTTGGAGAGCTTAGGATCTTTCTTGACTAATTTCAATTTTAATTTCAATGGAAGTCCTTTGGATGAGGAAGCTTCCTACTCTCCAGATATCCCTATCCAAAAATATGAATTTTTTCATCCTTTGAAGAGAGATCTTCTGCTATCTAGTTCTTTATTGAAAATAGGAGGTTCAACTTCAATCATTTTCAAGTGATCCTCCTATAACCCAGTAATTTGTGCTCATTCCAGCACCTCTTCATTCATCTTAGCATTCATAAAGAGAAAGGCATAATAATAGGTATAGTGGAAATAAGGAATGTTTAAGCCATAGATGTGATGTTGGATGTGGCCATAGGGGTCCAAATCTCTACGTGCCATTATAAGGAAGCCATTATGATTATTCTTGCATCCAAGATCTCCAACATGTTTCCTTATCTAGTAAATCATCATACTAATTGAAATTAGGCTTCCAAAGAATAATCCATTATTCTCCCTAGCCAAGTCTTCCTTAATGTTATTCCATAATTAGAAAATTATCTCTTGTTTTTCTAGCTTGTCAGGTGCATACCTTGAGAGACATAGGGGATCCACCTTATTTCCATAGACCATGATGATAGTAATGTCTGAGTATAGGAAATAATCTCCCTTTTCACTCAAATTATTTAGATTATTTTCTCCTAGTTGAGGCATAGGTGATACATGAATGGCTTTCCATACCTATGGATAAACATCCTCACATATTCTACCCATATGCTTGTGATAAGTATATATGTGCATGAATTGAAAATGGTTACAGATTCTATTTTTTATGCAATCTATGTTTAGAATCCATATATTTCCCAAGTCCTTATAAAAATTCCCCATGACTACATTGACTAAATATGACATCATAAAAAAGTCTCCCATAGGAGTGGGACATTTATCTTTGTGTAAAATTTTCTCTCTCAATCTCAAGCTCATTACCTCTCCTAAGGCATAAGCAACATCATATGATAGCATCATATGTAATAATGGTACCCAATCTAAGTTTACAAAATAGATGTTAGGAATCTTTTATAATAAATTGAGTAAGGCCATACCTATATGGATTCCCATTATAAATTTGTTGATTGGGATTGTTCCCTTTAAATTTGTTCTTTTCTGGGTGATAGTCTAGTCTAGGAGTAGCCACAAAATAAACATCTTTAAGATTAATGTTTCATCTTTGAATTGTACCCAAGTGTGTTTATCATAGTAGAGTCTAAGATGATAAGAGATAGATACCTTTTAAATTCATTCCCAGAGATACATTTAACCACTGTATCACTATGGGAGTGTAAAAGGTAGGCATCTTGTGATATTTTACCAGAAAAGAATAAATCCTTGAGCAAGTCTATACTTGGCATGACCTCTAGTTTTTTTATTGCAAATTATAATATTTGGAATTTCAAGGCTAAGATATCCTTTAAAATAATTGACCACCAATCTCATATCATCATCTAATGAAAACATGTCTACTGAATCTATCACATCTTAGATTTGTAAATAGTTATGATACTTATCTTGGAATACCTCTACATCAGAGATCGTATCCATAAGCTCTATGAAATCTTGGATTGAGAAAGTAGGAGGATTAGTTCCTCAAGATGACCTCGATGAGGAATCCATATGTGTATGTTAATTCTTGTATCTTACTCAATGTTTAATGTGTTATGTATACCTATATATTAATGTGATCAACTCAGCTCTAGCTTGATTGTTGTTCATTGTATAATATTCAAAGTAGAAATTAGGGATCTTGATCATTATTTAAAAATGAGGATTATTTGATTGCAAGATAACTTAGATGTAAATTATGTCTTTAATGGTTGTGTATCATCTATATAGGATCTTGTATTAAATACCATTTTGTGTCATATTAAATAAGCAATGTTCTCTTTTCAAATTTGTTAACCTGGCTTGACAGGGACTTTTAGCATTTATCAAATAGAAAATATTTTATTATTACTATGGAATTAATTACAATATTTTTCCTTGTAATAAATCACATAGAAATGTAATGTCAGAAAAGGTGATTTTGGGTCAATGTCTGTAGATAATTCTCTTGAGGGTGATCATTTCAATTAAAGTGTCCACAGTAATTTTTATGAAGGAGCCTAATCATAAGTCCTAAAGTAATTATTTTGGAGGGCTATTTTGTGGATTAAAAGATACTTTGAAACTTCTCAAAGAATATTTTTTATCTTAAGGATCCACTTCACAAGGCATTTTTTCATGATAAAACTCCCCAAGGGTCTACTTTATAAATGCCGAAGGGCACTTTTAAAATTCCTGAAGGGTAGTTTGGAGGGATGAAGGGCACATTTTGATTCTTGAAGGGAAATTTTTTATGGATAAGGTTCACTTAAAAGGTCCCAAATGGAAATTTTATCAAAACTTGAAGGGTAGGTTCAAGAATTCTGAAAGGCAAGTGCCCTTTAGAGGAATTGTTTCATGGATTTTACATCAAAAAGAATACCTGAAACAAAAGGTCCAAATAAAATGGTGGGAAATGATAATTAGATGTTCCATAAAGGCTAAAAGGTCCTTTTTGAAATATTTAAAGGGTATTTATCCACTTGGAAAAGGGCACTCAGCTTAGGACAAATATTCGATAGGGTAGGTTCAACCAAATATAAAGGGTAGGCTCACAGTAACTGACCCAAAACATAAAGGCTGAAATCCATCTTAGGTTCATGGCACAAGGGGTAGGCAAAACATCTAAATGGTATATCTCAAAGATAGAAGGATAAAATAATAGTTTTGAAGGGTATGCCTACACAAAAATTAAAGGGTATGTGCCCTAAAAGAAGTGGTCAAGAGGGGGGAAATGATCAATTTAGAAAGGTTGAAGGGTATGTTGGTAAGGCAAAAAAAGGGCATATTTCAAAATCTCCAAAGGGATATTCCAAAATGCTAAAGGGTACTTTGGCAGCAATCTGAAGGGTCTACTTTGTAGGGCTTTCATCTATGACAAAATTCCCAAAGGATCTACTTTGTAAAGGTTATAGCACACTTTTAAAAATATTGAAGGGTACTTTTGTATGCTTGGGGATCATTTCAAAAGTTTTGAAGGGAGTTAAAAGGGGTCAATATGATAATCCATCAAGAATTTGTTTTAGGGAAAATCTATGGGGTCCAAAATCCTTTAAGTCAAGGAGTATGTAGGCTAAATTCTTTTTGAATAATTATTTTAGACAAAAAGTCCACAATAATTGTTTCAACAAAATAAGGTTTATGAGAGAATAAAGCTTGAAATAAATAAGATCAAAAACATCCCGAAACATAACATTTGAAGAGATACTTTTACACAAAAGGTCAAAATAATAAATCTAAAGAATTCATCTAAAATACACATATTATTCTTATAAACACAACACAATGCCAATATTATCCTACTAAGAGCAAAACTACTTTAGATTTTCTAGAATTTCAAGAATCATAAAAACTAAAATGCCCTAGATTTCCCTAAATTTGCATGAACATAAATTACAAAGCTCAGCCTCAAGATAAAATCTAGAAAAATGTGGGCCCCCATTTGTTTCAATGAAAAGGGGGATGTTGGATACAACAGATGATAACTTACATGGGGAATACTCCTAAGTATTTGAAAACCCAAAACTCTAGTTAGCAATCATTTAATCAATTTTGTAGTGTGTCATAAGGAAAATAATTGAATAAAAAATATGAAAGGGACTCCTAAGTTAAATTTTCCAACATACTTTATTTCAAAAAATTTGGATCTATGTGTGTTAAATGTGTAATTTATTTACTCCTCACTATGATGAGCTTTTTTAGGGTTTTGATGAGGTTGTAAGTTTCATTCTAGTTCTTATTAAGGTACAAAACATGGGAAAATCAAGCAATTTTCTACTACCATCTAGGCATCCATAGACCTAATAGAGATGCCTTGGGTTCCTTCTCTTCTTTATCATTATTCTCCTTTGATCATGATGCATGGTGCATTGAGCTTGTTTCAGCATGTGAGCCCCTTTTCTTTTAGTTTAATTTAGGTCTTTTTTTTATCTTTTAAACTCCTTGGTTCTTTATTCTATTATTTCTCTCTTGTTATTGAAGGAAAAGAGAAGATATGAAACCCTAGTGAGCTGATATAATTATAAGAAAATCATTACTAAGACATCCTTGCTAGCTAGATCTCAACCCAAAATTATCATTTCCAACAAGTATTATCTTGATTAGTGTATTTAATCCAATAAAATAAAAAGACTTTCTAAATTTGTATGAGCACTTATGAGAGTAACTTTCACATGCCTGACAAAAATATTTATTTTTGACACCATCCATAATAATCTTTGATTACTTACTTTCATTCTAAAGAACTCAAAACATAGAAACATACCCAAAATTGTATATTAACCTCCAAATCTGTAAAAAATTAATTTTCCCCCTTTTCACAAATCACACACTCAGTTGTTTTAGATTAATTTTGGTAATAACTAGAGCAAACACAATCATGGTCATCAAATAAAAAAACAATTAATCTAGAAAGCAAGGAACTACTCTAGAAAGTAAAATATTGAAAGCAGGAAAGACTAATCTAGGAAAACTCTTGAAATCTATTCTAGAAAACATGGAAATATAATCTAGAAAACATGAAATCTAATCTAGTCCTACATCTAAGATTATCTAAATCCTCTCAATCAGTAATATCCATAGATGGATCAGCTCTAAAGTAATGCTTTAGGAACTATCCATTAACTGGATACATAATATAATTACCCTAGAGGTCTTTCGGATGAAACACAACATTGCCCATGATATTTGAAGTCTGATATGGTCCAATCCATAATGGATCAAACTTGTCATGTGGTCCTTTATTGTCATGGGATTTATCCCATAGTAACACTCGATTTAAAATCATAAATGCTTTGAATTTTTCTCTTTTTTGAAATCACCTTTTGATTACATCATAGTGTTTGTTAAATGTTTGTAGAGCTTATGTTCTTGAATCCTCCATTTTGATTATATCAAGTAGTCTTGATTCTAATTTATCATTAAGATCCATGCAGTCTTGTATGAACTTATAAGTGGGTAGTTTCAATGTGATGGGAAACACTATCCTAAATCCAAACAAAATTAGGTAAGGTGAAGCTTTTACAGTTTTCTTGTATCTCATACAATCTACCCAAAGAGCATACTTCAATAGACTATGTAAGTCTCTAGGCTTGTCTCCTAATGACTTCTTCATCACCTCAATTAGATTATTATTGGTTGACTCTAATAATCCATTCCCTTGAGGGTAGTGGTTAGAAGTTGACTTGATTATACTTTAATTATCATGTGCACACTTAGTGAACTCTATTGATATAAATGCTAGTCTATTGTCACATATCAAAGAAATGGGCATGTCAAATCTAGTAGTAATGTGTTCCTCCAAAGTGAATCACATCCTATGTTCTACTATTATTTGTGGAAATTGCTTCCATCCATATGATATAATAATCTATGTCTATTAGCATCAAATTGTGGCCAATAAAAGAATTTGGATTGATTACACCAATAAAGTCTAAACCCCACTGCGCAAACAACCTTCTTTCAACAGCCAATTATAAAGGCATGGTTGTGTGTACTTTTATATTGGTTAATACTTGACATTTATGGTAATTCCTACCATATATATGAGCATCCTTGAAAATAGTTGGCCAATAGTAGCCCAATCTCAAGATTTTATGGGTTGTGGTATTGCTAGCTGGGTGACCACTACCTATCTTTTGATGTAAATTTTCTAGGATCTCCTTGGCTTATGCTATAGATCCACACCTAAGATATACACCTTCATATTTCCTTCTATAGATAATTCCTTTTTTTATCATGAAATGAGTAGCTTTGAGCCTCAAAGCTCTCCTCTTTTATCTATTATATTTTAGGGGACAAGTTCTCATAAGTATTGATTATTTCTATATACCACTCACTTTTAGAAACTTGTGCTTCACATACCTCTTCTATAGTGATCCATAGGTTAGGCTCTATCATGAGCTAAACAATACCTTATCCTCTAATGATCTTTATAGACCTGATCTCTAGGTCAAACTCTTACAACTTAGCCATCCATTTCCCTCAATGTTCCCTTAGCTCATTTTATGATAGGGTGAGTTTGACAATAGGATCTGGGACAATAGTAATGGTTTTATTCCTCAAAATGTAAAATTTAAATTTTTTCACCACTTTAACAAGGGTAAAGATCTATTTGCCGATCATGGAGTATTTGAGCTCAACATCCTTCAAATTTATACTCATGAAGGTAATCAAATGTTTTGCCTCTTCCTTCTTTTGTGTGATTATGGAAATGATTGTGTGTTTGGAAGTAAAGGAATATAAATATAAATCCTTGGTTAAATCTAAATTGATTAATACTATATCCTATGATATTGCATCCTTAATGTTATAAAAAGACTTTTTGTCATTAGTTTTCCATTATATCTTGTCATATTGTTTGAGCATGGTATTTAGAGGTTTGACAATTTCTGTGAAACTTGAGATAAACTTCTTGACGAAGTTAATCTTTCCAAAAAATGATTTTAGATCCCTTTTAATATTTATTGCCTTAATCTTTGAAATTTCTTGGATTTTATCAGGATGAATGGTGATCCCATCCTTAGTGATGGTGTGCCCCAATAGTTTGTCTTTAATGATTCTGAATATGTTTTTTTCAGATTTAATGAGGCACCAAATCTTTTTCACCACTCAAATATAGAATATAAGTGAGCTATATGGTCCTTTCTATTCTTTAAAAATACTATGAGATCATCCATATAAATAATTATACATTTTCTAGTCAATCTCTTGAAGGCATAATCCATTGCTTGTTGAAAGGTAGGTCATATGTTTATTAGGTTGAATGGCATCCTTTTATGTGCATAGGTTCCCCATTTCATGGTGAACATAGTTTTCATCCAATCTTTAGATTTTACTAATACTTGATTGTAACCTAAAAATCCATCCAAAAATGACATCATTTCAAAACTACTTAAAATTTGTAGTACCTCATCTAGTGAGGATAAAGGGTAATTATCTTTTTCAAAAGCCTTATTCATGTTTCTAAAGTCCACACACAATATAATTTCATCATTATTCTTCCTTACTGGGACCAAATTAGCCACCCAGGTTGTCGTATGGGGAAGATTATTTTGGCATTCATTAATTTCTCCACTTCTCTCTAGATAAGAGGTTCTAAGATAGGATTCATGGGATTTTGCCTTTGTCTAAAGGATTTATGATATTGCTTGAGAGGAATGGTATGAGTGATGACCTAGGATTCATACAATTTTAAATCCTAATGCTTATAGGTGATAACATCCCTGTACTAGGAGATCAAATCCCTCATTTATTTCCTTTCATTAGGAGTACAACTAAGACCAATATTGACATAATGTGGATTATGTTCATCTCCCATATTTTCTATCTTAAAGTATACTTCATTGACCTTGGGATATCAAAGTTATGCATGAGGATCCATTTCAAAAGGCCTTACTAGGAAGACTAAGCTAAATGGTATTCAATTTTTTCTAAGCTAGAGAATGCCTTCTCTATCCATTTCTTCTTAACAAAGGTGATTAACATCCTTGTCATCAATAATTTGGGACTTAAAATCCCATAAGTTAGTTAAGAGTTGGATAATCTAATGATCATCATCAAAAACCTAAAAATTCTCCTCATTAACTATAATAGATGGATAGTGAACCAATTTAATGGAAAATATTTTTACCTTGGATTCATACAGTGGTTCTAGATTAGTATCAATAGTGGCTTGATTTTGTTCTCTTAGATGTGCTACTATGTTGAAATATTCAAAGCTCTAAATTAAATACCATTCTCTAAGCTTATAAATTTTTAAAAAATATAATTTTCACTGGTATTTATTTCTTATTTGGTGAACTACCAGCTCTGAAACCTCAAATACCCTTAACTTTTTTACATTGATCTTATGTGCAAAATGTAGTACTAATATTAAATCCTCATACTCAACTCTATTATTCATATAGGGAAACTACAATCTATAGGTGGCTAATAACTTTAATTGAGGATCAATTAGTTCAATCCCCACACCTAATCCTTGCTTGGAATTGGATCCATCAAAATGTGTTGTTCATAGCTGATTTGAACCTTCAAGTTCCATGCTCTACACTAAATTGTGAGTGGTAAAAGTATAGATGCCCAATGAGGGAGAATCATACTTTAATTATTCATTCTTGATGTTATATTTAGTTATGGGGTATTTAATTTTTGGCTCTCTATAAATTATGATCTAGTTTGTAACTCCTCTCCATGTTAGCCAGATGTGTGAGAAGTTTATGGAAAGATATCCATTAAGTGTTTTAGACCAATCTTTATTAAGAAATAATCTGTAACCTTTAGGTATATCCACTACTAGGATATCAATATTCATATGGACTCTTGTCTCTATAGCTCCTTGAATGTGTGCATCATTTAGCTCTCCCACTATTGGTACTACAATCTTATCTAGTTGAGAGACTGATTTCTTTGAAGGAATAGGAGTAAGACCAAGATTTTTGCATATAGAAATGGGTATAACAATTTTAGATGATCCAAAATCAACCAAATAGATATGGATATTATTACCAAATACTCTAATGGTTAGTAAAAATAGAGGTACTTCAAGCTTACTCTTATATATGACATTGGTATCAGTAACATTCACTTCTTTTGCTCTATATGAAGTTGTCCTAGCTTTCTCCATAGGAGCCTTTCCATCGATAGACTTCCATAGTAGCTCTTTTTGTTTAGTGATTTGGGCTAACTTATGAAGTGTAATATTTGCCTTGATTTTCTTCATATCTTCCATGTTTTTGCATCCTTTAGGTTTTATCTATTCTTCCTTTCTTGGTAGTGGATCATTCCCTTTTAGAGGGGGTCGATTGTTTTCTACTTTGGGAATGGGAAAAATTACTATGGTGTTTAGAGGAGTCGATGTAGTTAAAGGCTGCTTATTCCTCAAGTTGTACACACCTCTTTGAAACTAATAAAATGCATGAACTTCATCCATATTATCCTCTAGTTCATTATCATCCTCTCCTAGGAAGGTAAATTCATGAGTCTCAAAGAATATGGTTGTGCTAGAAGATCCAGGGTCCTAATGAGATTCTGGTAGATTATTCATCTGATCCTACCTAGTCACTTCCCTCTGAAAGATTTCAAATGTTGTATAGAACTCAATGAAATCAATCTCACCTTGTTAAGGTGTATTTTATATTTTATACCAATTGGGAAGAGTTGTTTTAGTGATGTCAATCTCTGGGAGTCTACCAAATTATTCCATATTATTTACAGTCTTATTAAATGGATTGTTATATCTTTAGAAACTAGTTTTTTGGTTGCCCATCTAAGCATTGGTATTGCCCAGCTTTCACTACATATTCAAAAAATCATTACTCAATTTCTAAACCATCTTTTGGATAGAATCTAATTTAGCTTTTATAGAATATGTGCCTTATATAATAACCATGGGAAGTGCAGTTGCCTACTATTTCTATTAGTAACTACTACTTGTCACATGATTGTTTAGATAGCCAAAATTTGGTTGTGTCACTTGTGTCAATGGATGCAACGTCTATAGCTGATTTTGATTATATGATGGAACATTTTGCTTTATATATGGTATTAGATTAAGCACTATGATTGTATTACTGATAGTAGGTACCCCAAGTGTCTAGAGATTGAGTTATCTATCAATGTTAATGGCTTTTTGAAATGCTAATGCTAAAGTATTGGTAGTAGGTGATCTTTTTAGGAACATAGTGGTAATAGGATCTAAGGCATTTTATACATCTCTAGTGCTAATTTCATTTGTGGTTTGTACCCTAGGGTCAACCAATTATACATCTTTTTCCATCTTGCATTGAAAGCATGTATGGGTTCATTGGGTTCTCTCTTCATGCTATTTAAGTGTTGATATACTAATTCATGATTAATGACCTACCCAAACTATGTAAGAAAAGTTGTTTGACAATCCTCCCCATTAGTGATGGAGTTTTTTGTTAGATTTAAATACCAATTATAAGCAGCATCCATTAAAGTAAAATGGAATAAATGACATGCAACATCTTCATTCACTACATTCATTAATCTTAAGGCAGCTTTAACATATTTAATATGATATTCTATGGTCCTTGGCCCCAAAGGAGAAAAGGATGGTAGATAATTTTTGAGGTTCTAGGGTAAATCATGCATATCCCCTAGGATGGCAATGGTAGATCCAACTAACTAGGGCTCTTATTGTGTCATTAGTTGATTAACAAGTAAAGGGTTCCTTACAGGTAAAGGGTGTCTTAGTGAAGGTGGGTTGTTTTGAATTAGAGCTATTGGGATAAGTCTAGATCTCCTATGGATTGTCAAGGGTGATACTAATTAACAATCTTGGGAATTAGATATTGTCACTCTCCTAGGTGAGTCCATTATAACTCTATATAAGGGATAACCTCTATTATTGAGAGGAAATTCAAGGCCCTCCTTTTAGTGCTATTCAAACTATTGATGTGGGTTTTATGCACACCAAAACCATAATGAGGTAGCCTCTAACATTTTAAGATCTTAATGGAGTTAAACTCTACTTCATGGAATGAGTTGTAGGTATGTGGTTTTAAAAACCTATTGATGAAATATATGGTAGGGTATGCAAGTTGTTAACAAGGTTTTTTTATGGAGGTGTGGATCTCTAATAAAGTGAATTCCTATGTGAGTTATATGGGTGACCGGTATTTAATCTAGAGTGGGTAGATCTTAATGAAAAAACACAAAAGAAGGGTAAGGTAGGGTAGAAAATAAATATTTGTGGGTCTCAATAATTACATCCTTGGTTGGTTTCTGGATAGACTGGTGTTCTCTAAAACTAGTGCCAATTGTTAGTAGCAATTTCACACATGCAAATAGGCATGACACAAAAATTCTAAGGGAACGAGGATGTAAAAAGTCCACTATCCTCATACAAAGGTTACTCCTATTAGAGTTAATATTTCACACCCTTCAATCAGTAGATTATTTCTTGGCCTAATGGATTATCTAAGGTAGTTATAATATACACTTAGAAAACTACATCAAGAAAACATAAATACGCATCCAAAAGTATGATTCAATCTAACTTGACTATTTCAATCAACACATTCACCAATATTCAATAGTTGTTTCACATATAATATTAGCACTCCAATTAAAGTATTCAATAATATATTCTTTGCATTATCACACTAAAGATTTATTGAAATAACAATCATAGAAATAAAAATGAATAACACAACAATGGAAAGAAAATACTCAAACAATCTGATTGATAACCAAACTAGCTTTTTGCTCTATATTCCAAAAAAAAAAATATGGGTGGTACAATTATATATGTAGATCCTAGGGATGGGTCATCTCATCCTCCAAGTATATGCATGATTGTTACATTTTGTAGTTAGAATGTGTTTTTCTAACTGTGGTTTATAACCGTTTAATAAAAAACTAAAAAATCTATAAATTGACAAATTGACTTCAAAAAAACATGCAACATGTGCATGAGAAAGTAAAAAATAAATTTTATAATGATTTGTCTATTTAATAAGGTGAATCTAAATATATGTGCCACCAAGAGTAGCAAATGCATGTGTATAAGGATATATGGTCCAGAGTGCTACATGGGCTTTAGTATGAGTAGAAGTTGAAGTAAAAGCTAAAGATGTAGCTCCACTACTAGAAGTTTGATTCTTCTTATTATTATTCTCCTCATATACTTTGTCTATTGTTGCATCTTGATGATGAATGATGTCCAAGTTAGGTAGTGAAGGTCGATGGAGTCTTTTAGTTTGTTTGAGGAGTCTTGCATGTTCATCTTTCATTTTCTGGAACTTACCCTTAAAAATATCTACTTATATCACCTTCTTCCTAACCTTACTTAACTTTATTTATATGATTTCTACCACCAAGCCTTGTATACTTTACTTGAATTTATCAGTGACCTCCTAAAAAAATTTGTCTAAATTGATTCTACTAATCAATTTTCCTATAGAATCCCTTACTTTAGATAATTTTAAATTATTCAAAATTTGGAGTTGGGACTCATGCCCCTAGTACTCTAATATTAAGGCTTTAACTACCATTAACCACTCCTTGACCTCCTCATGTTTTATTACCACCAATTTTAGGACATTGGATGCCTTGAATGTAATCATTAGATCAAGATGGTTGTACAATGAGTTGCCTATGTAAGTAACTAGCATTTTAAGCTTGGTACTATCCTGAGCCAAAGAGCCACATAGTTGATTTACTTGGCTTATGTGAGGCACCATCTTATCCTTCATGAATTCTATGAACTTTAGAGAATTATAGAATTTAGAATCAACTTCTATAACCTTAGCTTTGATACTTGTAGGAATGTGCATAGTGCTAGATTTTTCTTTAAGCTACTGAATTTATGCCCATAATTCCTACACTTCCTCCTCTATCTCCTTCTGAATTAACTTTGTACCTTTTTGGATGGCCACCACCACATCCTTGTGTGCTTGAGAAAGGTCTAAAATATTTTTTCATATACAAACTCCCTTGGATACCTATTCTACCTCTTTGTGAGGGAGAATACTGGCTACCATTCTTCAAGAATGATGTTTACACCCTGGTCATCCCTAAATTTTCTCTTTTTCACTCTTTAGATTTAACAAGTTGAGGGTTTAAATAAAGTGGACATAGATGGGATTTTAGTGACCTTAAAATCTATAATTTTTTCCTCAAATCTATAGCCTAGGGTGGAATGTTGAGGGGTATCTCAGCAAAATAATTTCTTGGTCAGCCTCCTCTTCTTCCCTCTTCTATGTCTTATTGGCCTTGGTTAAGACATCGAATAAGGAAGGCCATATTATTTTAGACCATTCCACTCCTCCAATTTGAAAGAGTGGATGGACTACAACTATATCAAGTTTTGCCTTCCTTCTCTTGATAGTCCTTCCTACTATGGTTTCTTCTATAAAAGTAGATGTGGGGAGTAGAAGGGAAAGCTGTATAGATTGAACATGAAGTTGGGGAGTAGTCAGAGTAGTCTGCACCTTCCTAGTTGCCTTCTTTTTTTTGTGAAGTCTCATAGTATAAGTACCAGTAGGCATAGAGCCAATGGTAATGGTAAATTGTGTGCTAGTGATAGTGGAGGGATTAATGGTGGTTGTGAAAATGAATGGGGTGGATGAGGTAGAGGTAAATTCCATAGAAGATGTAGGTGTTGAATCAATCATGGAAATTGAAGCCAAAGGAAACATGGAAAAGGTTTGAGTACCTTGAAGTTGAAGTTTAATTGGGTCCCCTTGAAGGCTTAAAGCCTTAGCCTCTTCTAACTTAGCATACTCATTTGAATCATCTGCTAGTTCCTTGATGATAAATTCATCTCATCCACTTGGTTGTGAGGTTATAGGTAGAGTAGACAAGCTTTGAGATGTATGCATTTTGGGGATACCTATAGGATTCTTGGGATTTATGGTATAGACCAAAGGGGTATTTTCTTAAATAGTAAAACCCTAATAAGTACATGTTTTTGTTTATGAAGTAGCCACCCCAGTAGATGAAATAGTAGGCACATTGGGGGTGACCATAGGAACTTGAATAGTGATAGTAGTAGGCATCTTTTACATCTCATCTGACTCCTCATTAGAGTATAAGTTAATTAGATCTCCCCTTTCTATTCTTCTTTATGTACTAGGCTCAGAGAGCCCAAGATCTTTATTGATTGATTTCAATTTTAGTTTTAATGGAAGTCCTTGGAATGAGGAAGCTTCCTTATTTTTGGATTTCCCTATCCAAAAATCCAAATGCAACCATATTTTGAATAGAGTTATTTTACTATTTAGTTCCTTATTGGAAGTAGAAGGATCATCTTGGATCATTTATAAGTGATCCTCCTATAACCCAATAATTTGTGCTCATTCTAGCACCTCTTCATCCATCTTAGCATTCATAAATGTAAAGTCATAATAATAGGGATGGTGGAAATAAGGAATGTTGAAGCCATAGATGTGCTATTGGATCCACCCATGGGGGTCCCAATCTTTATATGCCATTTTAGGGAAGCCATAATGATTCTTCTTGAATACAAAATCTCCAAGATGTTTCCTTATCTGGTAAACCATCCTACCAAATAAAATTAGGCTTCTAAAGAATAATCCTTCCTTTTACTTGGCCATGTCTTCCTTAATGTTATTCCATAACTATAAAGTGATCTCTTGTTCTACTAACTTATCAGGTACATACCTCAAGAGACTTAAGGGCTCCACCTTATTCCCCAAACCATGATGATAGTAATGTCTGGGTACAAGAAATAATCTCCCTTTCCACTCAAATTCTTTATAATGTTTTCACCTAGTCAAGGCATATGTGAGATGTGAATTGTTTTCCATACCTATGAATAAACATCCTCACATATTTTGACCATATGCTTGTGATAAGAATATATGTAATGAATTGAAAATCGTCATAGATTCTATTTTTTATGCAATCTATGGCCAGAGTCCATATATTTCCAAATTATTTATAATAGGTCCCCATGACTATGTCAACCAAATATAAAATCATAAAAAATTATCCCATAGGAGTGGGATGTCTATCTATGTGTAGAATCTACTCTCTCAATCTCAAGCTAATTACTTCTCCAAAGGCATAAGTAGTAACATGTGATAGCATCATATGTAGTAATGGCACCCAATCTAAGTTTACAAAATGGATGTTGGGAATCCTATATAATCTATTAAGGCCATACCTATTTGGATTCCCATTTTAAATTTGTTGATTGGGATTTCTTCCTTTAGCTTTGTTCCTTACTAGGTGATAGTCTTATCTATGAACAACCATGATGTAAGCACTTTTAGGATTGATGTTTCAAATTTGAATTATACCCAAGTGTTTTTGTCATATTAGATGTATTGAATGCTAAGAGATAGATACATTTGAAATTCATTCTCAAAGATACACATGACCAATGTGTCATCATAGGAGTGCAAGAGGTAGTCATCTTGTGATATTTTTCTAGAAGAGAATAAATCCCTGAGCAAGTCTATACATGGAATGACCTCTAGTTTTTCTATGGAAAAGTGTAATCTTTGGTGTTCAAAGGATAAAATATCTTTTACAAATAATCAATCTACCAAGCTCATGCCATTATCTAATGAAAACATGTGTACTTAATCAATCACATCCCAAAGTTATGGATAGTTACAATACTTATCTTGGAATACCTTTACATTAAATACCATATCCTTAAACTCTATGGAATCCTTGATTGAGAATCTAGAAGGAGGATTAGTTCCTTATGATGACCTCAATGAGTAATCCATAGCCATGTTTGTGTACCTATATCTTTCTCAATGTGTAACATGTTATGTATACTTATATATTAATGTGATTGAATTAGATCTAGCTTGATTGTTGTTCAATTTATACTCTTTGAATTATAAATTAGGTCTCTCAATCACTATTTGAAAAAGAGGATGCTTTTATTTCAAGATAAAATGGATGAAAATAATGTCTTCAATGCTTATGTATCATCTATAAAGGATCTTTCATTGAATACTAGTTTATGTGATATTAAATATGCAACATTCTCTTTTCAAATTTGTTAGCTTGGGTTGGTGGGGGCTTTTAGCATTTATCAAATAGGAAATATTTTATTTTTACTAAGTATGTAATTAATTTTAATATTTTTATTTATAATAAATCACTTATAAGTGTAATGTTATAAAATTTACTTTTAATTCAATGTTTGTGGATAATTCTCTCAGGGGTAATCATTTTGGACAAAGTGTCTGTAATAATTGTTTTGAAGGAGCCTTATCAAAAGTCTTGAAGTAATTATTTTAGAGGGTTATTTCATGGCTAAAGGGTACTTTAAAACTTCCTAAAGGATACTTATTATATGAAGGGTCTAGTTTGTATGGAATTTTTCTCATGACAAAAGTCCTAAAGGGTCTACTTCGTAAATGCCTAAGGGCACTTCTAAAATTCTTGAAGGGTAATTTAGAGGGATGAAGGGCACCTTTTGATTCCTAAAGGGAAATTTTATACATCTAAGGGTCACTTAAAAGGTCCTAAAGGGTAATTTTTGAAAAACCTAAAGGGTATGTGCCTTTAACTCTGAAGGTTGGTTCTAGAATTTTGAAAGGTAAGTGCCCTTTAGAGGAATTATTTTAAGGATTTTACATCAAATAGAATGCCTAAAATAAAAGGTTTGAATAAAATGTTAGGAAATGATGATTGGATATTCTATAAATGCTAAAAAGTCCTTTTTGAAAGAGCCAAAGGGTATGTGGCCACTTGGAAAAGGGCACATAGCTTAAGACAAAGATCTGGTAGGGTAGGTTCAACCACAACTAAAGTGTAGGCTCACAACAACTAGCCCAAAATATAAAGGCTGAAGGGAAACTTAGATTCATGACATAAGGGGAAGGTAAAACATCATAAGGGTATATCTCAAGGATATAAGGACTAAAACAATAGTTTTAAATGGTATACCTACATAAAACTTAAAGGGTATGTGCCCTAAAAAAGTGGTCAAGAGGGGGAAAATGGTCAATTAAAAAAGGTCGAAGGGTAGGTTGGTAAGGAAAAAAAAGGACATATTTCAAAATCTTTGAAGGGAAAGTCAAAAATACTAAAGTATAATTTGGTAATAGTCTGAAGGGTCTACTATGTATGGCTTTCATCTATGACAAAAATCCCAAAGGATCTACTTTGTAAAAGCCAAAGGGAACTTTCAAAACTCATGAAGGATACTTTTGTATGGTTGAGGATCATTTTGAAAGTTTTGAAGGAAACTAGAGGGGGTCAAAATGATAATCCATCACAAATTTGTTTTAGGTAAAATGTATGTGGTCCAAAATCCTTTAAGGCAAGGAGTCCATAGGATGAATTCTTTCCAAAGAATTATTTTGTACAAAAAGTCTACAACAATTATTTTGGTAAAATAAGGATTTTGAGATAACTAATATCAAAATAAATAGAACCAATAACTTATTGAAACATAACATCCAAAGAGATAGTTTTACACAAAAGGTTGAAAAATAAATCCAAATAATTCATCTGCAATACATAGGTTAGTCTCATAAACACAACACAATGCCGATATTAGCCTGCTAAGAGCAAAAATACTTTAAATTTTCCAAGATTTCAAGATTTAAAAAAAATTAAATTGCCCTATATTTCCCCAAATTTTCATGAACATAAATTACAAGGCTCAACCTTAGGATAAAATATGAAAAAAAATTGGACCCCCATTTCCTGCAATGAAAAGGGGGATATTTAGTACAACAAAGGGGTTATTATTTGTCATCTTTGCCATGAACATGTTTTGTCACTACATCACTTGATATAAAATATTTATTTTTAGATATCATTAAACTATAAATTAATTAATGAAAAAATAATTGGTATGAGGTAGGATCATTATATGATTATTAATCTTGCATTAATATTATATCAAAATCATTGATAATATTGGAAAGGCTTATGTAGTTACTGAATTTTTGTCAAGCTTGAATGTTTCAAGTGAATATGAGCAAGTAGAGAACAATTTTATAGATGATCAATTATTCAAAAATTTAGCACACACCCCATGGTTTTTTGATATGGCCAAGTATCTATCTTAAGTAAAATTTCCTTGTTATTTCATTGATAAAGAAATGAAATGGTGTGATAGAAATAATGCTAAATTAATTAATGGTGTTATATTTAAATGTGGACTTGATATGATGCTTTATAGGTGTGAAAGAGAGAATTAAATTTATATTATCCTAAGATCTTTCCATGAAAAACTAGGACACCATTATTTATCCAAAAGGATTATTCATAGATCATTGGGGTTGGATACTATTGGCCTACCCTTCACAAATATGTGAAAAATTATATCTAATAATGTGATCCTTTATAAAGGATGGGAAACCCCACATTATCCAATGAGATGATACTTCATCCTCAAGTTATTTTGAGGACCATTTGATAAATGGGGGTTGGATTTCATTGGCCCAATTAATCCACCATCTCAAGGAAAAGAGTGCATCCCTAATATGTATGATTATGTCAAAAGTGGGTAGTGTGGTTCAATATCTATCATTACTATTTTTTATACTACATGATCATGCAACATTTTGGAGTACTAAGATTAATAACATTAGATTAAGGCCATTAATTTACATCTAACATGATCAAATATTTCATAGAATACTACCAAATGACCCACTAGAAGTAATCACCATACCATCCTAAATCCAAAGGTCAAGTTGAGGTTACCAATAGAGAATTAGAGAAAATATTGATCAAGATACTAATAATTAGTATAAATGGTTAGGAAATTAAGCTACTTAAAGTAGTATTGGCCTAGAACAAAACATATAATACTAACACAATATTTTTTCCATATGCACTTATGTATGGGAATAATCCATTCCTTCCAATTGATTTTAAGTTGAAACTCAAGATACTAAGAACAACAATAGATGTAGGCATAAATATGGATGAAGTAAAAAAAGATATGGTTCTTCAACTAAATAAACTATATGAGATGAGACTAAAGGCATTGCACCAAAAAAAATTGATTCAACATAAGAGGAAGGAATGGCATGATGGTCGCACCAAGGAAATGACATTTAAGGAAGGATATTAGAGTTGGTTGTTTGATTTGAAATACCATAATTTCAAAGATAAACATTATACTATATGGATAATTCCTTGTAAATTATAATTTTTTTGGTAATGGATCAGTTAAATTATTACCAAAGGACACTCTTGGTGAATGGACATAGGTTGAAGATCTACCATCAACCTCAAAGTAAGGATGAGTTCTTAAAAAATAATTGATCTAAAAAAGAATTTGGGTATATTGAATAATCTTGCTTTTCTATCATAACCAAAGAATGAGATTTTGAGTTCCACAAAGGAAGATGATTAAAAACATATATATATATATATATATATATATATATATATATATATATATATATATATATATTGAGTTCTTTTCTAGTGAATCAAAAATAAATAATATGTCACCTATATGATGTAATTTGTGCAATCATGATGTAAAAAAAAAAAAAAAAATTACAGATTCATCATGATAGAGATATCTCAAGACACAAACCAAATCAGGTAAGGGACTAGCATGGGATTTTTTCATGAGGAAAAGGATAGGGATAGATTTGGGTCCTCTAAAGTCACTCCATAGATAAAATAATTACTTATATCCCCTCAAACCATCCCATATCATATATTTCTCAAGTTCTAGTATATTTTTTGAGGCATGTAAACTAATTACATAGTGATTAAGTATGCCTTGTTATGTTATTTATTGAACAATATTATGCTCTATTTATCACAAAAAAATCCCAATTTATAATCTACTACTTCACTCCTCCAAATTTATTTCCAGGATTTCCTCATAACACCAAATATCTTTGAAAAATTCACATAATTGGATAGAAGAATAAATAAAAACTTGAACCTTAAACACTACTATTATAATATGAGGTGGCGGTAGTGATTTTTGAAGAAGTTAGGTGGATGGAGTTTCTCAATAAATTTTAGGGCTATGATGAGTAGTTGGTTGAGTTTATCATCAAACTTGAGGGGGAATATACTTTTTTAAAAACATCAATATTCCTATTAATAACATTATAATTAGTCAAAAATTATGGATTATAAAAACATTCATGAGGATTTTATGAAAATCCACATTCAAAGACATATTTTAGATCTTCTATGAATATGGAGAACCCATACCTGAACTAATTATTATTCCTTAGGGGATAACCAACTAAATGAAGAGATAAATATTGATAGAACCATGGAGAACTATTACATTTTGGGTCATAAAATTATTTACTTATGATGGACAATATATTTCTCTTAGAGGGCATGCAATTAAAATTTTGAGCCATATAATTCAAGGACTAAATAACACTGAATCAAGGGTTAATTTTTCATATTTTCTCTATTAATATATTAAGGTTATGGTATGAAAGTATGAATAAGGTGTATCCTCCATTAGACATCATGGAATGATTCATCTTGTATGCCAAAATGACTTCTTAACAAAAATAGATGGAGAGGTTAAATGTGAATCATTAAGTTATAAAACAAAACTAAGTCAAAATATATAAATTTGTACTCATCTCTCACACCTATATTTGGCACATAGGAGGAAAATAACAATGAGGATCCATCTCTGTAATTGGGAGAAAAAGGAATTGAACACAAAGATAACCAAAGTGAGTTATGTATAGAATTTGTAACCTATTACTAACCAAATACCCATCATATAAATATCTGATGAGGAGGAATAAGTTTCGGAAACATCTCAGCCTAGGGTTATAAGGAGAAGTGCAAGAAGGAACAATCTAATGGAAAAGGAAATATAAAAAAACCATACCTAGGAGGAAGAGAAAGCTCATCCTACCTAAAGAGGATGATGTAGATATGAATTTTTTATATACTCTTGGTAGTCTCAATAAAAGACAACCTTCTAAAGATCTAGATACAGTAGAGGAACTTGTAAAAGAGTAGGTTATGTAATAACCCTTAAATGAAACTAAGTAATTGGTATCCATGGAATAAGTATTTTTAACTAGAGAAACTATCAAATAGCCCATTCCATATTATTCATCTAAGCCACCATTACACAAAATAAAAGCTACAACTTTAGAGGAAGAAAATCAAAATTTTAACCATGATGAGGAAGAAAAAGTATAGTAGGCCATGATTATGTAAAGGGTAGAAGTAGATATAAAATATAAATAATAGGAAATAACCTTCCTTAAGAAAAAAATACAATGTAAGGAATAAGTTATCCAATATTTAAAAGAGTTTAAAAAACTAAAATTTAGTTTCTTAATAAAAATAATTAAATTAATTAATTAAAATGTAAAATTGTGGCACCTAAAAAAATTAGACTGTGGTGTGTAAACATTATTATCTTATGATCATATCTTGGTCACTTGGGCATAAAATTTTCAAACCTAAAGGGGGTAAAGGTAGATAATATGAAATTAAAAATGGATCTTGAGTATGATAGGAAATAAAAATAAAAATTAGAATCCATATTACAAGTAGCTTGTGCATTGGGTGAAAAAATCCTAGCTTGTAGGAGGCCCACCTCCAAATATGTTCTATTTATTGAACACTTATATATATGGAAATTGCTAAGAATTTCCTATTGTGTCCCCTATGACTAAAAGATGATAACACATTTGTTGAAGATTATCACACATTTACCCCTGAGCAGTAATTTTTTTTTTTTAGTTTTATTTGTGTAAATTTCTCCTAGGACACATGTACTCATTCTAAATTAACCTATTTTTATAAGTATAAATTAAATATTTCACCCGAACCTTATAAATTTAGATTTATTAGAGTAAAAAAATATAATAATAGTATGTACAAGTCAAAATTGTTGGGATTTACATGAGACCTAAGCAACCTAATCTAGATATATTGGTCATGGATTTATGAATAATTTTGTATGTCCCCAAGATTAGGGAACAATGTATAAACATCTTGAGTAAATGCATCTCTCATTTTGATGAGTATTTTCAACACAATCACAATACCACCCTTACTTCTTGTGATCAGAGGTGTGATACAATAGGTATTCCTTTGAAAATATGGGAGGTTATTTCTCCCAACAATATCAAATTTTGTCTCAAGAGAGATAGAGATATCATAACACTGATGCAATAATTTTATAAAACATATCAGCGATAATGGATTGGAATATAGTATAAGCCACCATTGATTCTTAGTCATATTCCCTCATGAAAATATTTATTAGATCATGTAGAAGAAAATTTTGAAAGGTGTAACACCTAGATTAGTACATACAAAGGTTAAATTATCATAACATAGCTACATTTGGATCCTTATTATGACACTTATAAACCTAAAAAAGAAACTATAAGATATTTTATCTAGTAGAGAACATAAGGGATATTAGATGGTAATAAGACTTGCAGAAGGTAAAGCGTGGGGAATGATGATCCCATAAAATGTCTCATTATATATAAAAATTTGACTTCATTTTTCCATGAATAATATTCATTTTTTTGTGGATTTATATTTTCATTATATAACTCATTACTTTAATGTATAAAATGATTACTTTGCCTTGATTATTATATGTAAGTTAGTGTTTCTTGTTTTCACCACTTTGTTCTAGAAATTTGCATTAAAAGTCATGAATTTTTTGTTTACAGATCATCAAGATCTAATAGAGGAAAATAGTGTGTTCTAGCAAAGAAAAATCGCTTCAAAAGATTAGCTCAAACAAGCTCCAATAACTACTAGTCTAGGTCTAATGATCACTAGTATAGCTTCAAAGATCACCAATCTGGATTGGAGATGTCCAGACTGGCTCTAGAGATGCTTAGTTTAGGCTTAAAGGATTTAAAGAGATAAAAAATAGAATTTAAAAAAAATTGCATCTTTTTTAAAACCATATATACTTAATCATAATCATCATACCCTATTTTTGGACCATTTCTATAAGTCATGTATAAACTTTCTAAAAGTAGTATGTATATTTTTAGCCATAAGTATATATAGTATTTTTTCAACAATAAACTATAAGTACTATAATAGGCTATTTATTGTGGATCTTGGAGAGCACCCTAAACTATTTGTGGATCATATAAGGAATGTGTCTTTAGTTATGCTTAATAACAATAATCTTCAGATAGAGGTAGCTCTTTGGTGAAAGATGTGGGTGAAAAAATAGCTAGGGCTGGAGCTACCTTTCTCCCCTTAGTATCTATGCTCTAAAGCTAAATGTTCATCCTTGAGTAATTAATCTTTGAGTCATTGGTAGAGATGGGATTTGAGGCCATGTTTAAGAATGGTACTAGAATAAATCTGGGATAAATGTTTCAAAAAATGGTTGACTCTTTAGTTTTAGGGGCGGATATGGTTAGCACTATTATTTTTTTAGAGTCAAAAAGATTGTATGAGAAATCAAAGAAACATGGTCTCCTTTGGGATGGAACATACAATGTTAAGGGCTTAAAGTTACTAATGATTGGGTTAGTCAAGATCCTTTAATCACTAGAAAACATTTAGAATTCCTGACCTTTGATGAGGGAGTATATTTGGGCCTAGGCATTATAAAATCCATAAACATGACCCTCTATCAAATTAGGGGATGAATGGAATTTGGATGGTCTTTTTTTATGTCCTCGGTTGGAAGGATTCCTAAAAGAATCCTCCTCTACAATATTTACACAATAGTTTTAAGCTCACTTCCTTATGGTCATCAGGCTCAATACAACACTCCTCAAAAGAGGGATAAAGTATGGAGCCAAAAAAAATTCTAAGGAGTTGCAACTTTTGTTTTTTTGCTTGAAAATATGTGTGAATGCCACATTTGTCTAGAAGTCAGTTTAATTGATTCCAATGGAAGTGACCTCATGACTTGATCTTGAGTTATTCATCTAAGGAAATCCCATTATTTGAAGTTAGGTGGAATAATTAGGGTCTAATCCAAGCTTATATCAAATTTGATTTTGGAGGTACAATGCATAATGATAGCTATCAGGTTTTGAACTAGGATATTCTAGTCAGGAAGATAAGACATTGTCATTGTAATAGTTTGTCTAACTTTATTCCTCTATTTTACCCTACTTAGATATATTATGAAGTTGACTGTACTAATTTTGGATGTTAAAATGCTAACCTTCCCTTGGCTCAGCTAATTCATGTTCCTCACTAGTTTTGTTTTCTTGATATGGCCTTGAGTTAGATATGACTGTCTCTAAGTTGGAATTACTAGAAGAAGGATGATGTGGACATATGGGCTTTGACTTTTCTTATTCATTACTTTTGTAATGGTGGCTTTAGTAGTGGTTGGTCATATGGATATTGGACTGATTTGACTTCTTTGATAGGCTTTGATTCCATGAATTCAAATTCTAATTTTATCCACTTTTTTTGGGATGACTATTGTCACATCTACCTTGTTAGACTTAGGCCATTAGATTATCCACATTGGTGGCTTCTAATATTATGTTTTTTTATCTATCTTATCTATGTTACCCTAAGGCCCTTACTAGGCTTGAGTTTTTGGGGGACCTATTATGGTTGTATTTTCACTTTTGATGATTCAATATTTAATTTGAACTTTTCTCTTACAACTTAGATCCCCATGGAGGTTATTTATCCAAAAATGTGGATGACCTAGGAAGTGGAAGACCTCCTTTTCCTTTTGATCTCATGTTTTTTAGCTTATTCCTTGTTGTGCTTTTTCAAGTTGTGAAATTCAGTGGGAGGATAGACCCATTAAATATAAATCTATTGTATGAAGGCTATGTAAAAGACCTTGGTAGTAGAAGACCTCCTTCTCTGGTAAACCTTCTAGTTTGTAGTGCCCTTAGAGAAGACACGATGAAGGGATAATTCCCTTTGAGTTTTATTATTTAGCACGATCTTTATGTTCTATAGGTTAAGAGATCCTTAAAACCCCTAGTTGTGGGAACCTTTAAAACCCTCATGTTATCTTATCTCAAACTGATCCCTGGGATCTTTATTTCTCTTGTTAAAGTTTTGAGGATCCTTCAAACCTCTTGATTGTACTTGTAGGTTATGGGACCCTCAAAACCCTTAGTTGTGGGAATCCTTAAAACCCTTAGGTTATCTCATCTCTCCAAGATCATAGGTACATTTGATTCTATTTTAAAATGTTGGGGGAGCCTTCAAAGCCTCTTTATTTTTTTTAATTTTAGGGGGATCCTTTCCCTCTTTATAGTGCCTGGATGTGGGTCCAGTTGTTAAAACCCTCACCTCTTAGTTCATAGCTCCAATTTCAAAAGCATTTTACCCTATCAAATAAAAAATGTTTCTATAATATAAATGGTTTCAAATATAACAATAAATTATATCAAAAAATAACCAAAGGTAATATATGAAAATCAATTAAAACACTCTTCAGCTAGTTTGTCCCTTGAAAAATTGAAATGATGTTGTTATTTTTCTATTTTCAATAGAAAATATCTTATTTAGTTATGGTCTTGTTATGATGTTAGTATATTTTAATAAACTATTGTAAAAAAATTGTCACATATAAACAACATAATCTTGCTAATATGGAGGAGAGAATAGAATGAGATTACATAACAAGTATATGAATGAAGCATAGAACTAAGCTTTTCCCAGCATTATAAGCATTTTTAAAATTAACGAAGAATTGATTTCATGAAATTTATACAAGTCTAGTGTGATATAATCTTATTTCAAGGGAGATAAAGGTCCCACTCAACAAAGGAATAAGTCTCTATGATTGGTATTTATATGTTTATTTCATATCATTTTATGTTTTAAAGATTTTCATTCATTCTTTCATTTAATGTTTTATATTTCAATTATAGGTCTATGTGTTAATATATGTGTTCTAAAAAAATATAATTCTAAATAATTATCCTTTTAAATAAAATAGATTAATTGTGTGTTTTTCTCATGAAATTTAAATTTATGAAAATATACTATAAGTGTGATCCCTTCAAAGCAATTTAAATTATATCAATGTTTTTTTTCCAAGTAATTTCAATTCTGGAAACATGTGTTTCACTTCCAATAATTTTTAATTCAACAAGTATGTTTGATTTCATAATTAATAGAGTATATTCTAACTAGATAAATTAGATTATATATTTATAAGTAGATGGACCACAAATCACCCATAAAATAAATAGCTATTAGTCATTATTTGGCATACCTTAATGTTAACTACGATTAGAAACTAACTATGGTTTGATATGATATTGATTGAACTTAGTTGATTAAATAAAGAGAAAAAAAACAATCCTCATCAATGGTAGTTGAATAAAATGAATGTATTGATCTAGTTGATGCAATGTCAAATAATACATTACTTCTCAAGAAACCACAAGATCTCTCTTGCACACTATTACCAAAATTAATTCATCAAAAATAAGCACAAATAATATGCAAAATAAATTCTCCCATAATGATATTCATAATTCTATGTGTGTCAACCAACTAACCAATCCAATATAAAATGGATTTCATAATAAATAGGCCTACGAGGTTTTGAAAAAAAATGGTTGTTGTGATCTCATTAAATATAAGAGAATCTACTATTAATGTTCACTCAATATAAGGCTATTTCCATGGCCAAAATGTCTCCTATTTGAAGTAATTTTACAATACATTTTCACTTTGAACTCTATTTTATACATTATTTAAATTGTTGGAAAGATATTAAAGATACAACTTTCATTTTATATGATTTTGGTGATTCTTTACACAGTTTTAATGATTATCAAAAGAACAAAAAGAATAGTTTGACATACAAAAAAGAATATGATGTAAATTTTTAATAAAAATTCACTTCGACTTCCATTTTTATAAAATTTATATAACTACAATTTTTTTGATTTAAATTTCATTTAATACACTTTTGATAATTCCCTATGGATATATTTATATTTTTAAAACACAAAAAAACAATCTTTTGATATATGTTAAAAGATACTTTTTTTTTCTTTTAAAAATTTATAAAATACATATGGAATCATAAAAAGTGTATAGGATCAAATTTTTAGGTCTCTTTAGCCTATTTTCAATGATATATATATATTTATCGAAATAGAGGTCAAAGTGTAATTTTATTCCAAAATTATGAAAGATTATTTTTTATGTTAAAATATATTTTTAATCCATTTTAAAAATCATTAAAAATATATGGAGAATCATAAAAAAATATACTAGTAAATTTATAGGACTCTTTAATATATTTCTAATGGTTTAAACAATGCCCAAAACTAAGGCATGGTGAAATGATATGGTAAAAATAAGAAATATTCCTCAATAGGAGACATTTTGGCCATGGAATAACCTTATGAAAAATTTACGTGTGCATAATAGTTTGTCCTCAACAATACACAATAAAATCCCAAATCAATCTTACTTATGTAGGTGAGTGTGAAAACACTCAATCTAAAATATATTAGGAAATAAATTGGTTGAATTTGGTTGATGTAGTATGGTCACAAACTATTCTATATCAAGTTGACCAATGCAATTGGAATAAATCTAGTAAAATTAAACTATATTAGGTAGGCTAATGTAGTTTAAGGAAAATGCAAATCTATATTAATTTGGTTTATGTACTTAGAAAAAACACAAAATAGTATTGTGTTAGATAATACTATCTAGAAATTATAGGAGAGATGAAAACTATCATTCATTAGGTTCACTCTAGTAAGTCATTACCTAACTAAAAATCCATTGTCAAGCATAAAATAAGAAAATAAAGCCATGTATAATAAATTATATTTGTATATTCACATCATATGAGGTGGTTATAATTCATAATATAAGTTACTATATATAGGAGATATAAATTAAATTATATATAGCTAAATTATTAAATTTGGGTGCACTAATCAATTATGTGCATCTTCCAAACTCTAAATCTCAACTATTAACTCCCTAAATAGAGATAGTAATTCAATATTCTAAACTAATTTATTATTTACCTAATTTAGAATAATTTAACACCCTCACATAATTTAATAGTTAGGGAGATAAGGGAGATAAAGATAAACCAAATATGGGCCTTGCTAACTATTAATAATAAGGTACCCATGTACAATCAAAATGATTTTAGTGGAGGGAATGTCACTATGAAATTATGTCTATATGAATGGTCTAGACCCACTACTTGATCACAAAAAATATTAACTATATTCACTAGAATAGTGCCTTATGAAAATATTAACTATATTACAAAACTCTTGAAACACTTTAAGTCCACTTAAAGTGTAGTTTGTCATCTTATAAGGATAGTTCCAAAATTTATAGATCCCCCATGTGGTGTTAAGAGTGCTTATTATAGATATGGAAGTACACGGAGTTCATCTGGTTCTTCATTGAATTCATCTTAACATTTGGATCTAGTATCAAAAAGTCTAAATAGGCAATTTGAAGAGGCCATATCTCACACGTGTAGATGAATCAATTAAAATTGGTTATATGGGTTTCTACACTTTTGTGCCAAGATATTTTTCACCAAATTTCAATTCCTCCACCAAAGCACATCAAAATATATTGAGGTCCAAAGTTGCCTCCCCATGCATTTTCGCTACGTTTTCCATACTTAACCAAATAAGTGAGAACGTCACCAAGACATCATGCAAACTAGATATGGACCAGTCAACTTAAAAATTTTATATCTTCAATTAGAAGTATTTTGAGACTAGGGATCAATTGGGTTTGTTCCTTTTGACCTCAAGAATATCTCCAACAAATTTAGCCCCTCCATGACTCATAAATTTCAAGATATAAATTTTAAAAGTTGATCAAATAATGAATGACAATCATGTGAGAATCAAAATAAAGACACTAAAAAAATCCATATGAGCTTAAATTTGAAATTTTGTGGGATTTTAAATACATCCACATATACATCAATTGATGTTAACATGAATGTCAATTTTAATCAAGGCAAGTAACCATTTAAGTTCAAAATGTCCTTAAAAGGTTTGAAGTTGTTTGAGTCTAATGGTCTATGGGAGTCCTCATAGTGACACATAAGATCTAATGATGTGCACTGGAGTCAACTAAGTCAAAAGGTCCCTAATTTAATTCCTTGAAAGATATACAATTTAGACATAATCCAATAGTGCAGGATAATCAATCCAAGATCCAAAGAAGTGAAATAACTGACAAGAGGATAGGTTCAAGCTAAATAAAGGGCTCACATTCAATCATACCAATAATCTAATGGAGTAAAATAATTAATAATAAAGTGATACTAGGGAGATATATGGTGAGCATGAACTTATACATCTTGATCAGATGGTATGTATGAGTCAAATTGATCAAGAAATATAAGGAGATGATGAGTCAAGGACAAGTGGCATAAGCATATTCAATTGGCATAAAATTCTTGGCTTTTAGGCATTTGTGCATAGGCAGATCAATGGAGAGAACAACATTTATAAAATTCAATGGTCTAAGTTAGAATTTGACAACCAATGAGTAGGATTGAGCCCTGAGAGATTTTGATGAAGGTCAAGGAGATGGTTTTCAACCCAAGAAAGATAATAACAAAGGAACCAAGGTCAAAATGGTGATCTAAGTTAAAATAGATAGACACTTTAGGGATTTATGGTTACCATTAAAGCCTTGAAAATATAAATAGGTCTTTCCGACCTAATATGGACCAAGATCGATAGTTTTTTGATGAAAAAGAGACCTATGTATATATTAAGCTCTCAATTTTTACAAGATTCAAATGGAATAATAGGTTTATTTAAACCATAATAGGTTCAGAGTAAGACTATATGGCCTATAAGCTTTCCATAAATAGAGAAAATATAGGAAAATAAATAAAATTATTGGTTTTCAATCTATAAAGTGATCTATGCTCAATTATAACCTTGATGAATAGGTACATCTAGCCACTCAAAATAGACCAATCAAGAATCTATTAGTTCTAAGGCATAAAGGATTGATCCTCATCAATATATCAAGTGGAATTAGTGTGGATTCTAGAGATGATGACCTAGTGGTTAGATAAGGATCAATGGAGCATTAAATTCTTTCACAAGGCCTTTGAAATTATGCCTTCTTTATAAGATCCTAACTCAACTGCATCCTTGAATTGGTTTTAATCCATCATAAGCAATTTATCCTTTTATAATGCATATTTCCCTCTCTCTCATTATTTTCTATACATGTAGGCTTTTAAGCCTTGAACATAGCTTGATAATCCCTCTCTTGGGCATGACTAGACTCTACTTAGATTTGATCTTGATAACATCTTGAGATAAATAAAGGACTCTTTTCTAGATTTCATGATTATGGTATAGTGTGTTAATGTCAGATTGATTTGCATATGTGTTAGAAATCTCTCCCTTGTCAAATCTTGAATATCACCAAGCTACTAGAATATATTGTTTTATAGGTCATGTCTCATTTATAATGTCATTTTATTAAAGCTAATAAGTGGATACATTGACTAGTTAGTGCCTTAAACCAAGCCTTCCCATCAATTCCCTTAGTTTTTGATCATTTGGTGAACCTTTTCATGAAATAATAATGCATATATAGCCATTTGGAGTTGCAGATCTGATATCATTAGTGTTTGTTATAATTTCAAATATAGTGGATGAACAGTCACATTACTAGTGCATCACCTCCTTTACATGCTTTCATGCTTTGTTACCTATTTCTCTATTACTTTTCCCAGTTATTTTTAGAATAGGTGATACATCTATAAATAATCTATCCTTATTTAAATATGTAACCTTATGATAGGTGACCCACAGCCTTGGATTAGTCCCATATTGGACTATATTTGAGTAAAGGACCTGAACAATCCCCTTCTCAGCTAGGGTACAAATCTAGAACCCCAACACTACCTAAACTATAATATGTGGTACACTAAGGGTTTTTAATGGATATGAAACCCAAATCAATATGCTCACCCCCCTTAAAAATAATGTTTATTGGGTGGAGTGATGCAAAAAATATGTATGAGTGGATAAAGTGAAACTTATCAAACATGGAAAATATTATACTATATACACCAAAATATCTCCACATCAAGTTTAATGATATTTTAAAATTATTAAATAAGACAACATGAGACTAAGTTTAACCAAAATATCCTCACTTTAATTTGTATGATACCATCAACATGTCAAAGATATAGTAAAATATCTCACAAGAAGATAAGATGGCCCTAGTTGTGATGGGAGAGGAAAAACTGAAGTAGAGGGAAAAAATACTCAAAATAAATCACACATGCACAAATTTAGAATAAAAAACCAAACCCTACATTGATATATATACTAAATGTGACTACAAATTATTCCATAAAAAACACCAAATAAGGAACAAATTGGAAATCTCCTTAAGGAAAGGAGACTGTCAGTTTGTTAATGGATTTTATTAGTAAAATGAGATTTGTTCCTAAAAATAGATGTTAGGAAAATTAACATCATAATGTATGAGGAGAATTGAAAAGACTATGAGTCTAAATAATGAATGTGTCATGTGTGTAGTAACCTCATAGATAATGCTTATACTACTACCAAAATTGATCTGAAGTGCATCCCATATAAATACATATGGAAGAAGATATTACAACCAATTCAAAGTGAAAAAAACAAAACATGTGAAAAAAATTTGGTAATGTGTCATAATAAACTTGTTTGACATGAACACTAAATTTTTCTCAAGATTTGTAAGCCTAAGTGAAGGTGAAATGGATCTCATGTGTTATACAATGTCCTCACAAACATAAGAGAAAAAAATAAAAATAGAGTTGATCTATCATTAAGTGTTCCAATATATATGTCAAATTTCAGTCATAACCAATTCAATGGCAAACAATCCAATTGATAGGTTAGATAGGGGAAACAATTCCATGTAGATGATTTCTAATGCCTAAAACTCTAATATGGTGACTTGTGTAACAAATCATGTGAGATCCAAAAGTAGTGGTATGCTTAACAAAATAGGTAGGCATATATGCAGGTGAATTTATAATGGGATATTCAAAATGTGTAATAATAATAGGCTCTATCTGATCAACTTGAATAAGGGTTTGGATAGGATCTGGTAGGTCATAATCAAAATAAACATCAAGTGGATGAATACAAAATAAGAAATAGGAGAAAAAATATAATATCAAGCTTATATAATTAAAAATTAGGGTCAATATGTGTATTATAAATGACTAGAGGTTGATTAGGTTCATGGGAAGGTATGTCCAATGTATCAATCTAATGTTGTAGGATAACAATTTGTTTATACAAGGAATTAATGAGGGATCCCTTACTGAGACTGAGGGAGCATATAAAGTAATTTTTCCTCATTAGTTTTGTGTTCACTTCTTGAAGCAGTATAAATAAGCCATTAGAGCAATACAAAACACACTTAGGAAAAAATTATTGAAATTATAGATGTGGAGTAGCATGGATAATGTGTCTATATTATAATATGAATGGAAACAATTACAATAGATGGGTGTAAGTAGATACAAGAGATATCATGGAGAATAAAAATGTTGAAAATGGGTCCCTCTTGAGTCAACTGCTTTTATGATAAAAATCACCTTCAAAGGTTCTACTCCAAGTTTCCCCTTAGAAGAAAAGGCCTTTTATAGAAATTTAGCACCACCCAATTATGTAACACTGATGTTAAAAAATATTTTCCCCACTTTATCTAGGATTTATGCCCCACTTTATATAAAACATTCCTCCACTTTAAATAAATTCAACTTAATAAAAGTATTTGGCCTCAATAATATTTTACCTCTCTAAGTGATAAAGCCTTCACTTTAGAAATAGTGCCACCATATTAATATTTATCCCACCTCACTTTATGAATTTTTAACCCCAAATTAAAAGGTATAGTGCCTATTAGAGTGGGCTAAATTTTAGGATAGATAAATAGTAGGATTAAATCCATGATGGTGAATCTATATGGAGTAGTGAAATCATGAGCATATGAGAGGAAGAAAATTCACAATGTGTAGAAGCATTCAAATGTAATAACATTCCTAGTTGGTTATATATTAATTAGCCATATAATTTTAGGAAAGGTACTTATATAGGTGGAAGATAGACATATCCTAACATCCTCATGAATTTGGGATTATCTTCCCTAATAACCTTTATTAAACACCTAAGTGAAACATAATCAAGCTAACTAGATCATGTACGTAAAACCACATGGTTGGAAAAATACTAAACCAATATCCTCACTTAAGCATAACTTAGGTTTTTAGTAGAATTTGCTCATATCAATGAGCCCTGATGAAATATGAAAGTACATAGAAAATATATAATTAATAATTCCCCATAGAAGATGATGATGTTTCATATAGTAGATCTCATAAAATGACCAAGGTAAATGCTGAGATCCTTTGCCTGAAGACTTAATAAGTGCCATCCACATTGAATAATGTTTCTACCCTTTTATAGAGGAAGAATACAATAAGTGCACTAAAATTATACCCATTCCATAATGGAATATGAAGGTATTAGTATGAATATTTTTTAGTATGGTCCAAAATTTAAGTCTGGCATAGGTATAGAAAGATCATGTATACAAATTAAATAAATTCCATTGAAGTGAACCTATCACAATAAGAACATGGAACATTCACCAAAATAATATCAATGTAAAGTGTGGATCATGTCTCAAAAAATATTTAAACTAAAGAAGAGAGTACAGATGAATCACACAAATCCATATAATGAGTATCTATAGGAAGAGATGAGAAATCAATGCTCTCAATAAGTGTAGTATCACTAGTATAGTCCTCTGAATTATAAATACATGATGCCTATATAAAATCAATATCTTGGATAGGAGTGGATGTACATTATACAAAAGGAAAACTAAGGTCTGGTAGAATCTAGTCATGTAATGGTGGCTCGATATAAGAAAGAGAATTATCCATCTAGAATGACTCATCACAAGAAATAGAAGTAGGAGTAGAGATTAAAATAATATCTAAAGAGATTATAGAAGATGATGAGTGATAAAAATCTCAGTAGGATCTATAAAAAATTTGAAGTGTGCTGCAAATAGTTTATGGATACTATGTATGATCCACATGGAAATGAAAATCTAAGGAAACATGTAATAATAAGTGACCAAAAACCTTATCACAAGTGTTATACCACTTATTATATAAATCCAAACTAGTAGGGTTAGGAATTTATCCATATAAGAAAGGATTGTGACTCTTTTTCATGTTCAAGTGTTTCATATATGTATGCCAAGAAACATAGTTGGTATTTATAAGAAAAATAATTGGTTTATAATTAACTCTCCTCATCTACTAATAAATTTCAAGTAGAGGTAGGTGAGTCAACATGGCCACAAGTAACCATACACACTCAATGTGATGGACATCATATTAAGTTGAAAATGTGCCCAAATAGAACATTTGTGTAATAGTCACCAAACTCCCCCTAATATTACATGGGGTGGAACATTATATTAGAGTGCCTTCAAAATTAGCACATTTAAGTGTGAATACAATCAACACACATATAGAAGTAACACAAGTGTGTAAAAGAGAAGAATATATACAACCCCCCTTAAATCTATAAAGGATCAATTTTACAAGGCTTGAGAATATCATAAATGCATAGAGATAAAAAATCACATTTAAAAAAAATGACACCTAAAAAAGAATTATGGGTTGAAAATTATGTGAGTTTGAAAACTTAAAAAAAGTTCACCTTCCAAAATGAAACTTTTTTGTGCTTGAAAAATAATTTAAACTCAAATTTTCATTGAAAAAGTCCATATCCCTTGGGTTGATTTTGACCAAGGCTTTATTTTCATGTGATTATGGGATACATGTGAGGATGAGTTCTTCCATTTTTGATTGATTTTATTCATGGGATAGCACCCTAAAAAATACTCCACTTTGCCTACAAATAATCTGATACTTCACTAGTTTAATTTTGACATGTTCTAACAAGTCATGTAGTCCAAGAAAACATAGACATAGGGCATAAGTATATTATAATTAGGTTATAAAAATATATTCAATTAGATTTAGGTATGGTGGCACATGCAAAAAATTAGGTACAATCTAAAGTAATTGTAGGTGTAGTATAGTCACACACAATTATAGTTGTAGGCATAGTCAGACATAGATACAATCACCAAATATGTCACACCCAAAAATTAGGTAAAGTCAATCATGATGTGTGCTGAATTTATTTAAATCAAACACCAATCCAAATAATCACCAAACAAATACTACATATTTTTCAAAAATGCCAAACCTGCACACAAAACCTTAGATCTATAAAAAAATTGCATGACTTCCTCCAAAATTAGTAAAGACCCACTAAGTTTTTGTAAAAACCCAATAAAACCCAAACCTAGTTTACTCTTATACAACTAGACAATATAGATATGCATGAGATCTTAAAAAAACCATTAAACCCTCTAAAATGGTAAAAAATGACTTATCACAAAAATAGGTCATGTTTACAAATGATCTTATAGTTTTGTCACCTTCTAAATCTAATGTCATTTTTCATTTGGATATCCCAATGGTATATATTTTCACATGTTTTCTATAAATCCCAACAAACACTTGAAACAATTGAGATCATGAAGAACACCAAAAAAGAGTTATAATGCGAGTGAGATCATAATAGAATCGAGGGAATTCATCTACAATTACCGCTTTAATACCATGTCAGAGTGGGCCACACTTAAGGATTAATAATTTGATATGATCAAGTTAATGAAGGTGAATTTGTATGGAGTGGTGAAATCATGAACATATGAGATGAACAAACTTCACAATGTGTAATAGCATTCAAATTCAATAGCATTCATGGTTGGTTCTAGAATAATTAGCCAAATATATTTAGGAAAGGTACATATATATGTGGAAGATATAAATATCCACACATCCTCATGAATGTGGGATTACCTTCCCCAATGACCTTTATTAAACACCTAAATGACACCTAAGAAAGATAACTAAACCATGTATGTAAAAACATATAGTGGGAAAAAGACTACACCAACAATGACACTATATACATGTTATGAAAATATGCGAACATCCTAATTTATAAATTAAATGACCCCTTTAAAATCATCACCACATATCAATAATTAACACCCATATTTTTTTCAAATTTAAATAATATAAAATAAATTTATTTTGTAGTGACGAGGTTTGACCATGAGACCTGTTCATACCCAATGCCTTAAAAAATTATGTCATCCACACAAGTCATTAAACCTACTAAATATCTATGTGAAAAAGATTTTTTTTACACTTTAAACAACCCACTATTTTTATTATTTTAAATATCACTTGATTAGGTTTGTTAGGGGTTCCAAGATAGAGTTGCTCGGTGAGTTTGATGTTTTTAATGCCACGTTGTGTAAAGTGTATGTTTTTTGGGTATGATAGAATATTAATCAATATGGAAATAAGATATCTATTTTGAATGTTCCATTGAGCTAGATCTGTAAGGTTGAGTGTAGTGACTTCAAATATATTATCACTAAAGAAAGAGCTGGATTGAGATGAAGTTTTTGATGTATGTATGTATGTATGTATGTATGTATATGTATGTATGTATGTATGTATGTATGTATGTATGTATGTATGTGTGTGTGTATATATATATATATATATATATATATATATATATATCTCACTGGATATGATATATATCAACTCACCGATAGGAAGTTCTGATATACCATGATATGTGTGTAAGTGAAGGTTTTTATATATTTTTGTCCAATGGCTTAAGTATTAGGGAAGTACCCCTCACACCATGGCTTAGGTAAAATTGATGATCAATTTTCCCATATCAATAACTTATATAATTTTTATAACCACCATAACATATTCAAATTAATAAAAAAATAAAAATAAAAATAAATATGATATATATTGAAATCGAAAGACACAACATGTATTGATATAATTAAAAAATCAAATTGGTATAAAATTGGTCGATATAGTTGGAAGAAAACCCATAAAATAAAACTATAACATTTTGGTTGATGTACTTTGAAAAAATTAAAAAATGTGTTGGATTGGATGATATAGTTTTGTACAAATAGGTAATTGTATCAATTTGGTCAATACAATTGATAAAACTAAGAAAACTATATTTGGTTGGTTGATATTTTTGGACTAAAAATATATAATATTTTTAATATGTCACTAATAAGATAAAAATAGAAACATGAACATGAACATGATACAACCAAAGGTGGGATAATATTTAAATTGGATTCACTGTAATGTATGATTTGTCAGGTACCCCTAGAACAACAAACATGCTCTAATACCAGTTGTCAGGGAATCCAAGAACAAAAAAAGCTATTCTGATCCCACTTGTTAGGATCTTGCTCCTCAGAAAGAGCACAATATGATTACCAAATATAAGCAATTAAACATGTGGAAATATACCAGAAATACAAGTAACTAGAATTCACCAATAGCACAGAATATGAGAGACAATATACACTCTTATATATTAATACTTTTACAGAAAAGAATACAATAAAGAGCCGCCACACTCTTCCACCTTACATAGGCTTCCCACACCTCAAGTGTACAGTAATTCTTCTTCAAAAACACTCTCCTACCAAAAATGGTCCCAACACACAACTCACACACAGAATTGGTGTTCACCTCTCCAACTAGTCAGTAATAACCCTGCCAGTACACCAAGCACTCTATAGTACTTCAAGTTGATCTCCCATGAACCTACAACCTGAAATTCAACAGACCATACTCACAATGGAAGGATCTTCCTTGCCTTCCTTTCTAGCTCATAATGGAACTAGGAGAAACACACACTTTATTCTCTTCACTAGCACACTTTACAATACATGCCAATGGGTCTATAAATAGATCCCAGACTTAAACAATAACTTAGACTTCTATTTTACTAATAATAGACACGTAGATCAAGACTCGCAATAGCCTTTACATGCAAACACTCCATTCACTAAACTAATTGTTCGTGCAATGAACAGTTCTAGAACACACAGGCGACCGACGTCGGTCCCTGCTTGCCTGGTGCTATCGACGTCAGCCAACTTCCTATCAACACTGGTTTCCTTTTGCACTGATCATGACCGATGTTGGTCATGCTATTGACGTTGGTGATTCTAGGTCTTCAGCAACCTCATTTTCTTTGTCTGCAACAAGTTGAAGCTTTTAGCTCCACAACCTAACAATCTCCCACTTGGAGATAAATAGCTACAACTGTACCTGTACTTGTACACCATCTAGTTTGTTCCTTTGGCTCTGTATCCCTCTTCAAGATCACCCTTAAAGACCAACCACCACAAAACTTGTAGTGCAAAACCTGTCATCCAAATTACCTGCCACATCTGCATCTACAAACCATGTAGAAAATAACTTGACCCTACATAGCATGTGCACCTACTGTTGGTCCCTCTAAGAATCCACTGAACTGCCCTCCAATGCTTCTTTCCTAGATTGGCTCCAAACTTGTGACAACTCCCACTACTTGGGAAAACTCAGGCTAGTACATACCATGCACCTAACCTCATTATGTGAATCAAGACACTTTTTTGTGAACTGTCCAACCATCGGTGTGCTAACCGGTCTCACACAATCATCCTAAAACAAACTCAACACATGACCTTCCATGTCCCTAGAACACACTCATGCCAAAGAATCTTGTTTCTCCTAAATTCTCCATGACACACTCCTAAACTAACTTTACGTTTAGTTCAGCAATACCCTGTATATGTAACCCTACAACAAGCACATCATACAGTAATAGGATAATGTAGCTAATATTATCCAACCTGGTAAAGAGAAACACAATGATCAAACCTCCATTGCCCTGCAGCTTACTCAAGACCATATACGCTGATCTTCCATCTCACGTATCCATTCCCGCTCTTCTTTATCCTGAACATCCATTCGTCTCTCAGTGCTTCCTTCCAGCTGGCAACTCTACCAACAAATCCCTGTTTGGTTCTTCTCCAAGGAATCACATCCTCATCCATGCCAAGCTCCCACTGTTTCCTGGATCTACCTATTCTGCTTCTTCAATAACTTCCTAGTTCTATGCCATAAGTGAGAAACAAGTAGTGTAAAGAAGGGAAATGATGAATTTGAGGCTTACCTACCCTTTAAGTCCTTCATATGGGCACTTGAGACTCCTTGACAGCTTGTTATCCACCCAAAATTTGTCTCAGTGACCGATGCCGGTCACATTCTAGTATGCACCCGATCGATGTCGGTTCCCTATGACTGCCTCATCACTGACGTCAGTTCTCCTGACCAATGCCGGTGTTTATCTACCCTGAGTCACCGACATTGAGCTGCACATAGCCGATGTCGGTCCTTGTATGGACGCCGACACCGGTTTTCCTGCTGGCGTTGGTCTCTGTGTTGTGCTTGTGAGAACTAACTTTTTCCCGTGAGCTCCTTTTGGATCAAACCCTTGTCCAAATCACCCTTGCTCTACTCAGAATTCTTCTACCCCTCGTGCTAAACTCTGTCCATCACCTTCTCCTTGAAAACCAAGGCTTTCCTGCTCTTGTCATGAACATCAGATTCCTCAAGAAACATTACCTTCTTCTTCTGCATACAGAAATCTCGATCTATACCCTTTGACTCAAGAACATGCATCTCCTTCTTACTCATGTGACCAAGCCTACAAAGCCACGTCTTCACAACAGAAGAAGAATCAGTAATATAAGCAAGTAGATAAAGAGTACCTACTTTCTTACCACTCGCTAATTCAAGTGCATCCACTGTGAGAGTTCTTGTGCATCTCTCATCACCCAACTTTCCTGAAGCAATTAGTTGCATCTCCAAGACTGAGACATGCATGACCTCTTTTAACACCCATGTGTTACCTATCTACAATTTTAGCTTCACTTTCCCTTTGCCAACCATCTGACAAGGCTTTCCATCCCCTAAACAAATTTCTCCAAAGTCTCCCTGGACATACTCATGAAAAAATACCCTATTTGGGGATGCATGAAAAGAGGCACCAGAATCTAAAACCCAAGATTCTACTTTATCTAAAGAACATACTAGAGCATCCTATGCAACGAACTTTACAACATCTACTTCTTCTTCATGTCTTTCATGCTGATCTACTACCAACCAATAATCTTCTTTTCTCTGCTCTTTCTTTCCACATTTCCAGCAAGTTATTCTACCATACCTGAACTTGGACCTCCTACTATTAAACTTCTCCATTCATAGCTTACTATCTTCTGCCATTGCTCTACTCCCACTCAAATAGAAACCCCTGTGAGTAACTTGTAATCAACACACACTAACTAGATCTGAACCAACCTGTTAGTATCCCAACCAAAAGCTCTGATACCACTTGTCAGGTACCCCTAGAACAACAAACATGCTCTGATACTAGTTGTTAGGGAATCTAAGAACAAACACAGCTATTCTGATCCCACTTGTTAGGATCTTGCTCCTTAGAAAGAGCACAATATGATTACCAAATATAAGCAATTAAACATGCAGAAATATACCAGAAATACAAGTAACTAGAATTCACCAATAGCACAGAATATGAGAGATAATATACACTCTTATATATTAATACTTGTACAAAAAAGAATACAATAAAGAGCCACCACACTCTTCCACCTTATAGAGGCTTCCCACACCTCAAGTGTACAGTAATTCTTCTTCAAAAACACTCTCCTACCAAAAATGGTCCCAACACACAACTCACACACAGATTTGGTGTTCACCTCTCCAACCAGTCAGTAATAACCCTGCCAGTACACCAAGCACTCTATAGTACTTCAAGTTGATCTCTCATGAACTTGCAACCTACAATTCAATAGACCATACTCATAATGGAAGGATCTTCCTTGCCTTCCTCTCTAGCTCATAATGGAACTAGGAGAAACACACACTTTGTTCTCTTCACTAGCACACTTTACAATACATGCCAATGGGTCTATAAATAGATCCCAGACTTAAACAATAACTTAGACTTCTATTTTACTAATAATAGACACGCAGCTCAAGACTCGCAATAGACTTTACATGCAAACACTCCGTTCACTAAACTAACTATTCATGCAACGAACAGTTCTGGAACACACAGGTGACTGACGCCGGTCCCTGCTTGCCTGGTGCTACTGATGTCGGGTGACTTCCTGCCGACGCCGGTTTCCTTTTGCACTGATCATGACTGACGTCGGTCATGCTACCGACGCTGGTGCTTCTGGGTCTTCAGCAACCTCCTTTTCTTTGTCTGCAACAAGTTGAAGCTTTTAGCTCCATAACCTAACATGATTCCAGTAGGATGACCTAAAACTATTCTCTTTCTCTCAATAGTCTAGGACTCAAATAAGTTAAATCAATAGAGCTTGTATGTACTTGGATGGTTAGATAAAGACTTATAATATCTATAAACCTAACATGGGTAATGTATACTCAAATTTTAAGAATAAAACATTCCAAATCTTAAGCTTATGACATGTGATATAGCTCTCATTAGATGTCAATGATGTGTTAGTAATCATAGCAATGATTTCTAAGGTATAATTAAAATTTTATATCCCTAATTCCAACCCACAAGTAGATGGGAAAGAATCATTTTATGTAAAAAAATATTTTGATAATATTATTTTGAAGATGGCTTAATTAAGTTCTTTTTTTTATTATATGGTTGTCTTTGATTTAGCATTAATTATGTATGCCAAGTTAAATTTATTAAGCAACTTATTGGTAATGAATTGATAAGTCACATTGTTTTATTTTATAAATCATAACATATTAATCGTATGGTTAATTTTATTAAGTTTTAATAGTCTCTATTACTTCATAAATATTAAGTTTTTAGGCTAATACTTAGTCCCAAATGATTTTTTTTTATTACATATTATTAATTTTCTTGGTTAAGTCAAGAAATTAATTTTGCTTCTAGACCTTAGAGAAAGTCAACAAGTTCATCATGGGGTATTTGGCCATGTTTGGATCTCAAGATGGTTGGTTAATTAGTACAAGGTGTAACATTTTGGTTTCCTTATTTTTATTAAAACAATGTGTTTGGATAAACTAACATGATCACTATCATGATCTAATATTTTGGTTATGTTTTATCAAATGCCTATGATTTAAGTAAGTCAATGATATTGCCAATTTTTCTCACTTGTGTTTGTGGTTGAGACTTTGTGATTATTTAGTTCACCATGATGTTTTATGGACTCTCAAGGTCATCATTATCCTTAGGCTAATTGAACATTTTTTTCTCTTTTCATTTGATCACAAATACTATCTTTAATGATAAAAATTAATTGAGGAACTGTATTAATTTAAAAGGGTGTTATTGTCATTTCAAGATTTAATAATATCCTTGATATTTGATTTAAATAAATTAAATTTAGTTGGTTAGGGGATTGATTCATTATGGGAATTTTATTATATTATTATTAAGTTATATTTTGAGTCTTGACTTATTATTTGAAATTTAATGGAACCTAGGTCTTAGAAAAAATGATGATAATACTTTGGGATATAGGCCATGATTATACACTATGAAGGTATTTTTAGACATTTATTTTTGTAATAATTAAATTATTATTATTCACAATCATGCATACTTGACCTTGGGTAAACCTTAAATAATTGGGGAGATTTTTAAAAATATTAGATGCCTTCCTTATCACTCCACTTCATGTCTTGGATTTTTATGTGTAATACATGTGTTATAGCAATTCTATTAGGTGCAATGCATTGGTTTTGTTTAGTTTTTAGAGAAAATGTACAATATTTCAATTTTAATTTATCTATGAAATTTAATAAAACTCTTTGATTAAGGTGCTTCACTACTTTATTGGAACCCTACACTCGAGTGGACTACTTGGATAATAAAGAAGACACCTCGGAAATAATTTTTGGTCTTGGCAAGTGGTCTGGTATCTAAATAAAGTTTGGAAAGAAAAGTCCAGGGGAATGTAAGAATTGGGAGTCTCATTTGAGGAAATTTATACTTCCCTTATGCTAAATAATCTTGATTTTTTTATTAATTTACATTCTAAAAATTTTAGTATGGGTATGTTTGAGGGTATAAACCATTGTATGCATACATGGTGTGCATATAAGATCCTATACAATGAATTATCAAAATGTGGTTTGGAGAGGGGCTTATAGATCAGTTTTATTGGGATTATTCTATTTGAAGTAATGGTTAGTTTCATCGTTTTGATATATCTATTTTTTGTGTGTGTTCATTAATAAAATTAAACCTTAGTTATTATGAAAAGTGCATTGGTGTTTTTTGATTGTGTATTTGGCTCTACAATGGCATAGGGTTTGTAATTTTGACCAATGAAAATCAGGAAAACTTCATAGTATTACATTGATGGCTAAGTTAGATGTTTTAGTGCATAAATTAAGAGTTGTAATAAACTTTTTGAATTTTTTAAATTAGCTTTGTTTATATTTGCATGGTTTTTATAATGCCTATCAAATACATATTCTCTAAGACTATAAGTTTCTTATTTTGAGGTTATTTTTGCATGTGAGTGTCTAACCCTAAATTGGAAATGGATCCTAATATGGAGTATATAAGGTTAAGAATATATAAATGAATAAGAATAGGGTGATAAATAAATCTATATTAGACCAATAAATTAAAATACTCAGATAAAACATATATTGAATGTATTATGTCGAGATATGATAAAAATAGAAAGTAAAACTATGCTAGATATTGAAATGATAAAGAAATAAGATATTTATCTAGTTTTAAGGCTAATATATATCTAGATCTAGAATAATTAAGAAGCATACTAGAATAATATTTTACAATAGTCACTAAATTATAGATTAAGTGCATCTCTAGTCATGGACACTTACATTAGCTTGGAATAGTTACATCAATGCTAGTGTCTATATTAGATGTAGGTGTACAATACATAATACCTATTGAAACTATATGTGACCACCTAGATGCTTATATTTTCATCATTACCTTTGATTTTATGCATTCAAATCTAGGTCATGGACTATCATTCCTTGTTAAATGATCAAACCATAGTTGCTTATCTTCATAGTGACCTTGGTAAAAATGGGTGTGTGAGATCACAGTTTAGAGCTACCCTAAAGACCATCAATTAATGAGTGTTTCCTACATATTTAATACTTATAATAGGTCCTTATACCTACGTATTTCTCCCATACTTTTTGTATTCAATGTGAATCATGCAATGTGTGATAATTAAGTACAATAATGACCAAACTTTTAAATTGGAAAATATAACACTTTGGCTACTCCTTCAGTAATTCAAACCTATAGATCTAATGTAACTATTATTGATATGAGAATAAAATAAAATAATAAATTTTTGATCAATTTAATGATCTTTAAATGTTCTTTGGTATAAATTATAGGCACCTTTAAAATGAGGAGTGATCATGCATTTATACCACTCATATCAAGATAATATCTTGTATAATATCAATTATGATGACCATTAGGATGTGTTTCATTTACAAATTAGATGACTTTAGGTAAATATACACTTACATTAGAACATGATCCCATGTCAACATAGGTGTCTATATGAGACATAAGTGTTCATGGAGGAAGAAAATAGGTGTGGGCTCAAAACTTGTAGAGGTATAAGATAAGTAGGTTTTAATAATTTTGGGTAAGATAGAAGGCATGTGTCATCAATATAAGACTAGTTAGACTAAGGGATAGGCCAAAGGGCATAAGAGAGATTGGATACGAGACTTATATAAGTGGGAAAGGTTTATAATTAATAATAATAGCCAAGGTCTAAGTTTACCAAGTGTACAAGACTAAGGTGATATATAATTCATAAATATCATATATATTCCTCCCTCAAACAATTAATTAAATTTATAGTTTAAAGGTAATAACTGCATATATAGGTGTGTATAACACACCTTTTTTTTGCTGATGTCCAACTTTAGTTATTTTATAGTCACTTACTTACAACCAACTTACATTATATAATCAATGCATATATCTAAAATTGAAAGTATTGAAAATATTGAAATATAAAGTGAGTGAGGTATATTAGTAAACTTCTTTTTTGATGTAACCATCTTCCCTTTTGGAAATTTAATTTGAAACATGTATCATTTTGAATCATATAAACTAAGATAAGAATAAATATAAATCTAGAAAGTGCATGTATCTAATGATATATAGAGAAGGAAAGATAGGAGGGCACATGCCCTTAACCTTGGAGAAAATATGGATTGCCACCTAGGAGTTGAGACTAGCTCAACTATACAACCTAATCATAATTATAACCTTTTGAAGGTGAGTGAACCAAGTCAAATCACACTAAAAACTAGTGAGGTTGGATGGTACAATCAATTCCAACCTAAAATTTTTGTAATGTTGAGTGATTTAATCACTCTACCATACCAAAAAGTGAACCAACTACTGCATTGAATTGGATCAATATAGTGTATAAAATTCCACCTTGGTGGGTGATGATAGTCTATAGAAGTGTTTATAATATGATATTGATTTTATTTTTCAATACTAGGCACACATTGCATAAAATATTCACCTTAGATATGTATCATGTTGAGGTTGTATATAACAATAGTGCCATTGTATAGAATTTTTCCATAGATATGTATATAAATCATATAATGATGAATATGGCCGATCTTATAACTGTGTAAGTGTGGAAAACATGTTTCCAAAACATGCCCCCACTATATATCTAAAACTAAAATTGATTAAACTATGGATAAAATGTTTTCGAAACATGCCCCCATAATATGTGGATAAATATAAAAATTAACAATAAGTGACAACCATGTTTACAAAACATGCCTCCACTATAATCTAGTTATGTTGCATACTAAATAAATGTGGAGAACATGTTTCCAAAACATTCATACATTGAATCTAAAACTATGAATATGGGGAATCCATGCCTATATGACATGTCCCCATTGAATCTTAAATTATGAATATGTGGAATCTATGCATCTATGACATGCCCCCACTGATATTCCCCCCTTTTAAAGAGAGGAGAGATAGAAATTGGTAGTTACATTACCTCAAAAGGATAATATAACCATGTAAATTGGTGAATGTATAATGTAGAATATAGAGGGAATATGTCTAGGTAGATGTATCATTGAAGTGCATAAAATGTGATCACATCAAGTCCTAAGATGCATGATAAAAATAAAGGCAACATCTAAATAGTAATATTAAAAGATCAACAAGAAACCAAACACACACAGAAGAGTACTCAAAATCAAGTCAACATAAAATGGCCCAAGAAGGACACAAATAAGAGGCATGTTCAAATGCCACACAATCAAAGGGACATGACTTAGTCAAATTTCCAAAAAATACAAAATGACATATTCAAATTTTTATACAAAAAGTAACGACATAATCAAATGTCAATAATAGGATAATCTATAAATGTGGGCCACAAACAATGAAAAATATCAAAATGATCAAACAAACAAGATAATAGTAAGGTAATACACTCAAGTAAGTTTGTAAGTGAAATCATAAACAATGAGCATAAACATATCATATTAGTCTTTGGATATATGTGTTGGAAAAAATGTCAAGTACATAGAATATCAAGTACATTTTAAAATTTATAAGCATGGTTAAATACATGTGTAAGTACATATATGAGCTCAAAAATGATAATGTAAAGTGACCATAGAATGATATAACCTAGATGTATTGTGATCAAATAAGGTGGATTCTCCCAACATCTTGGTGATTTGAGAAGAGGGGCAACCCCATATACATAAGTGCATAGGTTATATATTTATGTATGCATGTATCACACTCAAATATAAGTGTGAAACACATGAATATGTATAAGTAATTGATATGTTATCCATCAACATTAAAATAATGCATAGATTCTAAGGAGCTAATAGAATATGTAAATGTCAAAAATATTTTTAGATATTTTTATTTTTTTGGTATTGTTGGAATAAATAAATATATTACCTTATGATCTCATATAATGGATTCTCAAAGGTATCTCCCTAATTGGTAACTAGTGGAATAAACTCATGTTACTACATAGATGCAATATCTATCACTATAGTATTTATGATTCTCTATGCACATATAATGGGACTTTGTGGTCATAAATAAATAATATAAGTAATAGGGGTTCATGGAACCCATTATCCAATGATCTAAGGTGATTTTATAATAATAGTGAGAGGAACATATGGAGGTGTATAAGATATCTAAATATGGTGCATATTAAATTATGATTTTATGGAATCCATTGTATGTCTATGATGCAAATGTTTCTCAATTATTTGCCTCCTAGTCAAGGGGATTGCTTGTTGCTTACCTTTTTATAGTGGATTAGACTTAGTAGGATTTATATTCAACTATTTTTATTATAAATTTATCTTGTTCAGTAGGATGCTCATATAAAACTACAAAAACTATAATTACTAGATTAACATCAATGTATAAAACACACCCATACATTATATAAGGTGTACTCAAAGAGTATGGGTTTCCCAATAACATATAAAAGACACATGTGAAATGTATAACTAAAAAAATAGTAACCACATGTGCAGGGCCCACCTATAAAGGTAATCCAATATCACCAAGTACTTGCTATGAGGTCCCATCAAATTCTCTAACTAATTTAGTAGAAGGGTGTAAATTATTATGAATATAACCTAAGTGTGTAAGTAATTTCATTATGAAAATGTTCTCAATTACATCATTATCAATCATAATACTATGTATAGTCTAGTGATTAAGGTATGATCAAATGAATAAAAATTTAGATTCGAGTCAACATCCATAATCTCACTACAATAAAAATTAATAAAAGGTATCTAAACTATAGGAGGTTTATGCCACATGTAGGTACCAATAATCTCATCTAGTGGGTTTTCATAGTTTGATGGAGGAGGATGTGCATTATATACCATTTTCAGCTCCACATCATTATTAGAATTGTCTTGTCAATGATTTCTAAATATCTTCTATTTTTGGTGATCACCAAGTTGTGAACCTAATTCATTTTTAGGATCATCAAATTTAATATTTTGGTCATAAATAAGGTCCTAGATCTTATGATTCAATGTAAAACATATGTTAATAGAATGCCTTGGTCCCTAGTGATAATAATAATAATAATAATAATAATAAGCCTTCACACCATATTATTTAGGTAGACGTTGACTCATATCAACTTATATATGATGAGAAAGATATAAGTTAAAACACCACTAACCATGTGAGTAATGAAGATGGAGACTTAAGTAAGAATGAGAAATGTCTCCTCAATGCATTAGATAAAACAAGACAATCAGACTACTATGAAACTAAATTAACCATGGTATTTGTTTCCTTTTTAGGCTCAAGATGTTTTACCTTGTAGCTTGGTTTAATTTTAAAACTATTTTTAGATGTCTATGTAAATGGCGTGTTTGCTACATACTTAATCTTATTCAATGTAATAAGCTTCATTTCATGGTCTCGAACAACATGACATAAGTCATCAAAAGATTTAAACTTTTTGAAAATAATATACTCATGTAAAAGAGTAATAAAAATTTAATTTAATATGTCTTGAAGTCATTTATCTACCATAAGATTGGTAATTTTAGCCAACATTGTCTTGTACCTCAAATTATATTCATTGATAGGTTCATTAGTTCCTTGTTAGATTATTTCAATTTAGGGATAGGAAACCTTTTTGAAAATATTAATGGAAAAGTGTTCCAAAATCTGATCTAGGAGAGTTTTGAATGCTTCGTGGATTGGAGAGGTAAATCATAGAACCACTTCAAAGCATAGTCCTTGAGGATCCTTAGAAATAGTTTGGTCAAAAGTTTATAATTGGCGGCATAATCAAGGAATGTCATATAGAAGGATTGAATATGTTTCTAAGTATCACCCTTTCCCTCATAAAACTAAAATTTAGGTGTAACAAAACTAGTTAATAAGGGGTGAAAATATATCTTAGGTGAAATATAATTATGCAATGAATATTATGAATTAATGGCATGAGGATAATCTACAACATTTTTATCAATACTTGTAACCTTGTCCTCCAAGTTGTTTATAACTTAGAGGAGTGAATTGTAAGCCTATTAAAATTTTAATTTGGATTTTAATTAGTCACCAAAGGATGTGTAAACATGGTAGAGATAGGAATTAAAATTGGTATACTGAAGAATTTTTTAACCCCATGGTAGATGTAGAAATAAAATTTTGGTCCTTTAAGAACAATGGTCTAAAAACATAGCCCATACCCCCACTAGATGAAGGAATCAATGAAGTATCCAAGGAGAGAGATGTCTTGGTTATGCTTTTCAATTTTTATTTTAAAATATAGTAATGAGTGTATCATTGAAGTCCTCAAGATTTTGATGAATGCACTAATGAAATAATTCAATGGTTTGCAATTGTTCATGGTTTATTTTATCATGTTCATTAGATTTATGGTTTTCATTATCAAAATATTTTTTAATAATAACCTCATCATCATGGTGATCATTCTCAACATTGGTATCAACATGATCCATATAATTAGTTGCCTCATGAGTTTGAGACATATTTAGTGGTAGGAGTGGAATCTCAATGTGTTCAATAAGAACGCCACCTAATCTATGAATATTTCTTAGTTGAATACAAAATAATGTAAATAATAACTAAAAAATTACATCAATATAAAACATTAACTGACTGAAAACCTTAGGAAACATAAAAAAATCATTCACATGAATTAGATTCTCCAATTTTTAACCTTAATTGGTTATGGATCCTAATATGGGGTAGATAGGGTTAAGAATATATAAATTAATAAGCATAAGGATGATAAAAATATCTATAGTAGGCAAATTAATTACAAAACTTAGATAGAACATATATTGCATTTACTATGTTTAGATATGCTAAAAATGTGAAGTATAACTATGCTAGATATTGAAATGACAAAGAAGTAAGATACATAGTTATTTTTTATGCTAATATAGATCTAGAACTAGAATAATAAGGAATTAGACTAGAATAATATTCTAAAACAATCACTAAATTATGGATTAAGCACCTTTTTATCTTTAAACACTTGTGTTAGCCTAGGACAGTTATGTTCATTCTAGTGTCTGGATCAGACATGGGTGTTTAGTATAGAATACCTAATAAAAATATATTCAACCACATAGATGATTATTGATTAATTATCACCTTCACTTTGTTTCATTCAGATATATTTCATGGAATGTCTCTCCTTGTCAAATGATCAAACCCTAGTTCTTTAACTTTCTAGTGACCTTAGTAAAAATGGGTTAGTGGGCTCATAGTGTTGAGATACCCCAAAGACCCATTTTTCAATGAGTGATGCTTACATATTTAATACTATAAAGAGGTCTTCATACTTATGTAGTTCCCCCATACATTTTGGATTGTGTGTGAATTTTACAATGTGTAATAAACAAGTGTAATAATGACATAACTTATAACTTGGAAATATAGCTCTTAGATTTCTCCTTAAATACTTTAGAACTATAGATATGTTGTTCTTATGATTTATATGAGAATAGGAGAAAATAGGAAATATTTGCTCAATTGAATTTTCTTTGAATTCCATTTGTTATGAATGCTAGGTGTATTTGTAAATAGGGGTTCTCAATAATATATACCAATTTTATTAGGATAATATCTCTCATAATAACACTTAATCTGACCAATAGGATACGTTTCATTTGAAAATTAGATGAATTTATGAAAATAGACACTTGTGTCAAAATAAGACACTTGCATCGACGTAGGTACCTATATGGGATGTAAGTGTTTAGGGATTAGGAAAATAAGGGTAGGCTTAGAACTTGTAGAGGTATATGATAATCATTTTTTTAGCATTATAGGTAATATAGAAGGCCTGGGTAATCAACATAAGATGGGTTAAACTAAGATATAGTCCAAGGGGTAGAAGAGAGATAATACATGAGACTTTTGAAAGCAAGAAAGCTCTATAACTGAGAGTAACAACCAAGTTCTGAGTTCTCCAAGTGTATACTACTGAGGTCCTATATAATTCATAAATATCATCTATAATGAACATGACCATGAAATGGCATAAGATATAGATTAATTAATTAATTTATATTTTAATGTTTATACATTTATTGATATGTCTTGATTTGATATGAGAGTTATTTGAATTAATAAGATGATTCTAGGTTCACAGCTATATTGTTTTATTTATTATTTACATCCTTGTATTGTCAAACAAGGTTTCGATAACATTATTGACTCATTTTACCTTTGATTAGAGTAAAAGTGAATTTCCAAGTTATAAGAGTATGCTTGCATATGTTATACCATGATTGTAAATGTTAAAGTATGTTTGAATTCATTTTAAAAGTAGTATGTTTATAGGCCACTTTTGTATGTGTATGTGGTAATTAATGTATTGGTTGAAATCATAAGATTGTATTGATGATTAACTTTGATGTTGTTGAGTGTATTTTGTTGCTTGTAAGCTTTATTGTTATATAATACCTAACATTGATATGTAAGGATTCATGTATGCTTTTTGGTTGAAGTATACAATGTGATATCATATTGATCTAGTTATTCTTGAAGGAATGATAATCCTTTATATAGTTGTATCTCCTCTAATCATTATTGAAATAGAAACCAATTAATTTTATGTGGTTATTAATGTTATTATAATTTTATTATATTATTAGAACACTTAATGTGAGGAATATGTGATGTTATGTTGGTTTTCATCTCCTTGAAGGTAATGTTGTGTAAACTTGATAATCTTATTGGGCAGTTTTAATTATTGAAATGTAATTTATTGATAGTAATATAAGACAGTATATAATAATGTTGTAGCTGAATCTAACTTAGTGAAATGGTTGTAGTTAATTATATATATATATATATATATATATATATATCTATTTAGTTAAAATAATTTTAGTTTTCCTTTAATTATCCTTAGAATTACATTTTCCTATTGAAGTAGTATGTTTACTAAAACAAGTAGATGAGATATGTTGAAACTTATTTTTGTAAGTTAGCTATTTATGAAACTTGTTATGTTATTAAAATTCTAATGTGTTAGCTTGTTTATTGTGAAGGAAGATAACTCTTCCAAATTAACACTAATTTTTTATGTTGAAATATATCATGGCAAGTTGTTTGTAGCTCTTCCAAATTATGTCTATAGTATATTGTATTATCTTGTTTTCTTATTAATGTTTATCTTGATACTTATATTGATTTATATTTATCTTATTTAAGATTGAGTTTACTTAGGATAATGAGTGCTCTGGTTAAAATATTTGACTTATTTAATGTTTGGCATGTTACCATTGTGATCACTCATAGGCATTAGATATTTTGATTTTAAAATTTTTTGGAAGCCGGATATTGGTTGTAGCATGTAACTGTATATTAGTATATGAGTTTGGTGGTTATGTTATAAAGGTATTATACACCTTTTTATTTTTTATTCATATTTTATGGCATTGTATGTTAAAAGGATCTAATATATTTTAGACTTTTGACCTCCTGACTATTAGTCTTTATTACGTTGATTGCTTTATGTTCATTCCTTGGTTGATTTTAGGTTGACTTCAAGTGGTAATCCCAATAATTTGATTAACCATCGATCAAGTGTAACTTGTATTATCAAAGATAAATTAATTTGGTCAAATATAATCTATCATGAGATTGGTTGGTGTACAAAGCTATTATACAATCAAGGTAATGAGTCCTATGTGAGTAAAGTTAGGTAGATCTAGAATATTATATCACTTGGATAATAACTATTATATATTATTAGAGAGTAAATATTTGTCTTGTTCAAGTACTTCATTTCTTACTCATTGTGAATTAACATTTATCTTAGTATGTTATTAGTGGAAGAAAGTGGATATTATGTTGGAATGCTTAGTTGGATTGAATCTAGTTGATTGAAGTTTTCCACTTCACCTTTGGTGACTTAGAATGCTAATGTTAATTGGTTATGTATACCTAGTTCATGTTTTATCTTAATGGATTATTTTTAAATAACCTTAGAAAAACCTTTTTATAGTTCTCACTATAATCCTACAATGGGGTAGGTTTTAGAGTTTCATGTTTTGAATTATTTGGTAACAATTTCAATCATCTAGTATTAAGTGTAAGTGGTTTTGAAACACCATTATTTTATATGCAAAATAAAATTTGAATATAGATCACAAAATTAATATTTTAAGTAACCAAGAGGAATATTATGATCTATTTAAAAATTTCATTGAATTCATTTTTGGTATGTTTCCAAAATTTTCTCAACATACTTTATTAATTGATGCTTAAACTATTGGGATCATTTTGGTTTAAATCAAATGATTTTAGAGTAAAAGGCAGATTGTAGGTCCTCTATTATATTTTTATTTATTTGAGGCATCTAATATATCACAAGCATGGTTAAGAGACATGTTTATGACTATGTGACTATTAGTGCATATTAATAAGTAAAGTTACACTCAAGTGGTCATTGTGTGATCTTAGTGCATTAAATCATAATCAAGATAGAGGTTTTAATGTGTAAAAAAATTATATTTATTACTTTTTAAAGTTATTTATCTTTTATAAAGGTGCTAAATTATTAGTCAATGATTGAGGTAAAACTTATAGAGTTGGTAATGTAGCCAATTTTTGAAGTAACCACCATTGGGTTCTATTTAATCCTTTGTTCTATATTTTTTGAAGGTTTGTGAGATGTTATTATACTTTAATCATTTTATAAGAGAATGATAAAAATATCATCTCATTCCTTTGTTTGAATAAGGGAAGGGTGAGTTGTGGGGGAAAACACTCTATGAACTTCTTCAAAAGCATGGCTCACTATTGTTATTGAGGGTTACAATCTGACACACATTATTAGGATGTTTGGTTGGTTGAGACATTAAATAAGATCATTTCAAGCTTAAAAACACATATTTTAACTTTAATAAACTCAATTTTGAGTAAGATAAGGGTTCTTATTTATTTTTTGAAAAAAATTAGGATATTTATTATTTCATTAATGATGGTTAATGATGTAATCATGGATGGATATAGCTCTCTATGATGTCCTTTATCACTCTTCCATATAATGAGTTAAGTTTAATAAGCTAAGAGATATGTGTAGTAATTTAAACATTCTTTCTAAAGGTTAAAATTTATTCTAATGAGTTGGTACATCTTATATTGGGATGTTCAAAATGAAAGATTAAGTACTAGCAAGGTGTGTAGTTTTATTCATAAATAAATAATGGATTTGATCACTATTCATATTTTGAATAACTACCAATTACCCATTGGTGTCATCATGTATTTAAATACTAAAATACCTTAACTTTGTCAATTTATCTTTATATGGAAGAGGTATTTATTTGGTGTAACTTGAGAAGGTTATACTCTGATAGTATTCAACTAATCTTATTTTCAGGTCAAGATATATTAGTAAGGACCATATGTTTGTTTGAGATGTGGTTCTTATTTTAGGATTCTTTTGCATCTCATTAATAGTTATAAGTTAAGTTGCATATTTTTGTATACCCTTACTATACTAATTATAGTTGGAATATTATGACTAGTTAAATATCTTTCACATCCTCATGATATTTATATAACAAGGCAAACTATCGACTCATCATAACTTCATATTATGAATTCACTTGAACATAAGAAGTGTAGGTAATTTTTGACCAAATTTGAACCCAATTAAAATTTATCACAACCCATTTATTGAAAATTTTCATGTGGTATTGTCATGGTCTTGTCATGTCTTATAAAGTCCCTAGAATTCTTCATTTAACCGTGTTATCATTGTTTATGGTTAGGTTGGAGAAGTTAAGGTAAGGTAATACTTTGGTCATTTAGTGATCTAGGGGTATAATGAGGAAATAAGACATGTTCAAGTTTTATTTTAGGTGATTAAGGGTTAATTAATTTCATTTCTTGTCCTAAACATCTTCTAACCACATTTCATGAAGTTTTGGAATGAATGAAGTTCATTTGTTAGCTTGAAGGGGGTAAAAATGCATGAAAAATGATTTTTTTGGATAAATCTAATGTGTTTCAATGTTACCTATAGGAAAAAAAACTAAAAAACACATTATAAGGAGTTGGTAGTAGTTACTCAGCTTCCACACCTAGCAACATATCAGGAAAAAGGACAGATTCTTGAAATTCAATACCACTTTGAGGAGTTAGAGAAGTTGTATGGACTCGTGGAAGTGATGTGCAAGTGAAAAAAAAATTAGAGTGTATTTTAATCTTATAAAATTCATGAAAAATATTATAATTGAGTTTAAACTCTCAAAATTGCATAAATATTCTTCTCTCTCCCATTGCCTCATTCATAAGCTAGTGAAGGCCAATTTTAAGGAGATGGTATAGGTCATACAGTTTTAGTTGGGAGATAATATTTTAGCCAAATTTTTGGACCCATATGGGATTAAATTTTTTTTCATTGGTATTTTTATTGGTTATATTATCTTTATGAATAATCACTAAGAACCTAGACTATTTTTTGAGAGCTCAAAACCCCACAAGCTAAGTTTAGAGCCACTTCAATGCAAATTTTGATTTCATGGCCACTTTTAATTAGTTGGAGTGTATTTTTATATGTATATATATTCCTCACATACCTTAATTAACCATGTTGTCATGTTTGGATAGTATTTTCACAAGTAAAGTGACTTTTGTGCACAGTTTGAAGTGATTGTCATACTTTTATTTGTTAATGAGTTTCCTAGGTGATATAATTAATTTGAATGGTTATACATTTCCATATAAAATATTAAAAATACATAATAATATTCATAATCACTCAATTATTCCCTATATATTTAAAATGGTCAATTCTTCATTCACCATCTTGGACTGTGTTCTATGTGTTTTTACTTAAAGGGTGATTTAATTGGTTTGCAATGTGTTAATTAAGGATATTGAGAGTTTTTTTTCCTGATATATCATGATTATTTAATTTAATTAGTGTTTTTTTAGTCATGATAGTCATGTTCATACTTTTCAAGGCTTTAAAATAGTGTTGCAGTCTTCATCACCTACCACCTGTAGGTCTGCAACTTCAATAGATGTTCATGGTGTCCATATCTCATTAAGGTTCCCAAATCATGAAACATGGTTATGTTTAAATTGTTAAAAATTCATGAACCAATAAGACTTTTTAGGCACCTAAAACCAAAAAGTGGTGACTAACTTAATAAGCTAGTAGCCTAAGGCTATCTACAAGATTATGATTGTAAATAGTACATACAAAGGTCTGAGAAAATATTAAAAATTATATATAGAGATATAAGATAATTAATATAGACATATTAAAATTAATAACCATGTTAAGATATTATAATGGAGATAAAATAGATTATTTTAATACCAAATGTAGTCAAATAGTAAGACAATCACTTATAGGTAGGTTCAAGATTGCCTTGATTAGAGACATTGGTAAATATTGGATTCCTTAGGGAATTAAATAAGTCTAATGAATAATAAATATAATAAAATATCCATTTTAAGGTTTTAAATATTGATTTTAAGACATAATAAGGTCTTAAGAGGACCATATATAGTCAATACCACTCATAAACACCACCTACAACCATTTGTCGCAGGATTTGCTTTGAAATAATGAATTGAGGATGAAGTCTTATGTTTCAAGGAAATTGAAGATCTAAATATATCAATCAACATAGGATATAATTATTATGATATTTAATTATTTAAGTGATAAAGTCCTTTAGTCAATTTCTTGAAATACAGTTAGATATTCACCTACAACTAGTTGAAAAGATTGTCTAACATAGTAGGGTATGATAGTGAAATAAAAAATTCAAGGCATGTAATGAGGTACTTAGATATATACATGACACAATAGTATTTTTAATATTTAAATATTTAATATTGTTCTTAAAAACAATTATTCACATTCAATAATCACCTATAGTCCATTGAAGTATTAATCTTGAGACAAGGAGTGATAGTAGGACACATAACTTCAAAGTGTTGGTAAGGGCACTCAGTTAGTCAAAAAGTGATAATTTTTTTATGGATATAAAAATACAATAATGGATATTAAATTATTAGGTTGTAAACTAGGGGTCATATACCTAAAATGAACACACATAGTCCATACATAGTCAACTATCCTAATAATCTCCTATAGGTTTGATGTTTCATATTCAATGTATCTCAAAACTTGAAGATAGTGATTGTGTGTGTGAGTTGGAAATAAATAAACTTAGGTCATTAAGTTAAAGATAATATAAGAAAATTTGAATACAAAGAGACCAAATAGGGTTCACAAAGGCTTAATACACCTATACATAGTCCTTGTTAGCATAAATTTGCCTACCTAAGGAAGTTCATGATGTTTATATGAAGAGATAAGATCAGGGTAAGTAGTTGAGATGATTGGATAGTGATTAAATAACCTCATCATAGTCTCAACTCTAAAAAAAATGAGATAATACAACCATTACCCTATCTTAAACCCTACAAAGTCAAGAAACACACAATCTACATACTTTCTCATTAGGATCTTTATTTTATATTTGAATAGATTAAAATATATATATAGAGGGTATAAGGGACAAAAATATGTTTCTATGATCATTTAATAGTGTGATAATTGTTCCATAACACCCTTAGGCTTAAGAAAGATGTAATACAAACATAGTCAACCCTTTTTAGACCCTTCAGACCTATTTATGTTGAAAGACTTGTATGGATAGCTAGTCCTAAAAAGTGTAAATATGAAGATAATTTGAAGTGATTTGATTAACTTTGGAAGCTCTAAGAATATTTTTGAGGACCTATATAAACATTTCATGAGTTATAAAACCTTTTACAAGGAGAGAAAATGGAAAAATATAGTCAGACTCTATTAGGCATAGCAAGGTTTAAGTGCATCACCTAGAGTATATGGACAAAGAATCCATATAAAGTGGTGATATGAAACATTGAAAACCTAAGAGGATATTGAATATTATACGCAAAATTTTCATGAGCTGAGACTATCCAATAGAGAAGAAAATAGGGTATGACAGTCAGTTAGGGTATAGTATGTGGTTTAACCAAAGAACCCTAAATCTAAGTGAATTGGATGCAAGATAATTTGGTGAAATAAAGCTGAAAAGTTATACATTGGTATAGATCAATTGAGGTGACATGGACCTCTTCAGGTAATTCAATATCAAATCAATAATAAAGAAACTACCTACAAACTGCAATCTTGCCTAGACCTCATAGAATGCTCATTCTTCAACCTGAGGATCATCAAATTTTGCTTAAAATTTTCATGAGGAGATGCATGGGGTTTAATGGTCATTGTATTTGTTATATGTTTTCCCAAAAAAAAAATATTTTATAATTAAGAGAGAGACATGGGTTGTTCTTTATGAATAATCATTAAGGCCCCAAATAGGTCTTAAAACTCTTTTAAAACCCAATAGTGACTAGTTTGTAGATATGGTCTTATAAATAACACATAATTCCATATTTTTATCCCAAATCCTCTTGTAAATTTTAATATAATCTAATTTACTCATCCACATGTACTCGAGTTGTATGAATTGCTATACAGATTACCATAAATACATTTTTTATGTTTATTTTTAGTTTTTATAGGGATTTTGGAGAGGTGGACACTTTCAAATCATTGTAATATGTCCCATGATACTTATTTAATCTCATAAAATCAAAAATAATTATCATTAACTCATAAAAGTGACTAAACAAACTCCATTTTATAAGGCAGTCTAAATAATCTTGTGAAGGGCTTATTTTTGGCTCTTTCATGGTTTGGCTATAAGCAAATTATTAAAAAATCCCAAATTTGACATGGAGGTTTTTAATTTCATGGTAAAATTTAATCAAACACTTCACAAATGTTTCATATGTACATGATGAGTTTAGATCTAAAATCCACTTTCTAAGCCTTGAGGCCTAATTAGGCTTAATTGGCAGATATGTATGTACATATAGGTTCCACTTAGTTCATGAAGATGAAATTTGGTATGGATATGTATGTACATATAGGTTCCTATGATATTCAATTATTTTTTCAATATCATCCATAAAAATCCCTACACAAGGAGGTTAAAAATAAAAAAGGGCTATAAGGAAACTAGGCCTAGTGAAGGCTTAAGGAGCAAACTGAGTTCTTAGGAGTTGGTAAAATTACCAAAATGGTTGGTTTAAAACCTGAAAAAATATTTTAAATACCATTAATCTAGTTTGGATGAGTTTAAGATTATGCACTTGAGTTTTGGGCCACTTAGACCAAACTAGGTGTGGGAAATGAAGAGTTACAAGACACCTATGCACTTGAATGATGGAATCATAGGCCAGAAGAGTTTATTAAGAAATTCATATGTTTAATGAGTGGTTTAATATTTTTTAAATATAAATTCATGGTTTTAAGTTCCATTTTTCACTCCTTTCATTCAATGAAGGATAGTTTCTAAGGATCTAGTTAAGGTGTCAAGTAAGTTTGTAACCCCCATGCCACTTGGAAGGTTGAAGCTCCTTCAAGAGTGAGACACATGGACCTGTAGGTCTATTGGATTATCTCATAACTCCTTTTATGGTTTTAAATCTCATGGACACTTGTCACTCATCTTTTACCACACCTCTCTTTCTTCTCTCTCCCATTCTCTACATATTGAGCCACTTACGATTAAGTTTGTATCCTCCACCTCGGTATGGTGAAGCCTTATACATTTATATTCCTTTGATAAATGAGAATAAACTATTATACCTCATATTATTACTATACTTATTTTTTATATGATAATTGTAGATATTTTCAAGTGAATTGACTTGTCTACTTGGCATGTTATCCTTTTCTAACACCTAGATGTAGTTTGAAAGCTTGTTTTATAGGTCATGTGAAGTGCATGAGTGTGGTGTAAGAGGTGAGTGAGTTCTCTATCTTATATTTTAATTAAATACCTCTTGGTTAATCCTTATAGCTTAAGCAACCATCATAAAATTCACATTAAAACACTCATGTGAGAGATTAAGATTAAGATTAAGATTAGTGTATATAAGATTAGTTTTCTTGATTTACAAGTGCACATCTAGATTGTTGCTAGTGGAAAAAAAAATTGGTGCATCACCTAATTATAGTAGGTTTACATTCTTTTTCTTATCAAGTGATATATTAGTGTGTGATCCTAATTAATTAATCAAGGGGAACTAGCCCTCAATCTAAAGGCTTACCCCTGTTATAGATAACCTAAAGGTCTAGGGGTAATCCCATGTTTCACCAAATTTGGAGAGGTCTAAGAAAAAATTTCTTAGGGTGTATAATTTTTTCATAATAGTTATATCATGCTTGGTGGGACTACAGTCTAAAATATTCGAAGAATTTTTTGGTGTGTTCTTTTACCTATCAGCTTTAGGAAGTGTTCAACAAACATTAATAGTGACTCTAAATGAAATAAAATAGTTATATTCACCCCAAGTACTTATTGCAAATGTTTTTTGATCATATCTCATGTTCTCATTTGACTAATGAAGATGCCATGGTTGGATATGATGAAACATTCTACTATACACCTCCTTATCAGCCTTATCATGACTCATACCAACCACATAGCCTTCTTTATACACCTATTTATGACCCCAAAAATGTGATTCAATAGCCTTATCAAGATTTTTACCCTCCTTATGATTCATATTTGTCCTATGTTCAACCTATTTCTCCTCTATATGACCATGATGTTGCATATGAGTAGCATTCTCAAGCTCAAGATGTCTCTAGTTCTTCCTCAAACCAATCCATTTTAAGCTTTGTTAGGTTGTGGAGCTAAAATATTCACTAATGCAGATAGGTAAGGAGGTTGCAGAGAGTTTGTTATTGTCACAGTCACTGGCATTGGTCAGGCCAACCGACATCAGCAGGGTACATACAGAAGGTAACCGACGTTGGTCATAAGTCGGCCGGCATCGACACCCCCTAGGCAGATAGGGACTGATGTCAAACACCTGTGTGGTTCGATCTGTAAGTGTTATGGGTAGTTAGTTAACGAACCAAGTGTTTGCATGTCAAGAGCCAAATTTAGACTAGAAGCTGTGGATCTAATTATTGTAATTAGGTGTCTAATTATTGTTTACATGAGATCTATTTAAGAGACTCATTGGTTGTATTGTAAAGCATTCTAGTTTGAGTTGAGCAAAGTTAGCTCCTTCTATGTGTGAAGTGAGCAAGGGTGTTCCTCCTAGTTCCACAGTAGTGCCAAGGTGGGTGCTGGTTTTGGAGAATCAAAAGGCTTCTTCAAGTGTGTAGGATCATGGTCAGCAGGTGTGCTTGGCTACGTTTGGAGATCTACATGGGTAAGTAAGATCATTGATTTGCAAGTGTATGTGTGTGCAAGGTCTAAGGTTCATAGGTGTGCATAACTAGATTGATTTGTAGGTGTGCAAGATCAGATAAGATAGCAACACAATAGGGAGCAGGATCAGGCAGGATCTACTTGGAGTACGGTGTGTACTCGATCTAGAGCAAAGAGGAAGGCAAGGCAATTCCTTCCATAAGTAAGATCATTTAGGTGTAGGTTGTTACAAGTGTAGGGGAGATCTACTTGAAGTATGTTTGTGTACTTGGAGTGCGTGGAGCACTTGTGGAGTGTGTGGAGCACAGGTGTATTGGCAGTAGTGGATACTGGATGTTTGGAGGTGAACACCAGCTCTGTGTTTGAGTTGTGTGTTGGGAGCATAAGAGAGAGCTTTGAGGAAAGAAGTATTGTTCACTTGAGGTGTGGGAAGCTTCTATAAGGTGGTGGAGAAGAAGTGGAATCTTCTTTATTGTGTTCTTTTCTGTATGAGTATTAATACAAGTTGTGTATTGTCTCTCAAATTCTGTGTTGTTTCTGGTTTCTAGTTACTTGTTACTTTTGGTTAATTTTGCATCTTAAGTTGCTTGTATATGGTAATCAATTGTGTGCTTCCATGGGTTCCTAATAGTTGGTATCAGAGCTAAGGTTTTAGGGTATAGGTTTTGTGTTTGGTTACAGGTCACTCTTAGGGGTTTCTGATTGAGTGGGAGTATAGCAATGGCAGAAGAAAGTAAGCTACGAATGGAGAAACTAAATAGCACAAATGGTCACTTACGGTCCTACGAAAAGAAAGAGCAGGGAAAAGAATAGTGTTGGTTGGTAGAAGATCAACATGAAGGAACTGAAGATGCAGATGTTGCAGGGGTTGTTGCACAAGATGCTCTGGTATGTTTCTTGGATAAAGTTGAATCTTAGTTAATAGATTATGTTGCCTCTTTCCATGCAGCCCCAGGTAGAGGACCTGGTGAGCCTTGCCAAAGAATTGGCAAAGGGGAAGTGAAGCTGAAATTGTAGGTGGCCAACACATAGGTGTTGAAGGAGGTCATGTAGGTCCCAGGCATAGAGATGTGGCTAATTTCTTCAGGAAAGTTGGGTGATGAGAGATGCACAAGAACTCTCACAGTGGTTGCACTTGAATTAGCTGGTGGTAAGAAAATAGGTACTCTTTATCTACTTATTTATATTATTGATTCTTCTTTTGTTGTGGAGATTGGCTTTGTAGGATTGGTCACATGAGTAAGAAGGAGATGCATGTTCTTAAGAGGAAGACTGATATATTTGACAAGCTTAAGAACTAGAAAGCCTTGGTGTTTATGGAGGAGATGGTAGACAGAGACTAGTGGATGGGGCTAGATACTTCTGAGTAGGGAAGTTTGGACATGGGTTTTGATTCAAAGGAGCTCATGGGTAAAAAGTCATCACTCATAGGAAAACACAGGTACTAGCGTTGGTTAGGGGGAACCGACGTCAAACAGACAGGTGCTGATGTCAGTCATGTGCAGACCAAAGCTGGTGATGTCAAGCAAGGTAAGACTGACATCGGTCAGGAGGACCAACATTGGCAATAGGGACACCAACGTTAGTAGAGTCAGTAGTCAGGATAGGCACATGGGAACCAATGTTGGTTAGATGCAGACTGTGTAGTGACTGAGGTCGGTCACTGTAACAGATTTTGGGCAAACAACAAGCTATCAAGGAGTCTCAAATGCCCATATGGAGGACTGAAGGTGATAAATAAGCCTCAAATTCATTATTCCTCTTTTTTATATTAGTTACTTACTATAGAGCAGGAAAGATCTAGGAAACAGTGGGAGCATGGCATGAACAGGTATGCAGAACCAAGCGAGATATTTGGTAGGGTTGCCAATCGGTATGAAAGCATAGAGATGAATGGATACCTTAGTTAAAGAATAGAGAGAATAGACACATGAGACGGAAGACCAGGTCATATGGTCTTGAAGAAGCTATAAGACAGTGGGACAGGACTGACAGGGGGTACCAGGTGGATGACAAAGTAGGGCTTTAGTCAATGTCAGTATAACCATTGTGTTTGTCTTACCAGGTGGATGATGGTCGCAACATTATCCTATTGCTATATGTGGAGGATGAGCTTGGTACAGGTTCAAACATATAGGGTTTTGCTAAGCTAAGGGTAAGGTTAGTTCAGTGGCATGTCATGAGGAATTTGGAGCAGCAAAATTCTTTGGCATGGGAGACATGGAGATCACAGGTTGATTTTGTCTCCAGTGGGAGCTGATGTGAATCAGGGGTTGGTGAGGTTCATTACACAGGATGCAGAACCAGAGCACACTAAGGGCTAGATAGTTCAGTGTCTAAAATCACATGAGGTCTGGTATAGACTTGAGTTTTCCCAAGCAGTGGGTGCTATCAGAGAGTTAAGAGCCAATTCGGGGAAGTGGGTTCTCAGGGATTTGAGAGGGACCAGCAGTAGGGATTCATGTTATGCAGGGTCAGGACTTCACTACATGGGTTTCTAGGTTTGGATGTGGTAGGGTACTCAGATTACAGGAGGTGTACCATAGGTTGTGTGGTGGGTGGTCTTCAAGATTGATCTTGAAGAGGGATACAAGCCAAGAAATAGATTAGATGGGGTATAAGTACAAGTACAGTGCAGTTGTTTATCTCCAAGTGGGAGATTGTTAGGTTGTGGAGCTAAAAGCTTCACTGATGAAAATAGGTGAGGAGGTTGTAGAGAGTTTGCTATTGTCATAGTCACTGGCATCGATCAGGCCAATCAATGTCGACAGGGTACAGACAGAAGGCAATCGATGTTGGTCATAAGTCAGCCAGCGTTGGCCCCCCAGGTAGACAGGGACCGATGTCAGTCACCTGTGTGGTTTGAGCTATGATTGTTACGGGTAGTTAGTTAACAAACCAAGTGTTTGCATGTCAAGAGCCAAATTTATACTAGAAGCTGTGGATCTAATTATTGTAATTAGGTGTCTAATTATTTTTTGCATGAGATCTATTTAAGAGACTCATTGGTTGTATTGTAAAGCATTCTAGTTTGAGTTGAGAAAAGTTAGCTCCTTCTATGTGTGAGGTGAGCAAGGGTGTTCCTCCTAGTTCCACAGCAGTGCCAAGGTGGGTGCTGGTTTTGGAGAATCAGAAGGGTTCTTCAAGTGTGTAGGATCTTGGTCAACAGGTGTGCTTAGCTACGTTTAGAGATCTACATGGGTAAGTAAGATCATTGATCTACAGGTGTATGTGTGTGCAAGGTCTAAGGTTCTTAGGTGTGCAAAACTAGATTGATTTATAGTTGTGCAAGATTAGATAGGATAGGAACACAACAAGGATCAGGATCAGGCAGGATCTACTTGGAGTACGGTGTGTACTCGGTCTAGAGCAAAGAGGAAGGCAAGGCAGTTCCTTCCATAAGTAAGATCATTGAGGTGCAAGTTATTACAGGTTCAAGGGAGATATACTTGAAGTACGTTTGTGTAATTGGAGTGTGTGGATCACTTGTGGAGTGCATGGAGCACAGGTGTACTGGCAGTAGTGGATACTGACTGGTTGGAGGTGAACACCAACTCTGTGTTTGAGTTGTGTGTTGGGACCGTAAGAGAGAGCTTTGAGGAAAGAAGTACTGTTCACTTGAGGTGTGGGAAGCTTTTGTAAGGTGGTGGAGAAGAAGTGGCATCTTATTTATTGTATTCTTTTCTGTATGAGTATTAATACAAGTTGTGTATTATCTCTCAAATTCTGTGTTGTTTCTGGTTTCTAGTTACTTGTTACTTCTGGTTAATTCCACATCTTAAGTTGCTTGTATATGGTAATCAATTGTGTGCTTCCATGGGTTCCAAACAAGTTTGAAGTAAACACTCTTAAGATATGATAAATACATGTTAGAACTTTATAATCAAAGATAACATGGTCAAGATATTACTAGCCATCTCATTCATGACATGAGAGACTCATTGTAGCTATTGAAAGGAGAATGGACACCTATTGAGAGAGAAAATTGACAAAGCCTCACAAGTGAAATGTTGGATGTAAGTGGTCTCATTTAAAACATAGAAGATATGTTGAAAGTTCATGAAGGATAGTAAGTCCAATTCCATCAGCCCTATGTATCTTCTTACACTCCGTCTCAACTCTCATATATGCCACACATTCTTCCCCAAGAGACATTTTCAATTGAATATCCAAGTTCTCCAAGTATTTCATGTGTTCCTCAAATATTCCCTTCTTGTAATTTAATCCATGAGAGTTATAGAACAACCTATTGATTCAAGCCAACATCCCACATTTCTTCCTCAAGGAACTCCCAAGGAGTCTTCCAAAATTCCAAGTTGGAAAGTAGTAAAGTCTTGTAGTGGGTAAGCTGAAATAATTATAGATTGGGAAGTTGAAGGGAAAGATAAATATGAACGTATGCAAGCCTCTCCCACCCCTCCTCAAGAGACCTCTTATACTCTATATCATCCTTATAATGATACTTATCTTCATGAGGCCACTTATCACCTTCATGAAAATCTATTTAAAGAGGATATAGATAGGCAAATCAAAGAGTTATATTTGAAGATAAAAGTACTTAAAGAGAACCAAGATAAAGAGATATAATACAAATAAAAATATGTGCTTAATCAATCCCCATTTCCCTCTCCCAAAGAACCTATAATTTTTCCATCTTAGAGGTATATCTAAGAGTTTATTCAAAACAATAATGATATTCTAATTGAGAAGGTTTAAGATCAACTTGAAAATATTGAAGAGCCTCAAGAAGGCTACGAGAAAGGTGAGGTGCTTGTTGAAGAAAATGAAATGTCTATATCCCAAATCAATATGCTTTCCCTTCAATAATTCCTTTAAGAGTATACAATTTCCAAACCACCAAATTTAAAGACTATTATCTCTATCTCCAAGCCCAATCATGAGCCATCTACCACACCTCATACTTCCTCTCCGATCCACGAACTTGTTCAAGACCTTCCCACCTCATCCCTTCTTAAAGGAGAACCCATTCTATGGGAGATAAGTGAATAAGATCAAGCCAAATTTATAGTTGATCAAGAAGATGACTCAAGTGTCTATGATGAAGAGTTCACTATAGGGGATCCCTTAGTGAAGACAAGAATAAATCCATATTTTTGGGTGAATAAAAATATGATCAAGATCATGTTGTAGCTGTTCGCAAAGAGCTTGATCAAGACATGGAAGAGAGGGTGTTTGAGAAGTACATCACCTCAGCTAAGTTAGTTGGATCTCATGGGAATGATAAAGAGTTTAAATATGAAAATAAAATAGAATATAAATTTGCTATTGACTCTATGATTCAATATGATTTGTGGTTAAAGTCCAATGGGATTTCTTAAGAATTTTAAGGCCTTAAAAATCCTACACCTCTTTATTTTCAAGTTGAAGACATTCTTGTAGATGCATTTCCTCTTGAATAACAATATGATAAATTAAAAAGTGCAAAAATTGAATAAGTTACAACTAGCCTTGAGGTTAAAGACACTTAAATCAATCAAGATGAAGTTGATTAAGTACATAATGAGCAAGAAGATGAAGTTGAATAAGTTGTGGTTCCTGAAGAGAAGGAAAGTAAAGATGATTGGAAACAACATATTGAACTCCTTCAAGATCTTGAAGGTCTTTTCAAGGTTGAAGGTCATGTGTACAAGGAGATTGAATAAGATGTCTTCATTCAGGACAAAGATGAGGATTGGGTTATGTTGTCATATAAAATGTCCAAATTGGTAGTTTAAGTGTGGCTTACAAAACCCCATCCATAGGTCCTTTTTGAATGATCTCACGACCCTTTTAGACACCTTATTTTTCATTTTTAGTCATCCAAAATCATCTAAATAGTCATTCCACCTCAGCTAGATAGTATTTCTTGTGCCAATCATATTCCCCTAAGTCTCAAGTCTAGAGTATAGGATTACCCCATTTGGACTATATCACCCCATAGAGAAGTGTCCCATTATTTGTGGTCCTATCCATTTACACTTTGAGCCCCAATGGTCATTTTTATTAAGTCCGTATCCTTAATTAGGTCATCTTAGCATGAATAGATCTAACCCATGACTAGTTATTTCCTATAAAATCCCACTTAGAAATCATTTACAAAGGAAGTGACCAAACTTATGAATCAAATAAGAATATAAATAAATCACTAAGGAAAACTTCCCTATTCTTTGCACATAGTCACCCAACATAGTTACAAACTTACTCAAATCCTCATACCAATCTCTAGCCACCTCAAACACTATTAATTTAGCATTTGTATCTACATCATGCTATTGTAAAAAGTACACTAGGTGAGATAAATACATATGACTTGATCCCTCTTTAGAGTATTGGTATGTAGGTAGCATGCCCACACAAGGGGTGTGGATTACAAATTTAGTACATATTTCAATCTAATCCCCCCTTTTTTTTAAGTGACTCAAATGTCATTTTATCAAGCATGATGGAGGGTTAGGGTTTGAAGACAAAATCAACTCCACAATAAGTTTTGTCGATAATCAACACTTGATTTTTCAAAGTTACACTCATACAAGCACAACATAACTACCCAAAAAAATTTAGGTCTTTATGGTCAGTTTGGACAATAGAGATAAGAGTGGATAATAACATTGAACACCAAAGCATCTACTTTTTATTTCTCTTATCCTTTCACGCAACAAAATCTAGATTCAAGTTTATAACACCTTCCCAATCCTGCACAGCCATTTTCATTCTCTTTATCAATCGTATCAATCTATTTTCTAGCTAATTTATATTTCTTCTTATTTATTACTATTTTTATAAAGGTGAAAAAGACAAATAGTTGCATAAATTAAGAATGTATTTATTGCTATATTTTGCACAAATTTTCTAATCTAGACCCTTAACTAAAATAGGAATAAAAATCCATTATTTATAAATAAGTTAAATCATTTGGTGAACTTGACTTACTTCATTTGCACACAAAAACCATAGAAACCCTAGGGAAAATTGTTTGCTAATTTTAGCATTACTTTTTTAATTTTTCTTGCATACATAAATCAGAATTTCACATTTAATTTTTGAAATTCACCATAGTAATTTTCAAATAATTTCTTTCAAACCCTAATATAATATACTAGGTCCCTATGTTTTTAGAGGTATCACCTTACATGTTATTGAGCTTTGTATCCTTCTTATGAATATTCTAATTTGCTATTTTTAGGAATTTACATTTCCTTTATTTATTACTTTCCTTCCATCACATTTTTATTATTATAACTTATTGCAAAAAATTCAATCCACTTCCACTTTATTTTCCTACTTTAACAATTACCTAATATACTAGATTTAATGAAACTGATAAGAGGGAAATTCAAGACCTTTTAACTAAAAATACTGATATGAAAGATGATATTATTAAAATACTACAAGAAGAACAAGAAAAATAAAACAATGGTCAATCCCCTCAAACCATAGAACAACCAATTGCAAATGACACTACGAGGGCAACTATGTCTCAATAAACCCCTATAGTAGCCCAACCTTCTTATGTGGCACCACTAGTTATGGATATTACATCTTCACCTCCTAATGTGTCTACCCTTATTAAAGAGATTAAACCTCTTCAATCCAAGGTGACACATCTTGAGCAAGGTGCCTCTAGACCAACACAATCTTTAGACTCTTTTTCTCTACTTCATACACCATTGACATGCCATATTGCTTCTACACCCTTACCACCAAGTTTTTTTCAACCCAAGCTAACTCTATATGATGGCAAGGGTGATCCAAAGACACACTTGAGAGATTTTCATGCAACTTGCTTGGACTATGTGCCAAATGACTAGTTACTAACCAAGTTATTTCCACAAAGTTTAAAGGATTATGCTCTATAGTGGTTTTATAGTCTACCAAATCAATTGTTCAAAGCATTCAATCCTTTAGTTGACATGTTACTAGCTCATTTTAGCATTAATATATGTGATAAGGTTTCTTATGCCCAAGTTTCACTATAGAAACAAAGGTCAAATGAGCATCTCGTAGATTATGTTCTTAGATATAAGACTATCTTGGCTAAAATGACTAGCCCCATGGATGATCAATAATTAAAAGATATATTCAAATAGAGTCTTCTATCACTTTGAATGATTCAATAATGTTCAAAAAAAATTATTCCTTCACTAAGTAATGTCATACACTAAATGAAAGTGAAGTAACATTACTTTTAATGGGAAAACTCAAGTACACAAGCATATCAAATATAACAAACAAGAGTAACATTAAAGTCACATACAAAATTAAGGTTAATGATAAAAAAAATCAAAATAAACTTACATTTAATTCAACTTCAGAGCCCCCTCAGTGAGATATTTTATCAGTGCCTCCTTGGCAAGCCTTTACCAATCTACCAGTATATCTAGCTACAGTTTTATAGTAGCTATTGGAATGAAATGTCCTATCTCTCCCTCCTATTTGAGAAGTTGATATGATAAATCCTCTTCCATATGGATATGATTAGAATGAATTATATGATTTTTATAGAACACTAGGCCACATAATGAATAGATGCATCAGTTTACAACACAGGATACAAGACTTGATAGATGGCAACCTTATTGATATTGGCACTATAGTTGAGCCTCCTCAAGCAAAACAAACACAAGACAAGGCTTTAAAAACTTTCTTAGATCCTTTCCCACAACATTCTAAATAGGAGACAAGGGGCACATTAGGTGTTCACCATGAATATCATGCACACCCTTCACTAGATACATACTAGGCACCTTCAATTGAGTCACATCCTTTGAGCAACATGATTGGTGTGTATAATTCTAGAGTTCTAGCTAGACCTTCGATATCCTTCTTAGAGAATGAGATATTTGAGGATGATTCAAATTACTATGCACTCTTTATTATAGCCTCAATTTATCATCATCCCATTCATAGTGTTCATGTATATAATGGATCCAGTGTGAACATGTGCACCATTACATGAATTTATCATTTGGGTTATTCATACTAGGATATCACCTCGATGGACATAGTTATCAATGGATTCAGTGGACACATATAGAGTTCATTGGGTGAGATTTTACTTCCTTTATAAGTTGTTATAACACATGTGGCCACACCATTTACTATTGTTCCTAGTGCAAGAGTCTTCAACATGTTGTTTGGTTGACCATGGATCCATAACCTTCATGCAGTACCTTCTACATTTCATAGATGCATGAAATACATTTACATTATTAGGTTTTTATAGTTGGTGGAGTTTTATATGAGTTACCACTCCCCACTTTAGAGCCATATCTTATTCTACAGTCACCAATTTTAGCTCCTCTACTAGTTATAGTTCTTCTAATTGAGATTCAAACACAGTCAAGGCCTCCCTCATCAACACAGAGTCTATACACTTTCATGGGGACCTCTCTTAGAGTAACCACTACATTAATGATAGTTTCAAGACTCTAGACAATTTTTAGCTATAGTATTCACACGTAGGGTATTATCATTAAATTATCATGCTTATACACATAGAGAACATTTTTAGAGAGCTTATTCTACTACTATATGGGTCCCTAAGATCCCCATAGTTGCATCTACTTCTCAAAGTTATAGGGGGACCCCACAATCAGTTTTCACTAAAAATATTTCAAAGTACTTACAAAATACATAGCTTTTAGAGTCATATTCTTAGCTCTTCCATCATGTTTCATGATCACACATGATCCCTCTCCTTGATACATGACACTAAAATAGGGAGTCTCTTATGAGACTCATTGATTAGTATCATTTCTTCTTAATATTTCTTGTACATAATTTCTTAGCTTACTTGTACATAGTGTATTTTTTCTTACTTCTACATCACTCAACTCAAAACACCAAAAACAATACAATATTTAAAAATACCAAAAACATTATAAACATGTCAAAATATAAAAACATTCAAATAACTAAAAACACCAAAAACTTTTTAACTGTTCACATTATCCATGATTTACATTTTTACTACCATGATAGACTTACATTTTGTTATTTTATGCTATTTTTTGATGATTTATTGACATTACCATGATTCACTTGATCTTTTTTGAGTGTGTAGTGATACCCAAATCCTTGATTTCTTCACCCTACCCATTGAGGGGGAATCTTACTTTTACATTCGAGACATACATCAACATATCTACCCATCAGGGGCATCTTCACCATGACTACACCATCTAGGTCATGTCATTCCTACACCACACACTCTATTCATCATGTTGATGTATATTACTTACTAGATTACATAGATTATTCTATATACACTCATTAGTATATAGCACTTGTGAATTTCTTAGCATCTACCTAGTCTTGTACTACATGTTTTGCATACTTTCACTTCTTGATTTGATCAATTAGATGTGATAGTATTTCCAACATTTACATGCCTTCCTTTCTTGATTTGAGTAGCTAGATGTGATTACATTTATTAGTTATTGTTTTGTTACTTGTGTGTGCCTTAGGAAATTTGACAATGTCCTTTATTTTTACTCTTGTATATGCTTATGGCCCTCATGCCAATCTTGCTTGTTTGAAATTATATGTGTATGTGATAATTTAAACATCATTGTATTCTTGTTTTCCTAGTTTGAGTGACATGTGCCCATGTCCCTTGTTTGCTTGGTCCCTTAGCCTCTTTTTTATGCTTCTTGACTTGCATGATTGTTTGTTTATTTTCTTCTTATTTGTTTACAATGCCATGATCCACATCATGCATTATCTTACCTTCTTGGATGCCATGATGGACATCATGCTCCATTCCTCCTTGAACACTAACTATATTTCCAATTTTAGTTTAGTATATTTCACATACTATTACATGATTAAATCTATCTAGGCATACCACTATTAATCTAACAATCTCCAACACAAACTATGTTATATCTTGAGACATTTTTTCAAGCATCATTACTAAATCATGTATTTCACAACATAACACACTTACAAGGCTTTTTATTTTGATGGAAGTCATTATAGGGTCTTCATTCCTACCCTCAGAAGAGGGGGAAACAAATAGGGGTTTTATCACAGAGATCAGAGCCCTCTACTAGTAAAAATTAGTTTTTAAAACACATAGAATAGTCATCAAAAATAGTAAAGGATAAGAGTGCCCCATTCAAACTACAATGCCCTGATAACAAAGTGTCCTCTTTTTGGTTCTCTTGTCCAAACAATTGAAAAACCAATTTTTTTAAAAACAAATAGAAAGGTAAGGCTAATTATAGTTTTGTTAGCTACAATCTAGTTCATATTAGGTAGTTTTAGTATAGTTTTACTCAAATTATCTAGATATGTTATATCTTGAGACGTATTTTTGATCATCATTGCTATATAATGTATTTCACAACATAACACACAAGGATTTTTATTTTGAGGTAATTCATTATAGGGTCTTCATTCCTACCCTCAGAAGAGGGGGAAACAAATAGGGGTTTTATCACAAAGATCAAAGCCCTCTACTAGTCAAAATTATTTTTCAAAACACATAGAATAGTCATCATAAATAGTAAAGGATAAGAGTGCCCCATTAAAACTATAATTACCTACAATAAAGTGTTTACTTTTGGGTGCTCCTGTCCAAACAATTGAAAACCTAAAATTTTTAGAAATAAATAGAAGAGGAAGGTCAATTACAGTTTTGTTAGCTATAATCTAGTTCATATTGGGTAGTTTTACTCAAATTATTCATATATAGGGGGTATCATGTGTGGCATGATGGTTCTCACTTCTAGTTTCAGATTGGGTAGTTGGTACAACTTCCAAATCAGAATCCATGTTACATACACTAGTGATTGGGGGTAATGTGTGTGACACATTTGCCTTATTTTCTTTCTAGTTCATTATATTTCCTAGGTATTCTTAGTATTTACATGCCTTATTCCATTTTTAGGTAGTTGGCATAATTTTGGATTGGATTTCATATAATCTTAGTTCTCAGTTTTAGAGTGGATTTCATACAAGCCTAATCTCCACCTTTCTAAATGGACAAGATTGGCCTAGTTTTTAGTACACATTTAGTTATCCACACCACATTGTTAGACTACAAAGCATTCATAGGATTCATGAGCCATCACATATGACACATATTCATACCTAAATTAGTTCATAGCTCACACTTAGTAAGCAATGATGGAGCCAAAGGAATAGCTAGCCTTTGTATTTTTGATCTACCTACTTAGAGGGATTAGACACATAGTTCAAACATTGATTAACACATGCATAATAACATAGCTTCACTACTTAGTGGGTGATGATGAAGCCAAAGGGCCAGCCTTTATATTCTTAATCAACCCTCAAGGAATTGAGCACTTAGCTCTATGAATGATATTACTCTTGGTACAACACATACCCATCATCACTCAACATCATAATAGGTTTTGTATTGGTTCATGTACCCAATGAGGTGTATTCATTCATTTCTTTTCCTTTCTATTTTACTCAGTCTTTATACATTCTTATTTTAGACATAACATGTCTAGTAAGAACTGATCTACTCCTTGTTTTCTCTTGTAGATGTGTGTTTCATGTCTCTATATGCATACTCATCATCACACATCTTTATGGGCTTCACCCTTAGAGGGAATTTTAGGTACACTTTCTAATTTTCCTTTATCCTAGTATTTTGTTTTGCTACATCATTAGAATAAAAGGGGGGAAATATAGTCATATAAAATGTCCAAATTGGTAGTTTGAGTGTCGCTTATGACACCCCATCCATAGGTCTATTTTGTATGCTCTTTTGACCCTTCTAGACACCTTCTTACTCATTAATAGTCATCCAAAACATTTTGAATGGTCATTCCACCTTAGCTAGATAGTATTTACCATGCCAATCCTATTCCCCTAGGTCCTAAGCCTATAGGATAGGAGTGCCCCATTTTTGGTGGTCATATCCATTTGCACTTTGAGCCCCAAGGTCATTTTCATCTGGTCCTTATCCTTAATTAGGTTGGCCTAACATGAATATATCTGACCCATGACTAATTATTCCTTATAAAATATCACTCAAATCTCATTTACAAAGGAGGTGACCAAACTTACAAAGCAAGCAAGAATACAAAAAAGCATTAAGGAAAACTTCTCTATTATTTGCACACAGTCATCCAACACAACTATAAACCTACTCAAATCCTCATATTAACCCCTAGCCACATCAAAAATTATCAAATTGGAATTTGCATCCACATCACACTATTGCACAAAACACACTAAGTGGGATAACTACATATGACTTGATCCCTCTTCAGAGTATTGGTATGTAGGCAACGTGCCCACATAAGGTGTGTGAATTACACATTTAGTACATCTCCCACACTAACCCCCCTTTCTAAAATGACTCAAATGTTATTTTATCAAGCATGATGAAGGCTAGGGTTTAATGATAAAATCATCTCCATAATGAGTTTCATCAATAATCAATGTTTGATTTTTCATAGGCACACTCACACATGCACAACACAACTACCTAGAAATTTTTAGGTCTATATGATTAGTTTGGACAATAGTGGTAGGAACAAACAATAGTGTCAAAAACTAAAGCATCCACTTTTTGGCACTCTTATCCTTTCACCTAATGAAATCCAGATTTAGGTTTATGACACCTTCCTAGTCTTGCATAGCCATTTTCAATCTCTGTATTAGCCATCTTAGTCTATTTTCTAGCTAAGTTATATTTATTCTTATTTATTTATATTTTTAGAAAGGTAAAAAAGACAAATAGTTGCATAAATCAAGACTATATTTATTACTATATTCTATACTAGTTCTTGAATCTAGAACCTTAACTAAAAAGGAATAAAACTCCATTATTCCCAAATAAGTTAAATCAGGTTGAGTATGTAAAGCTCCTTGAAGAGATTGAGGATCTTGCAATAGTTTATGAAAATACTAATATCATTTAAGAGGCCATGGTGATCTAAGAAGTGTGCCTATATGAAGCAATATGGGACAAGGTTGCAGCTGAGGAGTCTCATGAGAAGATTGAAATTATTGAGTCATAAGAAGATTTCACCTTCATAGGTGACATGTTTGAAATTTTTTTTGTTACATTGGAGATCATGCCAAAGAGATTGGAAAGTATGAAGGATTTGAAGACATAAATATCAAGTACCAAGAGAGAAGTTGTTTCATATCATCCTTCATCTCATGGAGCAAAAAATGGTACAAGCTTCCCCTTTGATCTAGGAGGAGAAAGTTTGTTTCAGGTTAGTCTGTATATAGTCTAGTTTGTTTAAGTTGTCTTTGTATTCCCTAAGTGATTGATAGCACATGTATGTGTTTTACTTTCTTTGATTCTTGTTGTTTTTTTATTTTGTGTGTTATGAAGGTAATAATTTTATTGAGTCATTTAAAATATATCCAATTATGAAATTGAGTGCAAGTGACTCCATTCCCCAAGGTACATGCAAGGTAGTTTATCTTATTATCATTGCATGCATGCTACCCCTATGAATCATCAAAAATGTTGACCAAATTTGACCCCAAGTGAAATTTTTCACCCCCCATATATTAAAAACTTTCATGTGGTATTTTCATGGTATTTTTATGTCTTATAAGTTCACTATAAGTCTTAGTTTAACCTTGTTATCATTATTTAAGGTTAGTTTCAAGAAATAAAGTTACGGTCATACTTTAGTCATATAGTTATCTAATGGTGTCATGAGGAAATAAGACATGGTCAAGTGGTGTCATAGGTTATTAGGGGCTAATTAGTGTCATATTGTGTCCTAAATATATTCTAACCACATTTTATGAAGTTTTGTAATGTATGAATTTTATTTGCTAGCTTGAAGGGGTAAAAGTTCATGAAAAAGTGATTTTTTGGATAAAAATAATGTGTGTCCAAGTTACCTAAATAAAAATTCATAACACACACATTAAAATTATTTTGGATCAGTTAATTAACAAATATACCTACCATCATGTCATAAAAAGGACATATTCTTGAAATGCAATGCCACTTTGAGGAGTTAGAGAAGTTATACAGACTTATGGAATTAATGTGAAAATGAAAAAAACTTAATAATGTCATTTAATATTCTGAAAGTTAATAAAAATCTTGGAATTAAGTTTTAACCCTCATATTTTCATAAATCTTCTTCTCTCTCCCATCACCTTATTCATAAGCTAGTGAAGGCCAATTTCAAGGAGAAGGTATTGGCCATATAATTTGAGTTGGGGGATAATATTTTATACAAAGTTTCTTAACCCTATTGGCTTTAAATTTGTGAAATTGTTCATTAGATTGGAGATTTCATCTTTATGAATAATTTTTAAGAGCTTAGACTAAGTTTTGAGAGCTCATAACCCCATAGGTTGAGTTTGGAAGCATTCCAATGCAAGTTGTGAATTAATTTAAAATTGAAATAAGTTGGAGTGTGTTATAATATGTCTATATATTCCTTATATACCTTAATTCATCATTTTGTCATGTTTGGGTAGTCTTTTAGAAAGCAAAGTGACTTTTGTGCACAATTTGAAGTGGTTGTCATAATTTTCTATGTTTATAAGTTTACAAGGTGATAAAATTAATTTTAATGGTTTTTAATTTCCATATACTCTCTTTTAAATCCATCATAATCTTCTTGATCACTTAATTATTTTATACAAATTCAAAATGGTTAATTCTTCATTCACCATCTTGGCATATGTTCTGTTGTTTTTACATGTAGGGTGATTTGAGTGGTTTGGAATGTGCTATTCAAGGATCTAGAAATTTTTTTCCTGATATATCATGTATATGAAATGGAGGTAGTGTCTTTTGATTCATGATATTCATGTTCATTCTTTTCAAGGCTTCAAAATAGTGTTGCAATCTTCATCACCTACCACATTTAGGTCTGTAACATCAATGGAGGTTCATGGTGTACATATCTCATGAAGGTTCTCAAATCATGAAACATGGAGATGTTTCAAGGTGTAAAATGTTATTAACCAATAAGAATTTCTAGGCACTTAAAGCCAAAAAGTGGTAATTGAGCTAATAAGCTAGGAGCCTAAGGCTACCTATAGGTTTTTTATTATAAACAGTGAGTATAGAGGTTTGAGATACTACTAAAAATGCTATATAGATATTGAAGACAATAAATATAGACCTTTGAAAAGTAATAACCATATTAATATGTTATAATGGAGATAAAGGAAATTAGTTTAAGACCAAATGTAGTCAAAGTGTTGGGAAGGGCACTTAACCAATCAGAAATTGATAAAAGTTTGAAGGACTTCAAAATATAATAATTGATCTTAGGTTACATACTAGGGGTCATAGACCTAAAATTAACACACATAGTCAACTATCCTAGCAGTCCCCTATAGGTTTGATCCATCATGTTCAAGGTCTATCAAATCTTGAAGATAGTGGTTGTGTGTGTGATTTGGAAATCAAATAAATTAGGTCATTAAGGTTAAGATAATCTAATCAATATTTTAATACAAGGAAACAAATAGGGGTCACAAAGGCTTAATACACCTATACACAGTCTTAGTTAGCATAAATATGCCTACCTAAGGAATTTCATGATGTTTGTATGAAGAGATAAGACCAGGGTAAGTATTTGAGATGATTGGATAGTGATTAAATTATCTCATCATAGTCTCAACTCAAATAATAATGAGATAATACAACCATTACCTTGTCTTGAACCCTACACAGTCTAAAAACACACAATCTACATACTTTCTCATTAGGAGATTTACTTACTATTTAAAGAGGTTAAAGGACATATAGAGGGTTTGAGGGAGATTGATATGTTTCTATGATCATTTAATAGTGTGATAATTATTCCATAACACTTCAAGCTCAAGTAAGAAGTAAGAGAAACACAGTTAACCCTATTTAGACCCTATAGGCCTATTTATGTTGATAGACTTCTATGGATAGTCAGTATTAAGAAGTGAAGAGATGAAGATAAATTTAAGTGATTTGATGAAATTTAGAGGATCTAATAATATGTTTGAGGACTTATGTAAACATTCCTTGAGTTATCAAACCTCTAACAAAGAGAGCAAATAGAAAAACATAGTCAAACCCTATTAGGCCTAGCAAGGTCTAATTGCATGAACTAGACTATATGTAAATGGAAGCACTAGAAAGTGGTGAGATGAGAAATTAAATACTTGATAGGATGGTGAATATTATACACAAATTTTTCATGATCTTAGACCATCCACTAGAGAATAAAATAGGGTATGATAGTCAATTATAGTATGGTAAGTGGTTTAGCTTAAGAAACCTAAGTCTAAGTGAGTTGGATGCAAGAGAGTTTGGTGAAATAAAGGTGACAAGGTAGAAATTTTAATATGTCACATGAGGTTTCATGGACATCTTCAAGTCATTGGAAAGCAAATCAAGCTCAGAAAAACTACCTATAGATTGTAGTCTTGCCTAAACCTCATAGAATGCTTATTCTTCAACTCAAGGGTCATCAAATTTTTATCACACCTTTAATTTTGATATGAACATGGTTGAACTATAATTATATATGTTATATGGGTCCCATAAAAATAATATTATGTAAATATGAGAGAGAGGGGTTGTTCTTTATGAACAATCATTAAGATCCCAAATAGGTCTTAAACCTCTTTTAAAACCCAATAGTGACCAGTTTGTAGAGATGGACTTATAAATAACACATAATGATATATTTTTATCCTAAAACCTCTTATATATTATTATTTACTCCAAGTGACTCATCCACATGTACTTGACCTGTATGGACTACTATACGAATTACCACAAATGTATTATTTTGTGTGTTTTTAGTGTTTTATAGGGATTTTGGAGATGTGATCACTTTAAAATAATTATAATATGTCCATTAAGACTTATTTAATCTCATAAAATAAAAATATTTGATCAATAACCCCTATAAGTAACTAAACAAACTCTATTTTGCAAGGTAGTCCAAACAAGCTTGTGAAGGGCTTATTTTTAGCCATTTCATGGTTTGGCTATAATCACATTATTTTAGAATCTCAAAATTGACATGGAGGTTATTATTTTAATGGGTAATGTTAATCACACACTTCCCATAGGTTTTATAAGTTAATGAGGAGTTTAGAGCCAAAATCCACTTTCTAGGCTTAGAGGCCTAATTAGGCCTAATTGGTAGAAGAGAAAGGAAAAAAATGGGCTTCCACTCAGATTATAAATATGAAATTTGGTATGAATCTGTAATTACATATATGGTCATATAATACTCCATTATTGTGTCAATATAATTAGTAAAAATCCTTGCACAAGAAGGTTTATAGGGGAAAAGGGCTACAAGGAAACTAGGCCTAGTGAAGGCTTAAAGAGCAAAATGAGTTCTTGGGATTTGGTCCAAGAAAAAAAATGTTTTTTTAGACCCTATAAAATATTTTAAATACCATTCATCTAGTTTAGAGGATTTTAATAATGTGAACTTGAGTTTCGGGCCACTTAGATAAAACTAGGTGTGGGAAATGAATAATTACAAGACACCTATGTACTTGAATAATGGAATGGTAGGAAAGAAGAGTTTATTAAGGCATGTATGTTCAATGAGTGTTTTAATATAATTTAAATGTGAATTCATGGTTTTAAGGTCCATTTTCCACTCCTTTCATGCAAATAAGGGTAGTTTCTAAGGAGTTAGTCAAGGTGTTAAACAAGTTTATAACCCCCATGCCACTTGGAAGGTTGAAGCTACTTCAAGAGTGAGACACATGGCCTTGGAGGTATTTTAAACTAAATCATAACTCATTTTCTAGTTTTAACTCTCATTTACACTTGGCACTCATCTTCTACCATACATCTCTCTCTTCTCTCTCACATTTTTTATATATTAAGCCACTTTTGGCTAAGTTTGTATCCTAAAACTAGGTATGTCAAATCCCTACATATTTTTATGCCTTTTATCAATGAGAATCAACTGGTATACCTCCTCTTATGACTATAATTAGTGTGTATATGATAATAGTTGATATTTTGAAGTGAATTAAATTGTCTTCCTTAGCATGTTATCCTTTTCTAACACCTAGATGCAGTTTGAAAGCTCCTTTTTCAGGTCATGTGAAGTGCATGAGTGTGGTGAAATATTTTATTAAGTTTGTCTACCTTCTAGTGTCATTCAATACCTCTTGGTTAGTCCTCCTAGATTAAGCAACCATCATAATGTTCACATGGAAACACTCATATGAGAGATTTAGATTAAGACTAGTATATGTAAGGTTAGTTTTCTTGATTTACAAGTGCAAATTCATCAAGTTGGTAGTGGTCAAAACATATTTGGTGCATCAACTCATTAGATTAGGTTTCTCTCCCTTTTCTTATCAAGTGATATATTAGTGTATGAGCCTAAGTGATTCATCAAGGGGAGTCAACCCTTCAATATAGAGGTTTACCCATGTTATAAATAACCCATAGGTCTAGGGGTAATCCCATGTTTCACCAAATTCAGAGAGGTCTGAACAACCTTCTCCTAGGGTGAAAAATTTTGTCATAATAGTAACCAAGGAGGTATATTATATTTTTTGAAAAAATTAGTGGGTAGATTTGGGAGAGTTACATTGGCATCATAGCCAAGTTATAGATCTAGTGATATCTAGGAAGATAAAAGTTATGATTTAATATTTAATAAATAGAATTAAGAAATATTCACTTAATTTAAATAATATTATGATCTGATAAATGAATTTAGTCATTCTTGAGTTGAGTAAAACCATGTTTAAATTCATGACTCTTAAATACAAAAATCAAGTGAGTTCTCTTATGAAATAAAGTATGTTTATTATGTATATTGATATTCACCTATAGCCTTGGTTGGATTTAGTTTCCTTGAAGCTATGCTTTTTTAAAAACTAACATCACTAGTCAATTGTTGGCCTATATGGGCAATCCAATAGGTGAAAAAGTCATAAAAGCATATTATTGGAAATAAAGAAAGAGTGTCTGGTATACATTGATGACTTGTTTGGATGAGTTATAATATGATAATTAAGGTATGATATTCTAGGGAGATCTAAGGGTGTGACTATATCTTGGAAGGCCTAATGGGATGAATAATATTGATTTGTTTAGGCATATGAATGAAGCTTCAATACCTTTGTTTCTGAATCTAATTGTATGTGTATTAACCCATGAGGTGTAAATGATCATTATGACTTATTTAGGGCCTCATTAGTGCTAGCAGTGAACTTGTTGGAAGCAAAATTTTTCTTATGAGAAGAGGTGATGTTATATTTAACATGACTAAAGTTGATAATTTTCATACCACATCAACTGATGACTTTAGTTAATCACTATGAATTCTAAAGGTATGTTGGGATAAATACTTCATTTTGTCAAGGTTATTTAAATAACCTAAATACTGGTATATCTATATGAAATGAGGTATTTTAAACAAGAATTTAAGTCCTATTTCTTTTTTTTTAAATATGTTAATAAAACACAAATAAATTATTCTAACTTCTGTAATAATAGTTATCAGAATATCATTACTAATTTTAGTTGCTTATCTATTTTAATTACATAAAATAGTTTAATCATGTCATGATGTGTCTTAGAAGTGAATGGATATTTTAGTGAGTGTTTACATTTGATTTTTGTTCATAATAAGTATTATAATTTCCACTAACTTATTATGAACAAAGTTAGTGGAAATTATGCTAAAGATTTAATTGTTTTGTGCTATTAAAACTGCTACCATAAACATTTTAGGCTATATGAATGACATATCCATGTAAAAAGATGATTTATTATCATGAAACTACTTCATTTTCAAGTATTTGATTCTAATTTCAATGGTTATAGTGAAAATATATGAATAATTTTAGTTTTATAATCTAGTGTTCAATCTTAAAATAGGTATGTTCATACACCTGAACTTGAGGAGTAAATGGGGTGACAAAGTGACCAAGGAATTTTTAACCCTACTTTGGTCTAGACAAGCAGCCAATAAGATCAAGGCCATTAAATGTGTAGCTGGGTACCTAGCTAAATTACCTAAGGTGCTTCAAGAATTTGTTGCTCACTACCAAGAGGTGTTCACCTCTCAATCATATAATGCTGCCAGACAAGATGCTCTCACCCATTATTTAGCTATTTTTCCTTGTAAGCTTTTAGAGGCCCATAAAGTTGTTTGTGATCGACCTCTTCATCTTAATGATCTTAAGGAAGTTTTTTTAAAGATGGCCACCAACAAGGTTCCTAGAATTGATGGGTTACCTTGTGATTTTTATCATTATCTATGGGAGATTGTAGGCCTTGACCTTCATAAGGTTTATCTTAAAGCTTTGCATACCAATTCTTTGGGGACTCTCATAAATCAAGGCAATATTAAGTTCATACCCAAAGCTAGAGACCTAGAAGTACTAACCTATTAGAGGCCTATTAATTTATTGAATGTATATTACGAGATCATTACCAAATATTTAGCCCTTAGGATCAAACATATCCTTCCTCTAGTTGTAAGGAGTGAAAAAATGGGTTTCATTCAGAATTGTTATATCCTGGACAATGTGATAGTTGTATGGAAGGCATGGAGTGGGCTAGAACTTCTAATCAAAAAGCTCTTTTTGTCAATATTGACCTTGAGAAAGATTATGACCACATAGAATGACTCGTTAGCATGGCCATGTTGTAGGCTCTTGGCTTTGGACTAAATTTTGTGTACACTTTTAATATGCTCTTTCAGGATGTTGGAGCTTACATCATCATAGATGGTGTACAGTCTCATGGATTTGAGCTATACAAATTGATTAAATAAGGATGCCCTCTTACCCTTTCCCTTTATGTGCTTGTTGTAGAAGGTTTTAATTACCTTTTAGCTAACTATACTGCTAGGGGGCTAGTTAAAGGTATTTATTTTCTTGCCTCAAATCATCAATTGGTTAATGGTCACTTTATATATGACTCCTTTCTTACTCTTCAAGAAGAGGAAGAGTTAATCAGGAATGCTATGTATGCTTGTATATTTTTTTTTGGGCTTCAGGATCTTCCATTCAATGGAAGAAGACCCAATGATACATATAGTCTTTGTCTCCTAAACCCCCTTTGCTTGAGGGTTACCAATGGCAATGGATCCTCCCATGTGTTTAATTTAAATTCCTTGTAATCCGTTTTTCCTTTTGAGCCTCCCCTGCTGATCTTTGGTCTTATGTCATACAAAGGGTTGAAAATAAATTTTCTTATTGGATTGCTAAGCCTCTCACTCTGATTGGGAAATTTTAGATCTACTATAAGGTCTTGGATACTACTCATGTTTATTACTCTTCTTGTTGTGCCCCTTCTAATGCCTCCTATGCCAAGTTAGAAAAGCTTCTTCATGACTTCATCTGGGCTAATTTTAAAGGCCATCAATGGTTTCACAGAGTATCTTGGGCCATTTTTTGTAGGCCTAAAGAAGTAGGTGGTCTTGGCCTAATTAACATTAAACTTTAGGGTATTTCTCTCAGTGTAAAGTGGACTATAAGAGGCTTAGAAGGGTATGAAGCTTGGAATATCCTTATCTAAAACTATAGAGCTCAAGGATATCCTCTAGGTAGGAAGGTGTGGTGGGTTCTTGACTTACACACCCTTCTCTTCACTCATATGCCTGTAAAAATCTATGGATCTTTTATCATACAAAGCATATAGAAGGCCTATGATAAGCTCAAGTCTCACCTATTTTGGGTTGGATATGGATTCAAGAATGATCTCTTTATTAATTCTCAATCCCTTTGGTGGTCCCCTATTATCAATTTCCATAATGTTACCTTTGCCATGGTTCCTTGGATAAAAAGTCTTAGGATTTTTAAAAAGGGTATTAAACAAATTGGAGATATTTTCTATAAGATCTCTCGAGACTGGCTACCTTGGAATATGGTGAAAGCTAGGTTTTATCTTAACAAAGAAGATAAAGATTTTATTTTTGAAATTCAGAATGTCATACCTAGTTATTATCTACACAAAATTAAAGTGTCCTCTCTCACCCCATGGTAGAAGGATTGAAATTGGCCTATAGCCACTCCTTTTTTGTCATTATGCCCCTAGGTTGGGATATAATCTTCTTACTCCCCAGCATATCAATATTGAGGTGCTCAATAGACATTAGAGTCTTATTTCTCTTTACCATGTCTGGTTAGATAGATGTAATAGTATTTGGTGGGATATATTGGAACCTAAAAAATCCCATTTTATTTGGTGCATTATGTATTAAGACCTCCCTATTGGATATTGGCTCAAGCATATGGGGGTTCCTAATCCCACATATCATGATTGCCACCACCCAAAAACCATTAAGCACCTTTTTTGGTTTTGTCCCCATGCTCAGTCTACCTAGAGATGGATTCATTCTCTTTTTAAACCCTTCAGACCCAAAATGTTCACCTATAAAATGGTTCTCTTGGGGGAATTGGCCTTTCTTCCTATAAGATACAATAGATTTTGGCATATTTTTTGCACTGATATTTTATTTTAGATCTAGAAGTCTAGAAATAAATCTTGTTTTAATCATGAAGCTATAGAAATTGGGTTTAAAATTTCTAATAAAATTAATGTGATCTCCAATGTTACCCTTCAGATCCAGAGCTAGATAGAGAAAGTGTAGCTAGAACTTCACCATTTATAGGAGTTTTTGGATCACTAGGGGAATGCCCCTTGTGTTTTTAGTCTGGAGTTGCCTGATCACACTCCTAATGGATGTGGTGGAGGAGTTAGGTGTTCTCAATCTCAAATATTTAGGTCCAAGATTTAGAGGAGCTCTTATCCTCACTCTCACTAGCCATCCCATAGGTGTAGATCATCTCATTATGACATTGTCATTAGAGGAGGCTAGGCAGCTCCCTAATAGGACAAGTTTCTGCATATGGTGCTTGCCATTTCTCCACCTTATTATAATTTTGAGTAGCCACAACAAACTCAATAACAATATAATGATGGGTGGGAGCCTCTTAGCTTGGATGAGGACCTCCCTACTAATGTGGAGTGGGGAGGGAAGCCTCAGGTACCTCCACTTCCTCTACCATCTGCAACCATGTTTGTTGTTTATACTTAAGGAGTTGTTTATTATTTTGTGCTTTATCATTTTTTTGGTTGTTAGTGCACATGTGTTAGATCTATTGGATAGTGTGGCCTTCTAGTTGCTTCTACTACTTTCTTGGGGCTTTTTTAGCCTAGTATGGTTTTTGGGGAGTGACTTTTTCACCCATATTTTTTGTATGACTAGCTATATTTTATTTTGTAAAGTTTTTTTTATTTAATAGAGTGTGATTTTTAATCAAAAATAGGTACGCCTAGAATAGAAAGGAACCTAACTACCTAAATTTATCTCCTTAAGCACTGGGATGACACCTTTTTGAGGAAGGGAAGATGTCATATCTTTAGTTCCATTCCACAAGTAGATGGGAAAGAATAAGTTTCTATAAACAAGATCTCTTGATAAGACTATTTTAAATAATTTTTAACAGAGTCCTTGTTTTGATTATACAACCATAATTAACTTACTATCAATTAGACACACCAAGTTAAATTTATTAATAAAATTATTAGTAATGACTTCACAAGTCACATTGTTTTGATTTATAATGAATAACTTGTTAGTATCATGGTTACTATTTTTAAGTGTTAATAGACTAAATAGCCTCTATTAATTTATAACTATTAATATCTTGGGATAAGACTTGGTACCAAATTCAAAAGTTTTGTTATTTCTCATTATCAATATGCTTGATTAAATCAATAAATTGATTCTTCGTATATACCTTAGATAAATTTAATAAGTTCATCATGGGGTATTTGACCATGTTTGGCCCTCATGATGATTAGTTAAGTAGTGAAAAGTGTAACATTATGGTTTCCATGTTTTTATTAAAATAAAAAAAATTGGATAAACTAACATGATAATTGGCATGATATAATTTTTGGTTATGTTTTATCAAAACATTATGATCAAAGTAGGCCACCAATATAGTCATTTTTTTCTCACTTATGTTCATGGTTGAGGATTTTTTATTGGTGAGTTCACCATGCTATTTGAGTACAACCTAATTTTGTCAAGCAACCATAAGTACTATGCATTTTATTGCTCTTTCATAGGAATGTCTTAGTGATGAATGTATCTCTTGTTCACATGGTTATTTTGGGTCTTTTGGTCTTTCTTACATATTTTTTCCCCTAATTGTTGCACCTCTAGTGGTATTGATTCATTCCCTACCAGTCATAGGGGACCATAGCCTATTATGTGTAACCTTTGCTCTATTTTGGGACCTCAAGATACTAGCACCCTTATCTAGACAGTAGCATTATTGGCATTAGTGCCCACTTTTGGCACTATTGTCCAATAGTCATTTTCTTTTGTGTTTTGGGTCTTAATCCTCCTTTAGCCTTCTCTTATATTTTTTCCCATATTTTCCATATTGTCAGTGAATGAACTAGGATATTACATTTAAATAAAATTTTTATAAATCTAATTATCCTCACAAGGAATTTTACATCTAACACTTACTATGTTGTCACATAATTACATAAAATTAGTTAATAATACAGCTCAGCACACTACATATTACTCATCTATCACATCTATACTTGCATGCTTTATTATATAAGTGACTAAGTGAAAGTAATTCTATCATACCATGTGTTTTGATTATACAAATTCCTATATTGTCACATAATTACATAAAATCATTTAATAGTACAACTCAACACACTACATATTACTCAGTTATCACATCTAGACTTGCATGCTTGATTATATAAGGGACTAAGTGAAAGTCATTCTATGATACCATGCACTTTGATTAAGGTATAACTAAATGTGATTTTAGACCCCAATCATTGAGGTTAATGTAGGTAGTGGCCAAAATAATAAGCATTTTATCTTGTATGATTGTAATATCCCACAACCCAAATTTCTCCTTCTTTTTACATTTGATTTGGTTGTTGTTTCATGTGTGAAGGTGTTAATTATGGGTTTGAAAGATATTCATGCAAAATAGTGACACAAATTAACATCCCAAAGTCACATAATCACCTATAGGAAGTCACAGAATCACCTACAGGTCCTTAAACCCTCTTGCAACATTTATGATAATTATAGGGAGTTATTCTACAAAAGGACACTAACACCATAATTTGACACTAGTGTCATTGGTGTTACTATCATCATAAGGGTGATATTTTATAAAACCTATTTTCAACTATATCCACATAATTAAATATGTCTAGCTGATCTCCAATCTTGTTCTAGCCTTCTGATTTATAAAAATGCCTATTTTGCTCTAGATAATTACACCTTCTCACTGTCTTTACTATTTTGGGAATAAATTGTCAGATTTAACTATTTTTTGTATTTATTTTAAGTTATTAATATACTAAACCATTTTAAAACCTAGGATTTAGATCTAATAAGTCCTAAAAATTTAAAACATTTGGTGAACCTGACTTACTTTGAATATTTCTTAAAACCCTAGTTTAGCCTAGGTTTACTTTATTAAGTTTTTATGAATTAAATTAGGGTTATAAAAATCTTTTTTTCTATATTTTTATCATAACCTAACTCATTAAAATCATTCATATGTTATGGTTTCATTAATTTAATATTTTTCCAAATAACCCTCATCATACCCTAAATCCATATATTACGTCCCTATACATAATAATAATAAGATTCAGGGTTTCAAGTGCAATCCTAATTTTTTATTTACATAAGGCAAAATATTTCCCATAGTTTCGCATATACCTATGTTATATTAAATTCTACCTACTATAATATTATTATTAATTATTTACATTATCTTATTTGGAAAATTTTAAAAGACATCCAAGAAGTCTCTTACCCCTCACCCAATTGATGAAGTTCTAAATTTTTCTCATAATTATAATAATAAATGGAAAAATTTTCAAGATTTCACATTAACACATGATAATTATTTAATTTATAATGATGACGATTATTATTATTATTTTTCTAATGATAGATATGATGATTACTATGTGTATGACAATACATATGTTGATGAGGATATACTAGATGCATCTTCTTCTCTTTCCTCTCCCTCTTGTCCTACACCTCAAAATAAAACTAAAAATATAATTCTAAAAGAACCTCTTATTGGTAGTGATTTTTTACAAGGTGATCCTAACTTTCAAACATCTTTCGCTATATCCTTATTCAAATTAAAATAATATAAGTGCAATAAATGAAATATACTTTTGCACGAGTTAAGAAACATATAAAAGAGTTATGCATATTTTTTATGCTTCTTAGTTAAATTTGAAAAAGCATGTACAAATTATATCACACCTTTTACCAATGAACAAACTAAAGTAGACTAAAATTTTTTTATTACCTTATTTCACATTTCAATTTCAACACAATGATTCTTTACCAAATGTTGATAATACAAATATCTCTAACTCTTGTCTCACATGTCATAATATGCCAAATGAAAATATGCTTGTTAATTCTTCTACCCTTGACTCCAAGATTTAAAATAATAATCATACATGCATTCCACACATATCTATTGAAGATATGCATTTCATTACACCCACACATGATGACATATTATATATTAGTAAAGAGTTAAAATCTTAACCTGCTCTATCTATCTTAGTGGGCATGTGAATGATAATTATTATACTCTTACTTATAAAAGTGAATTAAAATCTGATTTTGATGAACCTTGGATTAATGATGATTACTATGATTTTGGTGAAGAAAACATTGATTCTAAACCTTATATTTATCTCCCTACTTGATCCATCTCTCATGTTCAAACTAATTATAATTCAAAGACTCAAAAATTCACACACACTTATTATTATGTTCATATGATATATAACTTACACTCACATGATAATAATATATCTTCTAGCCCATTAACAAGGGATACTTCTATGCAAACTAATGAAAAAAGTTATATAAATCAATCTCTCTCAACCCCCTTACTACATTAGAACCCATTTTTCATCCTAACCTACACGAGGGTGATATCCCATTTACCTCCCACCTTGTCTAATATATTACCCTTCAAAAGGTTAAAAATATAAAACCAATCCTCCCTAAAAAATATCCTTGATTTAGTGTACCAATGACTAATATTAATAATATTCAGGATTTAAATGAACCCTTTGATGATGATAATATACCTTAACAAGTGGTAAACTCCTTGATACATGATTTGGTTGATTTACAATAAGGACACCATCTCACATTGCAAAGTAAAGCATACCACTCTTCGGTTTATTCCAATGACATTCATTACAATCCTATTCTCCATAGAATTTTTACTACAAAGTTTCTACCTAACTTGTAGATACTAGTATTACCAAAACTTTATGGGCATATAAACCCATACATTCAACTTTAGGGTTGTAGGAAATACATGAAACATGCCATTAACAATTCGAATCTACAATAATTATTTCCAAAGACACTAAAAAGTGAGGCATTAAATTGGTTTCATCATGTACTCCCTAGTGGTTCACTATATACATATGATGAGTTAGAAGTAGTCTTTCTCAAGCACTAATATAGAATAAGGGACCTCAAGTCACATATGAGATGTTGCCTTCATTACACCAGGGTGAGACAAAAATAATAACTAAGTACATTCTAAGATTCAAATCATGTATGCACTAGTTGATTTACTAGCCAATAAAGTTAGAGGTATAGTGCATATTTTCTAGAGGCCTCATTTTTCCTCTTAAGGATAAATTATTATATCATACATACAAATCAGTCTGACATCTATGTAACATAGTTATATCATTAGAAAAAGAGTTGGGACTAGTTGAAACCCATTTAGAAGTAGATTTGGATGTAGGTTTCCTAGAGTCACAGTCATCTAATATAGTAAAAAAATGTACTCCACTTATGATTAATAAATAAGTGGAACATAAATAACCAATCAAGATACTCAATAATGGAAAATAGACACTTAAAAAACCACCTCCTAAAATGATTAGAGCACGTGACACCAATAGAGGGGCTATATATTTTTGAGGTGGACATAGGACTCATTATATCTTACATTATTAGATAAGAAGATGATCACACTTATAATTATCACCATCCAACACATTATCTACACATGATACATAATATTTCAATTTTCATAAGATAAATGGACATTCAAATAATAAATTTTATGCACTCTGAGATCATATTGACAATTATGTTGATAGAGGCATTATAAAATTTACATAAGGGGCATTAATATCTCAATCTCCATAATATCCTATATGACACTCCTCTATGATTGAGTTATCCTAGGATTATCCTTTTAAAGAGCCATTGGTTACTCATCATACCAGCCATGTGGTTTCTAGGACACCTATGTAAGTAAGAGAGATATTGTGAACCATAGATTCAATAGAGATGGAAACCAATTCACAAAGATCCACGTACTTATAACATCATGGTAAAAAAATAGAAATTAATTTAATCCCAAGCTAAAATTTAGCGTTTGATTAAGATATTTGCCATAGATCACAACAATTAGGTCACAATTTAACAACCATTTTATTTATTTATCAGAGATAAAAAATTATGACATAATTCAATAATAGATTAAGATATTTGCTAGAGATCACAAAAATCAAGACATAGTTCAATAGCAAACTCAGATATTTTCTAGATATCACAAAAATTAAGACATGGTTCAATAGTTGATTAAGATATTTTCTAGAGTTCACTAAAATTAGGACACAGTTTAATAGTTGAGATTTCAACCATCAATTAAGATATTTATCAGAGTTCATATAGATCATAACATAGTTTTAGTATGACAACTAATTAATTTGTTTACTATAAAATCTACACACCTATATATTATCCATGTACCATGAGTAGTATTAGTTCTAGAATGTACTTCTGCACTGACATAGCATGAGTAGTATGGTCACTTATTCACCATGTCATTCGGGTTCAAATAGTACATACAATAGTTAAATTATCCATACTTAAATATCTTATGATACTCATATAACACCCTTACTAATGAATAACATTCCTAATCCACTATACATTTCTACTTAAACATTCATAAATAGATAAATAATATGATACCATTACTTATATGCATAACACATTTGCATGTCACCATTTAAAATAATGAATATAATCAAACAAATGTGAAAATTCACAATGACACAAATAAAGATACCAATATACATGATACCCATATAAAAATAAACATCCATATATATTTATAACTCAAACCATAGTTTCAATACAATACTAAAAGTCCCTTAAAAATTTGGCCTTCGTCACCAAGAGCAGTCCCTTTTCTTTCACTCTCTAATATGTCCATGCTAGAGTTGGAGGCTCCACTATCCCTCCAAAATTTCAATTGAGACCTACATCTAATCTCTCCCATAACACCCTGAACTCAACCAACACCTCCACATACTCTCATTTTAGACATATATATTCATTACCTATCTAGCTACCTACCCTACCTAAAGCATCAGGTTGAGCCATATCTCTCCAAGTGCCCCATCCCTATTAGCAGTTAATTGCCTATATGTCAAACTAGAAATGGTTTTTTAATCAAATAAGTAATCATGGATTCTAACAACATTTATGTCCCTCTCCACTATTCCATTATCCATGGCATCATTAGGGATATGACATGTTAGTACTTAGATAATAGACTCAATGGTAATCTCCTAATACTCATCATCACTTGGACCTACACATATCAACACAATACATCACATACTTACCCAAGTAAATAAGTAATAAAGTAATTAGAACATACAAATATATGATGGAAACCTACCTTCAATGTCCCTAAGGGGTTAAAAATAGAACACGTCCTCCATGATGATCCCATATCCTAGGAATAGTGTTGCCCATCTATGCTCCTTACACTATGATATGTAGGCATCAGTCACTCTTACACCATCCAAATCTGGTATATCAAGAATTGGATCCCACTCTATCAACAAAATCATAGCTAACTCTATATTTGATGGTATGGACCTACTCCCTAGCCTCACTTGAGTTTGAGAACTCATCAACCACACTAATGACATCAACGGCACATCTTGAGTAATACCAAATTGACACGTCACTCACTCAAACTAAAACCTCTCAAATAAATTCATCAAACAATCATGTAACCATAATCTCACTCACACCCAACTCAATTGAGCACAATCTTTAGGCCATCCCCCATAGTCCTTGTAAGGTCTCCAGATAATATCTCCAGTTGTCAACCTATCCAATACTTATCAACATTGAATTATGCTCCTCTTCAACACATGAGCCATACCAGTCCACCTCTCTAAAAATGTCTTAGGGTGATCCCAATTACCTCATCAAGGTAATGCCACTTTACTCATTATTATATGATCGTAATCCAAAAAATGCAATAATGTAGAAGACCTAATACCACTTGCACACATCTCTTGAATAAAGTTGTATAATTCTTGATATAAGTGGGATAGCATAATGTGACCCTATGAGTACATGATTCCACAATCCTCTATATCTTTTACTATACCATGTATCCTATAAGAGATATATACCCTGCTCCCATCACAACAACAAAAAAATATAGTAGAATCATTAAAAACTTCCACAACCATGAAATATTTGCTATAATAATCATAAAAAATAATACATCATTGTTACTCCCTACTTGATGAGTCCCCACAAACATCACTAAAAAATACCTCACATCTTGCTCTATAGCTCATTCACTAGTGGCCTTATATAACACTACTCTATGACCAATAATCAGCAACCTTAGGATCCTATAGACATCCTACAATGTGAAATTCATCTCCCTTCTAGGTAACTAAAAGGTATTCATATCCACATTCCACCTCTCACACAATGTTTTCATCATATATTTGTCCCAAGGCATTAGAGCCAATGATGCCACATGACCTAAACTAGCTCTATCTACCACCACCATCTCCTCATCTATCAAGGGCAATCCATGTAATGGATCCATCATTACACTACTCTATAACTCTCTCATATGCACATCCACCTCTAAAATATAGCCAAATTTAATATTAACATCACAAAATATCATATAAATATAAAACAATAGTCATAAATACCAATAAGAAACAACAAGCACTGAAAACATGGCCTAGTGGACACTAGAGCTACACCATAGTGCCTTATCTAAGACACTAGCACGATTCTCAAGATGATAGTGCCATATTTCTCAAAATGGCTCTAAACTACCAAATTTTCACTAGAAATGATAGAAAACATAATAAATGTATAAAATTTGAGGAAAAGGGATAGATTCCTTACCAAGGCATCAGAACCAATGATGCCACATGACCCAAACCAGCTCTATCTACCACAATTATCTCCTCATCTATCAAGGGCAATCCCTATAATGGATCCATCATCCTACCACTTTGGAACTCTCTCATACACACATCAACCTAAAAAATATACACAAATTTAGTATTAAAATCACATAATATCATATAAATATAAAATAGTAATAATAAAACACCAATAAAAAATAAGCATAAAAAACTTGGCCTCGTGAACATTAGAGCTACATATGAGATAACATCACTAGATAATATCATCTTACCCATGACATTGTCACCATGTCCTAAACACTAGCACCATTATCAGGACAATAGTGCCATATTTCTCAAAATGGCCCTAAATTACCAAATTTTCACTAGAAATAATACAAAACATAATAAATTTGTCAAAATTAGGGAAAAAGGATAGTAGCACCTTACCTAAGACATCAATACCATGTCTTAGACACTAGTGCCATTCTCAAGATATTAGCACCATATTTCTCAAAATGGCCCTAAACTACCAAATTTTCATTGGAAATGATAGAAAACATAATAAATGTGTTTAACGGTAACCTTGTCCATGGCCTGGACAAGTGCCTTCACCTCCTCATACCAGGTCACACTCACTCCTTGTCTCCTTGGCATACTCTCTAGCTTTGAACAAATAATCACTATCAAGTCAAATGGTTCAAATGAGTTGTCAAATAAATCAACCAACCTATTTGATCCACATTTTAAAAATGATATGTTACTAAGGTTGACCTTACATGCCAATTTCACCAACTAATACTAATTTATTCTAAGTGTGATAACTAGAGAACTGTAACTCTAATTTGTAATCAATTTCTTATGCCTGGGACTTGACCCCAATGTACCTCACCCTATATTATTTCCACTAATATCCCAATCAAATTCAATTTTTTAAAATGACATAACCTATATTTCATTAAAAAATGAAATATAGACCAAAGGTCTATCCTACTACTAATTTAAAAAGATATCTTTGTTACAATCAACAAACTATTTAAACTTAAAAATAAAATTTCTCTAGCTAATTATCATTAACATGACAACTGATATCACTTATGGTAAGACACACTTACCATAATTTAAGCTTTCTCACCAAAATGGGGCATATACACACTATGTTTATAGATTAATAGAAACACATAGATTGGATCAAATACATATTCACATGGACACAGATTGGTTTAGATATAGATATTTAAACACATAGGTTTACTCAGATATAAATATATTTAGATAGATAGGTTAACTAAGATATACATATATTCAGACACATAGGTTTACTCAAATATATAGATTCTTAGATATATAAATTTCTAGATACACATGTTTACTTATATATTAATATATATATAGATACATAGGTTTAATCAAATATACATATTCTCAAATATAAATTTTTTTGGATAAATATGTTTACTCATATATACAGATATTTAGATACACAAGTTTGATTAGATATATAGATTATTTAGACAAACATGTTTACTTAGATATATAAAATACATATATGTAGTTTATTTAGATTTATATGGTTCCATGATCTCATCAGATATTGGTTCAGATACACTATTACATTACCTATATATTAGGTTTGGGGGCATTATGCAAGGCACACATCCTCAATCCTATATGGTTCCACCATATTGTACATATGGAATGGCAAGTTATACCATTCTCTATATTCATATTGCTAGGTTACACTTAGATCACAACCAAGATGTCACTAGGGTTTCATCAATTTGGGTCATATGACCATCTACAGTGGTTGATCCATAGCCTTTCACCAAACACATATCATATATGTTAAGTCATAGTTTTGACCTCAATTTTTAGATTACATTATAAGACTTAGTAAAGATATCATAGTGGGGGAAAGTAGGGCTTATTTATCCACATTTTTAGTTTGAATTATCTAATTCCATCTAGTTATTAGGGTGTGAGAAAAATAAGTTTTTATTCCTCACAATTCAGTTCACTATTTAGATTTAGGATAGGGGGCACCCACATTATGGATTTCCTCTTCACATACTTTATTCCAGATCCTGTCCACTTCTTTGGCCAAGAAGTGGGCCAGGTCTAGTGTACATCTACACTGGTAAGTATAGGTACATGAATCTCTTTTTATTTTACTCTAGTACTTTCATTTCATTGCATTACTAGAATAAAATGGGGACAAATGTATACACCCTAATTTGGTCAATCAACCATAAGTACCATGATTTTTGTTACTCTTTCATAGGAAGCTCTTAGTGATGAATTTAGCTCTTGTTGGCATGGTCATTTTGGGTCTTTTGGTTTTAATTATGTTTTGTTTTCCCTATTTGTTGCACCCTCAATTGTCCTAAGTCATCCCCTCCCAGTCACAAGGGCCCCTAGACTATTTTTCCTAGTCTTTACTATATTTTTGGACCTCATGATACTTGTACCCATATCTAGGTATTATTTCCATTGGTGATAGTGTCCAATTTTGGTGATAGTGTCCAATGGTCATTCAATTCCATGTTTTGGGTCCTAACCCTCCCTTGAGCCTTCTCTTATGTTTTTATCCCTCTTTTGTGTCTTGTTAACCAATGAACAAGGGTCTTACATTCATATCAAAGTTAAATTCTATATGAACAGACTCACAAGGAATTTTAAATATATAACCTACTATCTTGGAACATAATTATTAGTAATTTGACCTATCAAGGCCAAATTACTACTCCTATCATACAAAACTTTCCTAAAACCAGTCATAGCCATTTAAAGTTGGTCAAACCAAGGAATTGTGGCCTAAGAATCACTAATTTTGGTCCAAAATGTCAAAAATATATTTTAAATGGGTCTTTATCATTTCAAAATAGCATTGTCAAGTTCAAATATACAGACAATCCATGCACAAGGATCAATTTTGATGGGAGCTATAGGTGGTTTCAGGACCTCCAATTTTTTTCATAAGGTCATTATGAATTGGATAATATTATAAAACAAATTAATGGCCATTGGATGATTGTATATACTTTCTATTTTGTAACAGTCCTCAGCATATCCGTTCGAGATCACCATGAGAAGAGGCATCATTTTGGAGTGCCACAGAGGTTTCTAAGTCTAGGTAAAAGTTTTAAAATAATGATATGATTTTTTTACATCAAAATTATACATTTAAAAAGTGTCAAAACTCTAAACTTTAAGCAAACTATGCTTATATAGGCTTTTGCAAGCAAATAGGCATATTGGCCAAAAAGGGGTTTTTTGACTTTTCAAGCAAAATGTGATTTTAGAGTGTTTTGATAGAATGGTATAGACCCCATGATGATTGTATTTGGTATTTTTAATAATTTTAATAGTTATTTTAATTTGGTGAATTTTTATTTTTTCAGTTCTAGACACCCTTCCTAGCCTCCTGCTCAAATGCTCATATCTTTCACCATATATGGAGTTTGGATGAAAAATATATTTTTTTTTTTATTAATCATATTTACTTATAATTCATAAAAAAATTATACCATTTTAGTTTTTTTTCTTTATAAACAATCATTAATAGTGTAGGTAGCTCAGAATGCAGTCAAAACCCCACAAGTAGATTTCTCCACATGCTAACTTTTTATATATTTTGAATGGGAAACCAATATTTTTATAGATGTTTGAGGGTTTCTTTTAATACACATAAATATAAAAAAATTGGGTTTTTTAGGTCTGTACTTCATGAACCATCATATTGAAAATTTAGCTTCAAAGCCTGCCTAAACCCTCAAAAAACTAGTTTTGTAAAAAGTTGATTTTATTGCCATAAAATAATATTGGATCAACATAAAATGTTTTAAAATTTAAATTAAATTCAGATATTATTCCATAAATGTAAATTTTATGTATGGATATGTACGGATGAGGTAAGCAATCATGTTTTTTATAGAAAAAAATATGTAAAATTAAGTACATGACACTTCAATGAAATATAATCAATGGAGATAAAAAATTAAGACTTTTTATTCATCCTAAAATTTTATTATTTTCATAAATAATCCAAAAAAATTCCTAACCAACTCAATCAAAATGGCTAGTTTGTAGGAAAATAGAGCAAAATAGGCCTAGTCAACCTTGTTGACTGAATGATGAGTGTTTTCTCATCAAAATCAAATATATTGTGATGAAAAAAGTTTTTTCCAGGTTTATTTAATTATTTTTTTAGGTTTCATGGCATATTGTTTCAGGTTTAATAGAGTCCAAATGCTAGAAGATAGGCTATTAGGCCTAATTGGCCTAATAAACTTAATTGGTCAATCAAGTAGGTAAAGAATGGCATTGAAAATATATCAAATGAATTAATTTTGGAGATACCACATGTAATATATATATTTTTTTTTTTTATATATCATTCTAAATTATATCCATAAGTTTCAATTCATTCAAGTTGAGCTCAAGTTGAGTTAACTAGTCCTTAAGGGTCAAATCTCTTCGGTTGACTAGTTTGACTAGTTTCATGCATCTCCCATGATTTTTATGCAAGATAAATACTTTAAAGAACTTAAAATAACCTTAAATATGGATTTATATTATAATTTATGGTTTTTTTTTCAAGCAATTAAGGTTGACAAGTCAACATGGGCCCACCACTTCTCAATTCTATGCTAAAAATGAAGAACATGCAATTTTTGAAGACTTGGAAGATTTAAAGCCTTTATTTAATATTGTAATAGGATTTTAGTATTATTTTAACTCAAATAAGACTAATCCTTCTATTTTCCACACCACTTTCACTTTATTTAAGGTTTTATACTTATATATTGGCTTTTTTGAAGCCATGTTTTAAAAATATTCCTGAAGCAGAGAAGAAATTGTAATTGACACCATTTATCAAATAAAGAAGATTTTTTGCATATTTTTTTTGGATCAGAATAGAGTGTAATATGATTTTTTACCAGCATATAATTTATATCTATATCCCCTTTTTCATGTCCTTTCCTCACCTATTGTGAAAATCTCATCCTTTACAAGTCATTCGAAGAGCTAGGAATAAAATTTGCTTTGAAGCTTCTTTTAGGCCTTCTTTTGAAACACTTATGTTTAGGGTTTACTAAATAATTTATTTTGATTCATATGTGTGCCTTACTTAATTTTAAAAAATATTTCAAAGAATACTAATCATTCAATTGCATCACCCCTTTAGATAGGATTTTCTATTTCAGTTTCTTTCTACTTTTTCATCCCAAAAAATCAAAATAGTTTAGTTTTTAAAGATAAATCTTAAGGGAACCAGCCCTCTCTGGAGGTTCTTCTCAATACAGAGTCACCCACACTCTAATAATTTATATTTGTATCAACTATAAATAAAATTTATTTTACACATATTCAAGTAGGGTTCACTCTAGAGTGATAATAATAATTACATAAAATTAGTCAATAATAGAGCTCAACACACTATTTATTACTCAGTTATCACATCTAGACATGCAAGTTTGATCAAATAAGGGCATAAGTGAAAGTCATTATATCATATTGTGTGTGTTTATTATGCACTTTACCTAAAGGATTACTATATGTGATTTAAGTCCCCTAGTATTGAGGTTAATATAGGCATTGGCCAAGACAATAAGGGTTTTGTGCCATATGATCATAATATCCCACAACCTAATTTTTTCCTTCCTTTTGCATTTGATTTGATTTTTGTTTCATGTGTGTAGTTTTTCATTAGAGTTTTGAAAGATATTAATGTATAAGTGACACAAATGAACATAAAATTCATATAATCACCTATGTCCCCTAAAACTCTCTCACAACATTTTTGATAGTTTTAGGCCGTTCTTCTACAAAAGGACACTAGCACCATAATTGGACACTAGTACCATTGTGTTACTATCCTCATAAGGGTGTTATTATCTGAAGCATGCTCTAAACTATAGATAGAATGAAATATGTTCTAATTATCTCCAAGCCTGTTTCATCCTCTCAATTTACAAAAATGCCTATATTGTTATATATAAGTACACTTTCTCATAGTCTTTACTATTTTGTGATTAGCTTGTTAAATTAACTATTTCCTTTATTTATTTCAAGTTATTACTATACTCAACCTTTTAACAACCTAGGATTTACATTGACTAAGTCCTAAAAAATTAAAACACTATTTTATGGATATTTAAGGCCATAATTGGCACTAAGCCAATTTTGACTTTTGGATACTTCATTTTTATATCCTTGATACTATCTTTATTGCTAAAAGCTATCTTATGAATTGTATTAATTTGAAATAATGATTTTGGGATTCTATGATTTAATAATATCCTTGTTATGTGATATAAGGAAATTAAATTGAGTTGGTTAGGGGATTGAATCATTATGGGACTTTACTTATATTATCCTTAAGTTGTATTTTGAGACCTGAATTAATATTTTAAATTCAATAGAACCTACATCTTATAAAAAATGATGATAATCATTTAGGATATAAGGCATGATTATATACTTTTAAGGCCTTTTTAGACATTGATTTTGGTAATAATTAAAATATTGTTGTTAAAAACAATGCATAGCTAACCTTGGGTGAACCCTAAATCATTGGGGAGCTTCTAGAATTTATTGGATGCCTTCTTTAGCACTCCACTTTGTGTCTTAGACTACTATGCATAATAATTGGGTTATGGTAGTTTGTTAGGCATAATGCATTCTTTTTTTTTAGTTCTTGGAGGAAATGTACAATAGTTAAGTTTTAATTTAGTTATGAAATTGAATGAAACTCCTTGATTAAATCACTACACTTCTTGATTGGAACCTCACACTCGAGTGTACTGCTTGGATTATAAGAGGACACCTTGGAAATAATTTCTAGTCTTGGCTAGCAGTTTAGTAGCTGATTAAAATTTGAAAAGAAAAGTCCAAGGGAATGTACAAAGTGGGAGTCCCATTTTAGGCAACTTATAATTCCCTTATGCTAAATAGTGTTTTTTATTAATTTACATTTTGGCAAGATTAGTATGGCTTTGTTTAAGGGTATAAGCCATTATATGAATAGGTGGTTTGTATATAAGAGCATATACCATGAATTTTCATAATGTGGTTTTGAGAGGGCCTTATAGACTAGTTTTATTTGGATTACTCTTCTCTTTGGTGTAATTACTAGTTACTTAGTTTTGATACCTTTGTGTTTTGCATGTGTTCTTTAATAAATCAAAACCCTAGTTTCTAGGGTAAGTGTGTTGGTGTTTTATGATTATGTCTTTATCTCTATAATGTGTAAGGGTTATAGCATTTATCAATGAAAATAGAGTGAACCACCCTATTATTACATTTTTGGATTAATTATACACTTAATGGGAGAAATTAAGAGTTGTAATAACTTATTTGAATAGCATGAATAATCTTTGTTCAGAGAAACATTTTTTATAAAGCTTATTGGATACATATTTTCTAGGACTATTGGTTTCTTACTTTTGGGATATTTTTGTATGTGAGCATAATCTTGAAATTTCATAAGATATATAGTAAGTAACTGATTGATAATTTAATGGGTATACATTCATTAATATGTATTTATTTAATATGAAAATTATTTAAATTACAAAGATGATTTTGGGTTCACAGATATATTTTTTGCTTTACTATTTACATCATGTATTATCAAACAAGGTTTCAATAACACTATTGACAAAGTAGAGTACAAGTGAATTACTAGGTTAGAATAATATGTTTGTATATATTTCACCATGATCATAGATGTTAGAGTATGATTGAATTAATTTTGAAACTAGTATATTTTATGGTAAAGTTCTATATGTGTATATGTTTATTCATGCATTGGTTGAAAACATAATATTGTCCTAATGATTATATCGAATGTTGATAAGTGTCTTTTGTTCCATGCAAGAATTATTGTTATATATAACTTAACATTGGTATGAAAGAATGGATTTATGATTTTTCATTACAGTATACAATGTTTTATTATATTGATCTAGTTATTCTTGAAGGAATGATGCTCCTTTAAATGGTTATAACTTCTATAGGCATGATTTAGTAGTCTTTTAACCTATTAATACTTAACAAGTATAAATCCTATATTTTTTAAAGATATGAGTATTCTAAATTAAGGTAATAATATGCAATAAATATAGCCACTAATTTTTTGAATTATTGACTAATTTTGACCTTTCTAAGTAGCAATATATAGTGCAAGTAATAACGTAGCTAGAAAACAACTGAAATGGATGATCTAGAGGCTAGAAACTAAAATTGAAGTTGGTATAAGTGTCAAAAATAGGAGATGTCATAAACCCTCCTAGATAGTAGTAGCCTAATTCAAAAATAGTGCCATTATTATAAATGTGGTGGTAGTGTCCCTATATTGGCAGTAATATCCTTTGTATAGAACTACCACAAGCTTATAGGTTCACCTATTTCTAGATATTGGAGGTTTATTCTTATGTGCACAAGTTTTGAAACCCTGTATATTGCCTATATTGACTAGGTTTATGAGTAAACCCTAATCCTCCATGTTGATAGGGCATCTAGTTGATACAATATGAAAAGTGTGTTTATTAGTGGGGTAGGCTATACATCTTCAACACTCTATTGTGATGGGAATTGCCTATATGCCAATACTCTAAGTAGGGATTAACCTTAATGTAGTTCTCCCCAGCTAAGTGATAGTGAAAATTAAACTGAAGATAGTATGATAGTGGCCTTGAGTGCCTTGAATGTGCTTGAGACTCAAAATCTAGGTAATCTAAGCTTAGGACTATTGTAGATAGTAGTATGTAAAAGTACAGCAAAATAGGGATTGATAACCTTAATTGTGCACAGCTTGTTATAATTTTGAATGTGTATTTTGAATATAATTTCCATATAGTGGTTAGAGGGATAAAATTCATGTATTTATACCATTCTAATGCTTGTGTAGGTGCTAAAAGAGGTTTAGTCTGACCCTAGGAGTTTCTAGATTTGAAAAGATATCCATTTGTGAAAAAGAGAGGGAAAAGACATTAGTGCCATCATTGTGACACTAGTGCCATGTGGAGATAGTATATTTATTTTGGCACTATTGTATAAGTGGCATAACACTAGGCACAAAAGACTAAGATCAATAAATGAGGGTTTGGGAGTACTTTAGGGATGATTAGTGATGCATGTGGCCTACACAAAGGCTGGATATGTGTGATAATAGGCTCTAGGATAGGTCTAAGGCTAAGCTAGGGATTGGTAGTCTCAATTATCACTCTTATCACATAAATACCAATTTAATGTGAGTACATTACCCCTACCCCTTTATTATCAAAGTGTAATAAAGTGAAATGAATTGGTTAAAGTAAAACGAAGCATACTTGGACTTACCTAAGAGGTGAATCCCTTGAATTTGGGTTTTATTATGTGAAACATGATCCATTGCATGTACTATATATGAAATGTGCATAAATTTAGTCCTTAAGATATGTCAAAAGTAATGACTAAACTAATTAAAGAATTAAACCTATGTAAAAAGATAGGAAAGAGGGGAAGAATGAATATACCTCACTAGGTATGTGAACCATTGCATAAACCTGGTGACAACATAAATTTATTTATGTATATAGTGATAAATTAGTGAATAGATTAGACTGAGCTAATAGCTTACTCAATCCTCATGTATGTGTAGATCAAGAACTCATTCTCATTTTAGCTCCACCATTGCCCATCCCTTCTTGGAGGATCATGACATGTAAATGGCTTGGGTTGGACTGATGGTGTGTCCATCTCATATAGGTGGATAAATAAATCAATTAGGTTATGACTCCATCATTTCCCACCCATGTATAGTAGATAAATATGAAACTAAAACTACATGATGTAACTATAAATGTCTAACTAGGTATGTCACTTCTATGGCCACTCAAGTATATTAGGTAGCTCTGCACCACTCAAGAATACCAACCACTATAGATGGAGTAAGGCATGAAACTAGTGTGTAAACTAGAATATGATGCTAGATGTATACAATGTAGATAATGACATGAAATGTATCATTCCATATAATATATTAGTGTGTAAGTGAGCATACAAAAAATAATGTACCATGCACATGTCCCCAAAGATGATATATAAGCATATGGATTCTAGATTGAGCTCTAATAATCTTTATCTAGTTATTCAAACTTAAAATGGTGATGGTCATGTTGTGCATGATGCCCCTAATTTGATAAAACTAGTATGAATATGAGTTTAACTAGTATAAATCTAAGCAAAACTAATAAATATATAACTAAAAATGTGTTGTACATACTATACTTTTCTATATAATATGGGTTTCTATATAATTAAGGATATTGGACAGTAGTGCCATGTCATGGATAGTAGTGCCATTATTGGAAATGCAGTGCTAGTGTCCTAATTTGGGCACTAGTGTCCTTTTAGTCTGATTTATGTGCGACTATGCTAATCTCCATGTCATTATTTTATGACTATGTTTACCTCAGTCTAGTTTCTATAATTTGAGATTGTGTTCTAAAAAATGTATTAAGTGCAATATAGGAGACTGATCTCTATGAAAAACCCATATGAATGACCCTTCTTTTGAGGGGAGTAGTTGAAACTATGAAAGGACTATCCTCAAAAGAGTTGGATTATATATTATATTTATGTAATAATCCAATATAATATGTATACATAACATCAAAAAGTAAGATAATCTGAGCATAAATTTATAATGTAATATGTATGTCATGTATATAATTCAAAAGGGTGTCAAGATAGATATAAAAATGTACATAACAAAAAATGAGTAAAAACTAGGTAGCTTCCTAGGGGGATGTGGCATGATGTCCATCACAACACCCAAGTAGGAAGGGGAGATGCATGAGGTCCCTCATGCCATATAAAACTAGAGTGTGAAAGAGATAACTATCATGGTCATGATGCATATAGGAAATCATACATAGAACATAAATGAGTCACATAAAGGAGGCCAATGGGACAAAATACAAGGGACATCAACACATATCACTAAATATGAGAAAAAAATGCATACAAGGACATTTTCAAATATCCACATACATAATAAATAAATAAGTTGACTTAGAGCCACATAGAATGGCATGTTCAAATGTATGCATACATAATCAAGAAATCACACACATGGACATGGGCACACATCCAAAGCATGCATATTATGAAAATAAGTGGAATAGAGCCAAATAGCAATGACATATTCAAATGCCCTAGAATAGAAGAAGTATAGAGATACAATAAATTCTAAACTTGGAAACATAGATATTAAAGTATGTATAAATATGTAATATAGATTTGTGTAAGATCTAGGATGTACATATGTTGGGTCTAAAGTAGTAATAGCCGATAAAAAAATTGAGTAAGTGTAAAATGATCAATATCAAGATATAACAATGTTAAAGCTATGATGTAGAGTATAATAAAGATAGAACATAGTAATCAAAACTATTTATAGGGTTTCCCCACATGGGTGGATGTGTCAAATGAGGAACCCATGTATCAGTGTATATGCCACCAATGGTTAGATAATAACAAATCTAGACTATTGTAGTGGACCTAAATTCTCTATCAATTTGAAAGCACTCGACAAGAACAAGTGAAACATGTATGATAAAATTGACTATAGTAAGATAGCTAGCATATGTAGTGTCTAGAAAATATATGAAATGTAAACATAAAATGCATATAATCTTGATTTTTTTATTTTTTGAGTACATATTTGATTTTTTTTGTTTTTTTTGAAATATTATAGTAATTTTGTATTTTTTGGATATAAGCTATGTATAAGAAACATGAAAATTAAACTATATATAAGGATCCAAAGAGAAGGCAAGTATGTACAAAAGGGAAGAACAATACTAACTGATGAGTTTCATGGTAGAATTGTTATCAATACAACCTTTGTCAAATAAAAGAACTATGGTCATGCATGCTATATGAAAGGTCAACTACAGTCCCAGAACCTACTACAGTAAGTGATTTATATCTAGCCTTGCCTATGGAATGGTGCTAATAATATTTGACATTGAATATAGTGTCCTATGAACTATAGGGGTATTAAGGACCCATGTAGTATAATATACTATAGGTGGCATAGGTTCAATGTTTTTAGAACCCTGAGAACTCAATAATACTGATCTTGGAATAAAGTGAGTAGAAGGAAGACCTATATAATTTATAACATATCTCTGATGCAGGGGTTTATCTAATAATGGTCTCTATGGGAGAGTGTGTGGACATGTAAATTCTATAGGAGTAGACCTCACTTACACTAGTGGTTATATTGAATGTTGTGGTGTACTTATAGGAACTATGGTCAGAGCTATAACTAATAATTATGATATAGCTTGTAATTGTGATGTAAATACCTATGTGAAATGTATAGGATACTAATATGGAAGACCCTCAACTATAACCACCTGACTATCATCTATATATTTTATTCATGTGTACACTATGAATGGGATGGATCATAGCTATTATATCCATGGCCTACCCAATAACATGTGAAATATTCTTACACTAGGTAGTACTAAGAATCTAATGGACATATGTGTTGGTCCAATCTATAGTGTAAGTACAATCTCCATGATGGAGATCTAAACATGGATACTAAAATCACTTATAACTATTTCTATAGGAGATATATCTTACTTTGAAAACCCTAGATGTTGTAGAAGTTTTGTAATACACATGCTAATACTTGACCCATTGTCAACCATAACACTCTGAATAGGATTATGATCTATGTAGGCTCGTATAAAGAATGCATATAAATATAAATAATCATAAACAATATGCTACTCTAAGAATGTGACAAGTGGTCTAGCTATAACTATAATGTGGTACACACCTATGATATTGTGTAATGGGTTTGCCTCTTCTATAGTAGTGTGATATGATGTTGGTGGTGGATGTGCCTAATATGTGTAGTGAATAGATAAAGTTATCCCTAACTTATTTCTTGTATGCTTTATAAATGGATATGAAAATATTTTCAATGCCTTAGATTCTATTTGTTGTACTTTGAGTGTCTATATAGGTGTGCCCATAACAATAATGTTATCCTTGAAAAAATATTGTATCTTATGTTTCAAGCTGATACATTTATTTTTTATATGGCCTGTTACCCTATGATATTTATAGAATGCATTAGAATCATATTTATTTTTAATATGTTGTGTCATATCAATCTATTTTATGGGATGGAGAGATATGACATTGCATTCCAAGAGATGTTTTAAAACATGTGTTGGCAATTCTAGAAGGTTGGTAAAAATGGTGCATGGAGGACTTGATAAAACTAGGTGAGGATATGAATCCAAAGCTATGTTACCTATGGCATTTCGATCATTGTTTTTTTTAGTGGCCCTTCACTTGTATGGAGGATCACTAGAATTCTTAGCAATTTATTTTGATCCTCTAGTACATTTTAGTTTGCACATATAGAGAAGTTTTACTTATCTTTCTTTCATTGTATGGCATAAATTTGTGAAGGTTGTAAATTTATTAAACAAGATATATTCAAGTAATGTTGGTATAAGAATATGATTAAAGATGTCTTAAATCTCTTTATCTTCCATGGGGCTAGTCAATTTTGGCCAATATAGTCTTAAATCATAAGACATATTCTGCAATAGGCTCTTTTAATTTTTTATTCAATTATTAAACTTGAGCATACGATATAGTTTCACTGATGCTTATGGAGAAGTTCATTAAAACATATCTTATAATGGATTAAATAAGGTGATAGACTAATTTGGTAGATCATAAAACCACTATAAGTCATAATCTTTTAAACTGCATGGAAATAAATTAGTGAGGAATCAATCATTAGACATGTAATCCAAACATTATGTGAAAAATTCTCAAAGAAGGTTCTCTAGGTCACCTTTACCATCACACAATTTAAGATTAGGTGACATGAATCTATAAGGTAAGGGAGTTACTACTATGTGATGTGTTAAAGGTGTATGTAAAAGAACATGAGAATCCAAGGCATGTGATGGGCTACTGGCTCCTTCCTCAAGATGTAACACCTTAGCCTATCGAGTATGAACCTCTTGTAAGGAATTATACATCTGGGGTGGAGGAATTAGGTATAAGAGGTGTAGTTGTCATTAAGGGTTGTTGAGTTATAATTGGTTTTTGTTCCAAGTTATTTGGCCCCAATATAGGTGTAATGATGTTATTAGCTAGGGGAGTTGAAGATTGACCATTGTTTGATTTATTATTTATTTCCATTATGCCTTGTAGAATCCATGCATGATCAATGGAATGTTCCTAAAGTCTATCTCTAAATATCTATAGGATCTCATCCTTACTGACAAGTAGATTTTCATTTTTAATTGAAGGGAGAGTGTCTCAATTTCCAACTTATGTATTGTCTTGATCTTGATTATATTACACATCTTTGTATGCATTGTCATTGAAATTCACATAACTAGGGTGTGAAGGATCAATGACGGGAGTTAAAACTTCTCTCTTGTCCATGGTATAATCTAGAATAAAAACATTATGAATATGCTCAATAGGATTACCACCTATCTTATCATTTCTTCTTAATGGAAGATAGATAGCTTTTTTAGATGGCATATAGTAAATAAATTTAAATAGGGATAATAAAATAAAATTTATGAAATATTAAAAAATTAAAATAGCCAATGAAAATAGTAAATATATGGATACAAACCCTAGGAGCATATAGGGTTAGGGTTTGAGGAAATGTTATAACCTTTTAGGACTTAACAAGTATAAATCTTATGTTTACTAAAGAACTAAGTATGCTAAATCATGATAATAACATGTGATAAATATACCCTCTAATTTGTTACAAAATTGACTAATTTTAACCTTAAAATATAGTAATAAATAGTGCAAGTAATAACTTAGCTATAAAAAAACTAAGATGGATGATCCGGAGGCTAAAAATTGAGTTAAAAGCTAGTATGAGTGTTGCAAACAATATCCAAATGTCATAATTCCTCCTAGATAGTACCACCCTAATTGGAAAATAACACCATTATTGAAAATGTGGTGGTAGTGTCCCTATATAAGTGGTAGTGTCTTCTAGGTAGGACAATCTTGAGCTTCTAGGTACATAGTTAAGGTTATTAATCCTTATTCTACCCTACTTTTGCATATTAATATCTACTACAGTCCTATCTTTATATTGCCCATATTTACATTCTCAAGCACATTAAAATAACTTAAGGCCACTATCATATTATCTTCATTTCACTTGCACTAGAAATTAGGTGGGGAGAACTATATTGGGCTTTATCCCTCCTTAGAGTATTGGTATGTAGACAACTCTCATCATAGTAGGTGTTGAGGATGTCCAACTTAGCCACTAAAAGAACACTTTTTATCTTGTATCAACCAAATGACCTAGTAACATGGAGGATTAGGGTCTTCTTACAAATTTAGTCAAAATGTTTGAAAATATATCTATTTATGAAAAAGATATGGAAAGGACATTATCACCATTATTGGTACACTAGTGCTATGTGGCACTAATGTCTTTATTATAGTGCTAGTGTCTAAGTCATATATCATTAGGCACGAAGGGCTAGGATCAATAAATGAGAGTCTAAGGCTGCTTTAGGGATGGCTAAGGATGCTTGTGGCCCACATGAAGGCTAGATAATTGTGAGAATAGGCTCTAGGATAGGTCTAGGGATAATCTAGGGATGGGTAGTCTCAAGTATCACTCTTAGAACTCAAATACCACTTTTAGGTGATTATAAGTAGTAACCAATTATTGTTATATGGTTATTATTATTATTTTAATGATCTTATATGACTAAAACACTTTGTGTGAGGAAGATATGACATTATGTTTATTTTATCCTCCTTGATGTTAATTTTATACAAACTTGGATATCCTATTGGGAAATTTTAACTATCAAAATGTAGTTTATTGATATTAGTATAAGGTAGTACCTAATAGGGTTGTCACTAAAGTTAACCTAGTGAAATGGTTGTAGCTAATTGTATATGTAGCTATTTGGTTAAAACAAATGTAGTTTTCCATTTCAAATTTATTATTATTTATTTTTCCTATTGAAGCAATATGTTTAGTAAATCAAGTTTTTGGGTTATGTCAAAAACCCTTTTATAAGTTGGATATTTATTAAAATTGATATGTTATTGAAATAATATTTTATTGGATTGTTTATCATGAAGTTATCTTCCATCGTAGTGATGACTTATTCCACTAAAATACTTTAGGAATGGTGGTGTATGGATCTTGCAGTTTGATTTTCTAGTAGATTGGTTTATCTTTTATTCTTGTTAATGATTATATTAATGCTTATATTGATTTATATTGCTCATACACAAGATTGATCTTATCTAACATCATGAGTGATCTAGTTGAAATCTTTAAATTCTTTAATTTTTGTCATTTGACAAAGAGTAAAAACTTGTGCTCGTGATCTGTATACATCAAAAGAAATTTGATAGAAAACCCATAAGGATCAAATTGGTCATATTTAGATCCATTGAATATTCCATATAGGAAACCTATGTCCAAATTAGACTCCTACATTAATGAAACTATTTAGATCCAATTCGAGTGTCTAAATCCACATAATGAAAAATTTATGAATTTGGTTATTACTCCTAGATCCTAAGACACCCGAATTCTATCATGTTTTAGCCCAAGTTTTCATCCACAAAGTAAACTAGATAAGTACTCTTGTTTCTATTTCATCACAATACTAAATAATAATTATACTTTATATTTTTGGCATATCTCAATATTTAAATTTAGGATATTTTTTATCTTAAATTTAAAATTAATTAGCCCTATATAGATCTATTTATCAAGATTGTGCTTAATCATTTATATATTTTTAACTTTATTTACCTTTGTATCAACCAATCTAGGGTTAAAAATCTATATAACATATTAAAGATGATATTGACCCTTAGAATTTATAATAATTTATAGAACATGGAATTTTTAAAATAAACAACCTTCAACCTTTTCATAGCATCCAAATTTTCAAGTCTCAACATTTAAACTATCCCATCAATTATAATCCTAAATATAGTGGACACCATAAAATATTTTGATGATGCTAAGACCAATGAGATTAGTATTAAGATCAAAACCTTAGAACTTAATCCTATCATTATCACTCAATTTCCCCATTCTATGTTACCTCATTCTCATAAAAATTCAATTGATTAATTTCCTACTTCGATACTCATGCTTAAAAATTTAGCTCCCTATTGTCTCTCACCCAATAGAGTGTCCAATGCCTTCCATAATAAATTTTCATACACCTAAGTACAATGATGGTTATTCCATAGATGACCCTTTATTAACTAGATATTCCTAAGATAAGTATGTGGAAGTACTTCATTATCAATCTTCCTTACATTATTATTATGATTCTAATTTACATAAAATTCATTTAATTGATGTTGTTCCTTTTCTTTCTATTTCATTTAACATTATTTCTTATTTGATTGATGTTCTTAGGTATGATATGGTGTAGATTAAATCTTCATCATGTAATTATTTAATCATTAATGAGCATCTTTATAGTATTCTCCTTGATCACACCATGATAGGACATATCGATTCTTTATATTTTCAAATCTTTCTATAATCCTTCCTTCTGAGATGTCAACCACATGACTTTGACCTACACTAAGGTAGTTCCTTAAATACATAGTTTTATTTCTTACATGAGCCTACTCTTAGATTATTTTAGGGAAATTATCTATTTTATGATGTACTATATAATACCTATCATGAATCCTTTCCTAAATGATGGGTATATGATCCATATTGTGAGTTTCATAAAATAGCTAGTCATGGAGCCAAGTATTTTTTAGTAGACCACAAAGTATTAGCACAACTATAGTTGCAAGGTTTATTATTACCATATATATCCAACCCCCATTTTCATATATTCCTAGGTGAAATTTTTAATTTCATGTCATGACTATGCGTACTTCAACCCACTACCAAGCTCTTTGATAATACATTGATGTTCTTTATCCTAAAATAACCTAGCATTCTAGTGACCATAATCTATAACATCCAAATATATCTCAAGAGTATATACCTGAACATGAAGTATATTATATTTGGCATTAGTTTTATACACACCATATAGGAATATGTAGAGTCCTCCAGTAGATTTTTTCATGATTTTTGAGGCATATGCATGCACCCTCTTATTAAAACTTCCAATGTCATGCTCAGTCAAACTATCAACCTTAACCTTGACCTACTCATTCTCATATATCAAAGGATTAAAACCACACACTAGTGTTATTTCATCACATAATATTATCCTTCACAAGAGGAACCATGCTTTCCTCCTCCTTCTTGTAGCACTCCTGCTTTTTCCATAGAGATCACGCACTAAAAAATTCTCACATGACTCTCTAAGAAGATATATAAGACTATGATCCTATATATTTTTTAGTTATAATAGGATTTATATGATATTATTTATAGATATATATATATATCAAAAAAAATTAGCATGTTTATGTGTCATATGATATTTTTATTCACATTATCACATGATTGGTTTTCACATTTGCATTTTGTTGTTCCCAAAATTTGTCACTTATTTTGGGACAACATGTGAACTATTTTTGGTCCTACGAGCTAAAAATTTTGCTCTTCCCTTTGTAGATTAAGATACTCTACATTTTATTTTGAGTTTCAGTTGTGTGCTCTAAGTTTTGCCCCTACGCATTTCAGTTTCGGGGCAGTAAGGTTTATGACACAAGGTGCAAGTTGTTATTTTTGCATGGGTTTTTCATCTTGCCTAAAGTTTTGTCTAAGTCTCAAAGTCGAGCAAAAGCTGCCAAGTGTCATCTGCTAGGACACATTATAATTTGTTTCTAAAAATTAGTGGAATATGCCATGTGTCCCGTTATAACTCAGTGGAGCACGACAAGTGTCTGCATCCGCATTTCAATTTTCTTATAAGCTTCAAAGCTTCTTTCGATAAGCTTCTCTCAGAGTTTCATAGAGGGTGCCAAGTGGAAACCACAAAAGGTTTTAATATATTTTTATAAATGTAGCATAAGTCACCATGTGTCCCTTGTAAAGCTTAGCAAAAGCTGCCAAGTGTCAACATATGTAGTTTCTTCCATTTCATTATTAAGGATTGTGGTGGGCCCCGAGTGAGTTGTTAAAGTAAGCAGAGTGCACCAAGTGTCATTATCCGCATGAATCCAAATGAGTCCCAAATGTTTCTATAGTGTTTCTAAAGCTTAGCAAAAGCTGCCATGTGTCACATTTTACAGGACTCTCAAAAGGTATCTAAAGCTTCTATAAAGTAAGCAGAAGTTGCCAAGTGTCCTCACCTATTTCATAGTGGAAAATGCCACATGTCACTTGTTAAGATCAGTAGAAAGTGGCCAAAGCAAGTAGAAAAGACATGAAGGAATTGTTAAGGAGGATGATGGGCCCATATCCATCAAATTTAGGACAACCAACTAGCCATTAGCTTTCAAATGATGACAGACCCGAAGACGTCAAATTTGTGGCAATAAAGTGTTTGTTGATCTTTGTAGGCTTAAACATGGACCTGAAGGCATTTAAATACCTTCAGGCTGAAAGGAAGAACCACCAAGAGGAGGAACCAAAGGAATCACAAAGGAGAAAAGATAACCTGAGGAGTCAAATTGTAGTAGAAAGAGGGAAAGGCCAAAATATCTACGCAGTAGTTATTTCAGTAGGTAGAACAGTCTACAAGGTCAATTTTTGAGCCCTTAAACATTGAAGACATGGCCTGTTTGTCCCCATGGGAGTAAAGACAAAATGGATAGTTGTGCAGACACTAGATGATCTAAACCCAAGAGATGATATTTGAGATGAAATGACACCATAATTAAGGTATCTGCCCTGTTCCAACATGACCCCCTGATAGAATTGAAAATGCATTCAAGGCATTGAATGCATAACATGGACCATTCCATGAAACAAAGTGCCAAGTCTTTCTTGGCTGTTATATATTGTAATCTCTTTTATGATGATAGGGAGATCTTTTTTTATCACAGAAGCATAAAATCTGCCCAAATTGAAAGGCGAATACTAAGACTTTGAGCTCAGATTATTGTTCATATTATTTTATTTGAATGAGAAAGCAAGTTACTCATAGACTTTGTGTTTTTATAGCTTGTGCCATTTTATGAGATTGTTCTTATGTCTATCTTCTAGATGCATTCTTGTTTATTTAATATAACAGGTACAACTAGTGGAAGTGATGAGGAATATGTCTTGAAGCTAGTTACTTTCAGACTTTGTGTTGTCATAATTATTTTCAGTGGGTGTTTTTAGTTTCTTTCTGTGTTGAAGTTTTTGGGATGAATTTGTGCCCCTATTATCCTTTGTGTTTCACTCTTTGGGCAGTTGAGGTGGAGACTTTGTGCTACACTTCATTTTGCTAGTTACTACACTTTGTTACCAGTTACTTGTCACTACTTGAAAGAACTCTTGGTGTTTCTTGTAAGACCACTTCTGAAAGAAGAGAAGTGTCTTTAGTGTTTTCACCTAGATTCCCTTTGTCTATGAACATCATCTCTGAAAAAAGAGAGATGGATGGTGATACCCTACCCCTAAGTGTTATTTTCTACTTATATCTATAATATATAGCTCCTCATATTTAACAAGGAACCTCCCCTTAGTGAGAGGAGAGATTTTTCCCCTTTAGATGTGGTAAACCTACAACTTTGGATGACCAATCTCCCTTAATGTGGTTGATCAGACCTATTTTGCTCATCAATTAGCTGACTGACAAAATATTCATCCAACAGTCTTTTTAGAGACTCTGTTGAGGAAGGATAAGCAGTTTGAAGCCTCAAGCTTTAAGCTGAAGTAAGACCAGTTCTTTTCCATTTTTGTTTTACAATTTGGTAACTCCATGCTATACCAGAAGTCAGAGAACTTAAGGTGTTGTTGACCCTATCTTTGAGTTGGTGCAACAAGGAAATTTTGACTTATTGCCCCCAACTTCAAGCTCAATGATCTAGGAGTGTTTCTCCTACTCGTACCAGGTCACCAACCCAAGGTAGAGCTACTTTTTTACTATCACCATAGATTTACCCATATGTACTCCACCCAAAAATTTTATCCCTACTTTCCATAATCCTATCATGGTAGCTCAAGGCCATTGGGGTAACTCTTTTGGTCCACTCAATCTTACTCCACCTCTACATGAACTTCCACACAGTTCAAGAAATAATTTCCCCAAATTCTTTGGTGATGGGAGAGTTCACCCTAATGAAAACATTTCAGCCTTCAGAAATCTTGTGGTGTGATAGGCATGGAATTTGAGGACGTGGCAGTCAGGCTCTTTGTAGAAACATTACAAGGCACTATTGTAGACTAGTTCTACCATCTACAAGCTAGATCAGTGACTAATTGGGACACATTCAAAGCCAAATTTGAAGCTAGGTTCAAGCTTGTAGAAGATGCACATGCCCTACTAGCCTAGATCACACAGATGAATAAATAACCTCATGAACCTATGAGGGATTTCATAGCAAAGTTTAACAAGCTGAGGAATAGGATTCTTACAATTGCCCGACCAACACCTAAAAACCTCAAATGCTTCTTCATTAACTCATAGCTGCCTAAAGTGAGCTTCTTGCTGAGACGGGCTAAACACATCGACCTTGCTACTGCTCAAGATTTGGCTACTGAAGTAGAATATGACCTTATCTTGGTGGGAAAGATAAGGAGAGACCATAATAAAGGTAAATCCTCTTCATCTTTTGAATACTCATCGATAGCCACCACTGATCCAATGGTGTAGAAGCTGGACAATGAGTTACTTGCTCTTAGAAAGAAAATGGTGTAGGGGATGTCATATGCTCCTTCATATAGAGATATGCCAAGGAAGATATTTCCCAATCAGTCATATCAAGGCAATGCTGCCAGGAACCAAGGGTAAGTAAATTGTCTCCCTCCCGCTCAGAGGAATAACCTTGCCATTGAAGTACCTCCAACCAATTCAGCAATTCGATATCTTGAAGTTGAATCAAATTTCTCATTCTAGCCTGAGTTAAATATTGAAGATGATGATAATCTCTTCACTGAGGAAGAAGAAGAATTAGCTGGTGACTCCAACATTGGTTTCCTAAATTATCAAGATGAAACTAGAAGTGAAGGTAAAGTAGCTGAAGGATCATATACTATTTTCACCTAATCCAAAAATCAATCAGCCTAGCAAGCTGATAAAGAGAAGATAGATTAGTGACCTCAACCAACAATTTCAATCGCCAAGCGAGGAACCACTCTGCCTTTCTAGCCAAAGGACCCAGTGACTGCTAAAAAGGTGAGTCCCTCAATTGTGCCTTCACCTCCATTTTTGAATTCATAGACCAATCCTTCCCCTTATAAAAACCAAAAGGATGAACTCACATCCCCTACTCCTAGCTCTTTCCAGACATTTGACATAAATGACCATATAAAGAAAACTAAAATTCAAATGTCTGAATTTGAAGTTCTGCAGTCTAATCTTGAATAATTGGACAAATTGGTTCAATTTGTGAAAAACCAAACCATCCCTATAAGATAAGAAGCTAAGACGGTAACTCATGATCCCTCAAAGAACATGTCTATCCCAAACAACCTTGTCATTACCCCTCCTGCTACCCCTAGGAAAATAGATCCTTTCTATGTTTCCCTGTTGATAAAAAGTCACAAGCTGAGCAATTGCATCATTGATTCTAGAGCTTCAGACAACATCATGCCTGCCAAAGTGGTTGAATCTCTTGGCCTCACATTGACCAAGACATTTTAGAGATGTTTCTCCATGGAGAACAAGCAAGTACCTCTACTAGGACAAATGAAGGATGCCTAGTTTGCATTTACAGCGTTCCCAAATAAGAGAATTAAGATGACCATCCTAATGGCTGATGTCCCAACATCATATGGCATCCTCCTTAGGTAGAATTTATGCAAGGATGTTAGAGGTGAATTGAGCATGGACCTATCTGAAGCAAGGATCCCAATCAAAGGTGTTATGAGGAGATTGCTCCTTGAGAAAGAAGTAAAATATGTGGTTACTCAAACATCAGCACCTGAAGCTCAAATTTTGTTTGAGTCTTTAGGCATGGATAATTATTTCTTAACCACAGAGGAAGTCCATGAAGCACCTTTTAAAACTTTTAAAGGTGTAAACCTAGAAATACATTTAGTTAGAACAGCAAAAGAATTGGTAGAGTGCAATGCAAGTGTTGAGGAATCTCCCCTCCAAACGAAGAAGAATCTAAAGAAGAATCAGTATCAAATGAGATATGGATTCTAGAACTTGATGGTAGTTTCTCCTCTACTATTTTAGGAGCTAGGATTGTGTTGATATCTCCTCAAGGAGATATTTTTCCTTCATCATACAAGTTTTAGTTTAGCAACACCAACAACACAACTAAGTATGAATCTATATTGCTTGGATTGAAGGCTATTAGGGACAAAGGCATCAAAATCCTTCATGCCAAGGGGGATGTTGAACTGATGGTTTTTCAGGTGAGAAACTTGTACTAAACCAAAAATAAGAGATTGTGCCATTATCATAATCTAGTCTGGGATCAGATTGAAAGCTTTAATGCTTTCAGCATCTCTACAATTCCTAGGGAATTCAATGACCAAGCTAATGCTTTGGCCATTTCAACCACTCTTTTGGTTCCTCACCCTGACTTCATAGGAGATAGGTACACTATTGAGCTGGTCTTTCCACCAAGTGTACTTGATAATACCAATCATTGGTAGGTGTTTCATAATGATAATCAAATAACTACCTTCTTGGAACAAAAGGATAGCTTTCAATAGCTTCACTTTGAAGGTAATGAGCCTCAACAGTTTAAACCAGACCTTGGATCAAATGTAGACACAGGTGAGGAGTTCCTAAAACTTAAAGGGAATAAAATTCCCAAAGGCTTGGTTTCCCTTAAGAATTTGTTTAACAAGCAAGACAGATTCATCAAATATTAGCAAATGGATTCAAGCTCCTCTCAGGAGTCTGATCTGATGAATTTGGGTACCAAGGAAGATCCCAAGTTGGTGAACATTCAAAAATGCTGCACTCCTAAGGAGAGATCCAAGTTCACTACTCTACTCCACCAGTACATGGATGTACTAGCATACTCCTATGATGATTTGAACTCACTCAAGCCTGAAGAAATTTGCCATGACATTCCTCTCAAAAGTGATTCGGTGCCTTACAAGCAAAAATCTAGGTAGTATAATCTAAAGATATCAGGTACTATTCTGGCTAAGATATAGAAAATGCTAAATTCTAGAATTATTTTCCCAATCCATCATTCCATGTGGATTGCAAACATAGTGCCTGTGAGGAAGAAGAATGGAAAAATTTGCCTCTGTGTGGATTTCAAGAACTTGAATCAGTCATCCTTAAAGGATAACTATCCTTTGCCCATCATGGATCAAGTGCTTTAAACAGTGACTAGTTCTGAGATGTTATCAATGCTAGATGACTTCTTAGGATACAATCAAGTTGAAGTTGGTGAAGTAGACCAGCATAAGACTACATTCACCACACCTTAGGAAACCTTTGCCTATTGGACAATTCCATTTGGCCTGATTAATGTTGGTGCCACTTTCTAGAGAGTAATGGATCTTGCTTTCAAGGATGAAATGGGCAAGTTCATTATAGTATATCTTGATGACTTGACTATCTTTTTTAAGCGTTGCTCGGATCATGTGCACCACTTGCAACAAGTGCTAAAACGTTGCCACCAGAATGGCATTTCCTTAAACCCTAAAAAGTCTATTTTTGGGGTAACAAAAAGAAAGCTTCTCAGACACATTATATCCAAAGAAGGCATAAATATTGACTCAAAAAGAGTCAAGTCCATCCAAGAGCTTACTCTACCCATGAGTAAGACTATAATTCACTCTTTTTTTGGAAAAGTGAACTTTTTACGAAGGTTCATCCCTGAGTTTATTGAGAAGACTCACCACATTATGAATATGATGAAAGGAAAGGCCACCTTCAGCTGGACTAAAGAAGGCAAACTGGCATTTCAAGATATCAAGACAGCTATTGCTCACACCCCAATTCTAGTTTGTCCAGACTACAACAAAGAATTTTCCATGTATAGTTATGCTTCTGAACACACATTTTCAGCAATTCTAGTTTAGCAAAACCAAGAAGGTGTAGAATCTCCCATTTCTTTCATGAGCTATCCTCTCAAAGCCCATGAGTTAAAGTATTCAAACATGGAAAAGCATGCTTATGTGGTGGTCAAGGCAGTGAAGCATTTTCACTTTTACATTCTAAATTCCCACACTACTACCCTGATTCTTGACACCACAGTCAAATCTATATTAACTCAGCAGGAGTTTGGAACCAAAAGGGGAAATTGGATTGCTAAAATCTAGGAGTTTGATCTAGTCATCAAACCAACAAAACTGGTGTGAGGAAAAAGCCTATGCCAATTGATTGTTGATAATAAACTTGAAGAAATAGGGCATGAAGAATCAAAAGAAGAAGACATGCCAATAGTCCTCTTTATCTCTACCATGAATGAGTGGTATTCATGTATTGCTCATTTCCTTACTAATGGTGAGTGTTCTACTCACCTATCTCATAAAGAAAGGAGGACTATCAAACTGAAAGCTACCAATTTTGTCCTCTGGGACAATGGCCTGTACAAGAGGAGCCTTAATGGAGTGTTCCTTTGTTGCATGGATAAAGAGCAGTAGAACCAACTTTTGAGGTCCTTCCACAATCTGGCCTGTGGAGCAAATTTTTTTGCTCCTGTAACTACCCACAAGATTCTTCAAGCCAAGTATTACTGGCCTACTCTTTTTCAAGATGCGTATAAGTGGGTAAAGAAATGTGAATTATGCTAGTAGTTTGTTGGAAGACCCAAATTAGTTGCTCTGCCTCTCAAGCCAATAGTGATAGAAGATCCATTTCAACAATGGGGAATCGATTTCATTGGTGTTGTAAACCCATCTTCAAGTGTTGGACATGATTATGTCATAGCCACAAATTACTTCACCAAGTGGGTGGAATTAATTCCAACCAAGCATGTCACTTCAGAAGTAGTGTGCAATTTCCTCAAGGAGAACATCATTTCCAGGTTTGGGGTCCCAACCAAGATTATCACTGACAATGTAGCTTGTTTCACTTCCAAGGAGATCACTCAGTTCTTTTTTTATTATGGGATCACCCTCTCCCATTCTTTTGATTACTTTTCACAAGGGAATAGACAAGCTAAATCAAGTAACAAGAACCTAGTGACTATCATCAAGAAGCTGGTGGATGACAATTAAAGGACATGGCATAAATCATTAGTTGATGCTCTATGGGTAGATAGAATTACACCAAAAAGGGTGATTGGTATGTCTCCTTTCCAACTTCTCTATGGTCTCAATGCTGAGATACCAATTACTCTAGAATTGCCAGCATTGAATTTGGCTTAGGCAATTGAGGATCAAATGTATGAAATCCATTGATAAGAAGCAAACTATGGTGGTGGACTGACTTGCAGCCCATCAAAGTCTAGTGAAGAAGCTCTCTAACCAGAAATCAAAATACCATGATTTCCAGATTGGAGATCAAATCCTCTTGTGGGACAAGAGAAGAGAACCAAAGGGAATGCATGGAAAGTTTGATTCCCTGTGGAGAGGCCTTTTTCCTATCCATGATCTCAATGGTGAAAATAGCTTCCTATTAAATTATCAAGATGGCACACCCTTTTCTCTACCTCATAATGGGTAGCATCTGAAGCACTTCAATTCTTGAAGTATCAGATAAGTTCACCTGTACATATGTATATTTATATAGCCTTTATTTCTATTGTGTGTTATTCATTTTTATTTTTGGCCCCTTTCTTTCTTTTTGGTTAGCATGACTCCATAGCCCAATGGCATACTTCAAGGCACTGGAGATTCTATTTTCTACTCCCCTCAGTTGTTCCAAAATTTCAACTGAAGGAAGTTCACCAACTGGAGCCAGTTATTGTTCTCAAAATTTGTCACTTATTTTGGGATAACATGTGAACTATTTTTGGTCCTACGAGCTGAAAATTTTTCTCTTCCCTTTGTAGAGTAAGATACTCTACATTTTATTTTGATTTTTAGTTGTGCACTCTAAGTTTTGTCCCTGCGCATTTTAGTTTTAGGGCAGTAAGGTTTATGACACAGGGTGCAAGTTGTTCTTTTTGTGCAGGTTTTTCATCTTGCCTAAAGTTTTGTCTAAGTCTCAAAGTTGAGTGAAAGCTGCCAAGTGTCATCTGCGAGGACACATTATTATTTGTTTCTAAAAATTATTGGAATGTTCCATGTGTCCTATTATAACTCAGCAGAGCGTGACAAGTGTCTGCATCCGTGTTTCAAGTTTCTTATAAGCTTCAAAGCTTCTTTCGATAAGATTCTCTCATAGTTCTATAGAGGGTGCCAAATGGCAACCACATAAGGTTTTAATATGTTTTTCTAAATGCAATGGAAGTCACCATGTGTCCCTTGTAAAGCTCGGTGGAAGGTGCTAAGTGTCAACATCTGCAGTTTCTTCCATTTTGTTATTAAGGACTATGGTGGGCCTCGGGTGAGTTGCTAAAGTAAGTAGAGTGCACAAAGTTTCATCATCCATGTGAATCCAAATGAGTCCTAATTATTTCTATAGTGTTTCTAAAGCTCAGTGGAAGCTTCCATGTGTTGTCTTCCACAGGACTCTCAAAAGGTATCTAAAGCTTCTATAAAGTAAGCAGAAGCTACCAAGTGTCCTCACCTGTTTCACAGCAAAAAATGCCACATGTCACTTGTTAAGATCAGTGGAAAGTGGCCAAATCAAGTAGAAAAGACATGAAGGAATTGATAAGGAGGAAGGATGGGCCTGTAGCTATCAAATTTAGGACATCTAACTAGCTGTTAGCTTTCAAATGACAACGGACCCGAAGACATCAAATTTGTGGCAATAAAGTGTCTGTTGATCTTTGTAGGCTTAAACGTGGACCTGAAGGAATTCAAATACCTTCAAGCCAAAAGGAAGAACCACCAAGAAGAGGAACCAAAGGAATCAGAAAGGAGAAAAGATAGCCTGAAGGCTCAAATCATAGTAGAAAGAGGGAAAGGCCAAAATATCTATGTAGTAGTTATTTCAGTAGGTGGAACAGTTTACAAGGTGGATTTTTGAGCCCTTAAACATTGAAGACACGGCCTATTTGTCCCCCTAGGAGTAAATATAAAATAGATAGTTGCATAGACACCAGATGATCTAGACCTAGGAGAAGACATTTGAGATGAAATGACATGCCATAGTTAAGGCAGTTGCCCTGTTCCAACATGGCCCCCTGACAGAACTAAAAATGCATTCAAGGCATTGAATGCACAGCATGGGCCACTCCATGAAACAAAGTGCCAAGTCTTTCTTGGCTGCTATATATTTTAATCTCTTTTATGATGATAGGGATATCTTTTTTATCACAGAAGTATAAACTCTACCCAAAGTGAAAGGCAAATACTGAGACTTTGAGCTCATATTGTTGTTCATATTATTTAATCTAAATGAGAAAGCAAGTTACTCATATAATTTGTGTTGCTATAGCTTTTTCCATTTTAGGATATTGTTCTTATGTCTGTCTTCTAGATGCATTCTTGTTTATTTAATCTAACAAGCAGAACTAGTGGAAGTGATGAGGAAGATGTCCTGAAGCCAGCTACTTTCAGACTTTGTGTTGTCATAATTATTTTCAGTGTGTGTTTTTAGTTTCTTTTTGTGTTGAGTATTTTGGGATGACTTTGTGCCCCTATTATCCTTTGTGTTTCACTCTTTGGCAGTTGAGGTGGAGACTTTGTGCTACACTTCATTCTTCTAGTTACTACACTTTGTTACCAGTTACTTGTCACTACCTGAAAGAACTCCTACTATTTCCTATAAGACCACTTCTAAAAGAAGAGAAGTGTCTTCAATGTTTTCACCTAGATTTATCCTTTGTCTATGAACATCATCTCTAAAAAAAGAGAGATGGATGGTGATACCCTACCCCTGAGTGTTATTTTCTACTTATATTTATAGTATATAGCTCCTCATATTTAACAGGTAACCTCCCCTTGATGAGAGGAGAGATGTGTCCCCTTTGGATGTGGTAAACCTACAAATTTGGATGACCAATCTCCTTTGTTGTGGTTGATCAGACCTATTTTGCTCATCAGTTAGCTCATTGACAAAATATTCATCCAACACATTTCATTTTGGCATTTGCGATGCCTTGTATATATTTTATTATATTATGATTCTCCTTCATTTCAAAACTTTAATTTTCAGAATTCACTTTACATTTATGATGTAGTTTTTAAACTATTATTTCCCTGATGATCCTTTAGTACTTAATTTTGACATTTATTTGTATATTAGAACATAGGTTCCTAATTTGGGTTTTATTTATAAATTTTTGTAGTTATATTCCCCCTTTTTTGGATTTCCATTTCTCTTCCCCATATTTTGGGATGATTACTAAATTCATTGGTGTTTCTTCTATATATTGTGTAGATTTATATATATTCTTAGCAATACATGTATCACAATATAACCCCACCACTTTCATAACACTAATTTACATTTTTGTGATAATATACCGACATACACATAATTGTATCATTTATTATATATACATATCTCTCATTATCCTCATATACCCTTATTTAATTTCATTTGATGCACACATAGGTCAATTTTGAGATTGCACACTTACTTGTGGGCAAATATAGGAATCTTTAGACACCTTGGTCTTTATACTATTCCATATGGCTACCAAGTTCAAGCTATCTTGTGTTAGTTATATACATCATTCATGTTTTTATCTCTAAATATGTAAGGATGAGGAATATAAAAATTCACAAAATGTAAAATCCATATCATACAAGAAAAATTCAATGATTAAAAAACATTAACAATATTACATGTAAAATCTAACCAAAAGATGTGATCTTTATTTAACACATCTCCAATATTAGTTAAGGCTCAAACTTCATATTTGGTCTCATGAAATATCTAAGCTACATTAGGGTTGGTAGGCTAGTATACTAGGATACATGATCTCATTATCTGATACTATCTAGTGCTACCTACTTTCTCACATAAGTACCTAATCTTCATAGTAGACTGACAACTCTATAAGGGGTTCTAAGGCATAGGAAAAATGTTGTGGGAAATTAGGAGATTTTTAATTTTCATTCCTATATCCTTCATGGGATGACCTATGTAATTCAATTGTTATCCCAAGCTTCATGTTCACTATAATTATTGTACTAGGTCCTTGATGTCAAATAGTTATTGGTAAGTTTACGTATTTCATGTGTATCATTACTGCTAAGGATTTTGACATCACCTATGTGTCACCTCAAAATACATCTTTACATCATATTATCCTCAATATTTTAATTGATAAGTATCTATTTTATCTTATCATGTCCCTAGTCAAACTTCCTACTTACATCTTTTTTTCTTTCACTTGTGAGTGGCATCGTAATACTTCAAATAAGACAAGTTTTCTTTAAAATCACCAAATCACATTATATTTCCACACCATATCATTTTCATATTTTTAATGTCCTTAGGTGGACATACTCTCCTATAATACACTCTATCACAAGCAAAAATTATTAAGTTGACATTATTTATAGCTTCCATTTTTCATAATTCACCATATTAATTTCACACACTTGTTTTAAATTTCAAATCACATTTAATTACATATATTTTTTTGAGTATTATTCATTCATTGATATTTTATTTACTCACATATATTTATCTAATTTATTACATATATATTTCATTTACCCACTATGTTTTACATTTCTCATATTTTTTGGCATCTTTTACATCCATTTTATCATTTACTTTTATGTGTTTTTAGATTTTACATATATATTTATTTATTATTTTTACAATTTTTATTATCATGAATTTTTTCAATTTTGTATAAAATACTAACACATACATTATACACTTTTCCCATAGAATAATAAATCATAAACAAATTTACTAGGAATAATTTGCATTCATATAAGCTGAGCATAAAATGAGTCATCCAACAAATGTATTTATATGTATATGTATATGTATGTGTGTGTACATATATGTATATGTATACATATATACCCACACACACATGCATGCATGCACGTGCGTGCGCGCACACACACACACACACACACACGTATCTATGTATGTATGTATATATACATATACATGTGTGTGTGTGTGTGTGTGTGTGTGTGTGTGTGTGTGTGTGTGTGTGTGTGTGTGTGTGTGTGTGTGTGTGTGTGTGTGTGTGTGTGTGTGTGTGTGTGTGTGTGTGTGTGTGTGTCTATATATATGTATGTATATATACATATACATGTGTGTGTGTGTATAGACACACACACACACACACACACACACACATCTACCCTATCCATTTAGTGGACAACATGCTACACTCACCATAGAAAATTTTATAGATTGTCTTCTCCATTTAATTTATTGTAGGGACATTATCTATAGATACATCCCTTGGATTTTTCCTTGTAAATTGGACAACTGGGTCTATAATATCATGAATTTTCTATCTATCATCAAATTTGTGGATCCCTCATGATATAGTGTCTACCATGCCTGAAACACTCCATGTCTTGTTTTTCATTAGTGTAGTTTTAGGCCCAATTGGTGTGTACCTATGAAACACTAAATAAACCCCTTAAACTAATATAAACCACCTTGTATATGATCTAGCTAAAGGTACTAGTAGATCCATCATAAAATTAGTATCATGTTATGGAAGCACATCATTTAAAATACCATGATGAAAATCCTCCACCATGGTCCTCCATCATGACTCCTCCACAATGGGATTTTAAAAATTCACAACAACATGACATTAAATTTCATCTACACACACACACACATATACCTATTAATATTTATCCCAAGATATATGTTAAATAATGTTGAAAGTGAATAAATCAAGCATAATAAAATAAAGTTACCTTAAGAAAGGATCAAGCCACAATATTGAGATGAGATTTGACAAGTGGGAAAATCATCAAATGTAAGAAAACTCAATAATATATTAGAATCCTTGTAACAATGAATCTCTAAAGAGATAACATGTAGAAGCTAAGAGAGAGAGAAATTGGACTTAATCCAAAAGAGCATCACAAAGATGAAATATCAAGAGAAAAATTGTATAACTATCAAAATACAAGAAGAGATAAGAATATAAATATAAATATATCTATGAGTAATAAGGATTTATATGTTCAAGCTTCAATATGTGTGCCAAGTGTCCCTAATACTCTTACAAGTGAGGAGGATGTGTGTGTAATGGGGGGGGCGGGGGGGGAGGAGTTGCATGAAAGTAACTCCTATAATACTAAGGAAGACAAATAGGTGAGTGACACCTTATGGAATCTGGATTTATGTGAATTAATAATTCACATAAATATAAATACTCCACACATGAATAAAAAATAAGATAAAACATTATCCCAAATAAAGGGTAACCTAACACAATCTTAAAGACTTAGGAGAGGACCCAAATAAGATTAATTCTCTAACACTCCTCCTTAATATTAATTTAGTATTAAAAAATTGGATGTAACTTTTTACAATCAAATTAGGGATTTGAAATTACATAATACTTACCCTCAACATAATCTTCCTTCAAGAGGAAATATAATAGTTTGAGATAAAAAAGAAGATAAGGTGTTGCCAAAAGTCTTAAAGATGAGAGTGTGATCATAAAAAAAACTCCAATATTCCTCTTCAGACAATGTGGTCAATCCACAATACAAAAAATACCAACAAGGAAGAGTAATGATCCAAAAACCTACAAAATAAACAAGCTAAAACCAATCTTTCAAGTTAAGTAACCAATATGCCAAAAATACAATCTATATACATAATGTAATAAATGTAGATGTACAACTAGGAAATTTTGACAATAGATAATTTACATCATAAAGACCATAAACCTACATCATAATAAGTTTTTCAAAAAATCTCTATATAAATCATTTTTTTTGCAACATAAAAGGAAGGAATGCAAAAAAAGAGTTTGGTTTTATCAAAATGAAGACAAAGAAGATGTGTCACTTGTGAAATATATTATATATAAAACATTAAAATAAGAATCACATGAATACCCACCAAATTATCTATTATATCCATCATTTTTATGAGTCCAAATAATTTTAATCTCAGAGGTAGGAGATTTAGTCATTTTCCAATAATGCAAAGTGTCATGAGTAGATTAACTATAAGATTTACATGGACTTAACTTCCAATATTTAGAGACACAATGACCATATTTTCTACAATGCACACAAATTTTATCATTATTAACCAAAGCATGAGAATTATAAACATTAGAGTCAAAATAAGTTTCATTACAAGTCCTTTGATGAGGAGGATAATAAGATTCCAATTTTTATTTAAAAGCATTTGAAGCATTATAGACAAGACATTTATATTTTACATTTGATTTAGGAAAAATAGGTTCAAAAATATCATATTCACACTTATCAATAATACCACTTTTATATGACATGTTATTCATAATTTTTAAGATGGGTTGCAAGAAGTGTTTAAAGAACATTTAGGTGTTTGAGAAGCTCAAAAAATTCCATCATTATGAGAGTTAGTTTCATGTGAAAGAGACACGAATTTGGAATTTAAAACTTCAATATAAGATTTCATAGTTTACATTTTATTAATAAAATAGGCTTTTAAATCATTTAAAGTGTCATTTTTACATACAATTTGTTCCTTAAAACCAAACATTTCATCATTTTTAAAATAAATAATTTGCATAGTTTTATTCAAAACTAAAAAAATGGCCAATTTAAAAGACATGAGAGAAAAAAATATACCAATTTAAGTATCATTAAAAAAATCAATTATTATAAATATATATTGATCCAAATAACATTTAAAAATATCCATCTTAATAAAACACTAAGATTTGAATATAAAGATATATTTGTCTCAAAGTTTAGATCAATTAACTTGTAAATGTAAGTCCACACCAAAACTCCAAAAGAAAATGAAAATGAGTTTTTTCAATATATATAAATATAAAAATGTGAAAAGACTTATAAAAAAAACCTAGTTTGATATTACAAATATTTGAATTAAAATATATATTAAAAAAATAATCCATTTTTTTATAAAAAAACATTCATAGTTTTGATGATTTCTCTCAAACCATGCTCTAAGTTTCTTCAAACATTTTACAATATGATTTTAGATACTATATTAACAAAACCCATAAACATTATAGGAAACAAAGATTCTAATAAAAATTTATGGACCATTTTTTAGATATATTTTAGTGAAAATGGCTCAAAAATTCAAAAAAAACTAAATTATAGTTCAAAATGTAGCTAAAAATAAATCAAAATAAGAATGAAAAAACTCTTTTAAAAACTTGAAAAAAAAGAGGTTAGAAGTAAATTAAACGCTAATCTTAATGCATTAAAAAAATGGGTAGTTTATTGACATCAAAGATGTCCCAAAACTTGAATTTTACAAAACCTTGAAAATTTACTAAATAATAAGAAAAATAGAATGTTAGAATAAAATAATCTTCTTTTACGCCTCTAAAGCTATAATAAAAAACTCAATATTCAATATTAAATAAGACATAACTCTGATATCATATTAGGATTTATCCCAAGATAGACATTAAGTAATGTTGAAAGTGAAAAAATAAAGCATAATGAAATAATATTACCTCAAGAAGGATTCAAGCCATATGATTGAGAAGAGAGTTGAAAAGTGAGAAAACTATCAAACATAAAAAAACCATAATCTATTATACCCCTTGAAACAATGAATCTCTAAATAAATATCATGTAAAAGCTGAGAGAGAGGGGGGGGGGGGAGGGGATTAAGCCAAAAGAGCATCACAAGGATGTAATAACATGATCAATATTGTAAAACTAACAAAAATAAAGAAGAGAGGAGGATAAGATACCAATAAATAGAACTAAGATGAATAAGGAGTTACATGTGCAAGCTTAAACATGTATGCCAAGTGTCCTTAATCCTATTACAAGTGAGGAGGATGTGTTTACGATATGAAGGGAGAGAATTTACATGAAAATAACTCCTAATATCCTGAGGACAAAGAGGTGAGTGACACCTCATGGAATCCAGATTTATGCAAATTAATAATTCATATAGATATAAATTTTCCACACATGAATGAAACTTAAGATAAAACATTATCCTAAATAAAGAGTGACCTTACACACTCTTAAATACTTAATAAATGACCCAAATAATATTAATTCTCAAAAAATACCAATATTTAAAAAGTATAAATCTAATGTATAACTTGTATCTCTATCTTCATGTAAATGTAAGTAATACAAATTACACATTTGCTCTCCCATAATGGTACCATCTACTTGACTACCTATCACCTCTTGTATGTCAAGAATCCAAGGTGGCACAAAAACCCTATATTTTACAAGGTAAATGACATGATCATGTTATGGCCCATGATGTGCTCACCTCACTATCATCCAACTAGGTTTTGGTTATATAATAAGATCCCCCTATTATTATGGTTATGGTTATGATAACAACTGTTGTTGTTATACTACTACAATATCTTCCCCCTATTATCATCTATGATGCCATATCACCACTATAGGATGGTGAGGTCATATCATGGGTACCTTATTATATACTGATATATAACCTTCACCACATTACTTCCTCAAATGTAGGGCCTAGAAGTTTAGGACCACCAATAGAGCTACTAAATGTGGAAAATTGAATTGACTATGTACATGATCATAAGGATGAGGTTTTACCCACCAAGGGTAGTGATATATGATCCTATGTCATTTATGTATTTATACAATGGTTGGCCATGATGATCAGGCATCCATAGTCCCCTAGTATGGACACTAGATCATTTGATCACATTGTGATATTTGATATGTAAGAGTAATGGCCATCACCAAACGATCCTACATCCACATCCACACTTGTAGGATGGTGTCATCCATGATAAGAGGAAACCTAGATGGTCTTTACATTAGGAAATAATCATAAATATATCTCCCAATTTGAATAATAGTCCCCATTTTTTGTTAGCTTATATTTAAAATACCATAAAAAAGTATACACTAACTACACCTAAATAAGAAAACCTAAATTGTATAATTTGCCCTACTCCAGCATAGATTTACACAATATTAATATATAAATACACTCTCCCATATGACTTGTGATAGATCATAAGATCTATAATAAGTCTAATCAATCCCTTATGAATAGCTATAATGGTCAATATATACACATAAAATAATCATATGACCAACCTTTGCTTATATTACATCTCTGATATTATCACCCACATAGCTAAGGCTCTCATATCATCATCCAACTCTAGGGTGTGTTCATGATCATTAAATCCAAAATCATATGGACATCCTATAATATTATTACCACCTCAATAATGTCCCAATACACCACCCACTAGAAGGTGTCCATCAATCTCTCCCATGTTCCTAATAGCATGGCCTCTAGATCAACACTTTGTGGAATCTAGTGCATCTCCATAATCTGACCAAACTCAAGGATAGTCAAATCTACTTGATCCATTACAGATAGCATCTCCAACAAATCCTGTAACCATATAACATATAATATCCATATCCTTTGACATCTTTACAAAATTAAAAACAATAAATCACAAATTAGGACTCCATCCAAAATTTGAAAAAAATATTATAATTTAACATAAAATAGAGAAATTAGCATCTTATTAAAATGAAATACTTTATTAGAAATGAAAATTTATACATAGACAATACATTATGATTTTATACTACATTAAACATGTATACAACTACATGTACCAACATTTTTATGCACTATATCAGCCTGCCATTGTTGCATCAACCTCATTTACATTGTAATACATCATATAATAAATACTCCATCAAAAATTCTTAATAATTTTTATACACCATCATCCACCTTCTTAACTACATTGGTTTTGATATTTATTTCATGCCATCGATCATGCCATACAACATTATCCATATTTATAATTTTCCTACTCCATCAACCATGCCATATTGTATCAATCATCATAAAGGTCAACTACATCTTCCCATCCTTATGGTATGAACTAGGTTATTTCCATATTGTTTTTCAACTACATTATCATGGATGACATCATTCAAACAACATGGTTAGTTTTCCCTTCACCTTACTAAATACCCTTAATGTAATTCTTATATTTTTGTCACTTATATATTATCCATTAAATGTTTTAATATAATCCTACACTTATTTGGTAAAAATACATTACATGGATTTTACCCAACACTTACTTTCCTAACTTAGTTCATTTTAATGAATTTTTTTGTAAAATCAACTATTAATTATCCTATAATTATACATCTCTATCTATGATAATGATACATCCACCGAATTGTTCACCTCCTCGTTCATGGTTTGTCATCTCTAAAATTATTAATTTTGGATACATAAAGCACTAATTTCAAAAAAATTAAAATGTAAAAATTAAGATATTATCACCATATTGTAGTAAAAATATTAAAATTTTAACTTTCAATTATTTACCAGCATATTCCATATTTCACTCATACCTTTATTTCTATCTATCCTTTTCGTGAACCAAAAGAAACCTTATAATCCTAGTGATATAAATAATTTTTCATTTCTAAAAATTTTTTTTTTTGAAAAAAAAAATGTATTTTTATATTATTTTATAGGTCTTCTTCTTGTATTAACATATTGGGTGCCTCTCATCATATTCTACACATGTAACTTATTTTCTATAGAAATCAAGTAAGTGAACATACATATTTATACTTTATTTAGTTTCATTTATTTTTTTATTTTTACTAAATTTAGTTAACTCAGTTATTGCAATGCTATGTTCTTTCCTAAATCACCATCCCATGTTACACTATGGTGTAAGGTGATGAACTTTAGGTGAGGCATATGTATATAAATAATATTTTTCACTTGTATCATTTGTTGATGCTTTCTCTTACAACATGTCTAGTTTTAAACTCCTTATGTGCATACCTTAAAGGGTTCATTGTAAAAGGGGTCCATAATCTTTCGGTGATTTGTGAGATATATTTTTTCATATATATTATGTTTATATCCATTCTATCTTTATCATACTTAATCCACTAATTTATTTCCTTCCACCTTACACCCTCTATATATATCATGACATATATTTCCTACTACATTGGCTTGGCCTGATGTAATTTTATTTATAACCTATATCATCCCCACAACATCAACCCAATAAATGTAATTTTTATATGTTAACATAAGATTCACAAATATATCATCTTAATGTAATTGAAGTTTAGTAAACCTATTTCAAGCTACATCAAGCTAGATAATGGCATCAACTTAAATTTTAGAATGGATTAGGATCACTGACCACTAGAAATATAAGTTACCATTTCATTCAATATAGAGATATATTCATTTTAATTTTTACTTCTCACACATTTACCCTAGATCTACATTTATAGGAGTTATTGATTAGGATATTGTCCTGAAGTAAATCTTGTCTTATGGAGTCTTGGATGCATTATGAGGGGTCATTTTATCCTAGATATTGATTCATCCTTTGATATCCTCACAACCACAATAATCTCTTATAAAGCACCATTGACCAAGGGGGAATATTGAGGGTTGACAAGTCATCTTCAAGGTAATTATATTCTAATTCAAGATCTTTCATTTACTACATAAAAATTACATAATTTTTTGGATAATGAATAAATATGTCTTTATTTAAGGTTTCTCTGCACATATACTTAGTTAGGTTATATGATTGATTGAACATTCCATCTATCCATATTAGATAGCCTAGGCACATATTTTCATACCATATCTCTTTATCAATTTTTATATTTTTTTTACCCCTTACCCCTTGCTTACATTGATTATTTGTATTATTATATCACATACAAAATAAATATATGGCTAGAGATACTTCATTGGTTATTATCCTAAAGGCTTTGAAAACTTTTCTTTGATATTGTGTTGTAGGTGCTCTTCTATCTAGGTTTGTTGATCCATTTGGTCATATCTTGAATTATTAGGTATCATTGAGCTCTCTTTGGTTAACCTTATCTTCGTTAAGATATTTTAAGATATGATAGCTATAGGCTAATCCTAGCCCTTTACATACACATATGACATCTGATATATCTAAAACATCATGTTTTTTGTGTTTTAATCTATAGATGCTCACATGAACTTCCCACTATACCCTATCCTATCTCTAGTATCATATTCCATCATGTGACCACTTTATGAGGTCTTTTAGTCTTTTTGGGGCTTACTCCTAATGTTTGGCCCATTTGTGGATCCTTTTATACTCTAGGGCTTGTAAATTTTTATTTTTGAATCTGAAGAGGGTTTATTTTCACGATATATATATATATATATATATATATATATATATATATATATATATATATATATATATATATATATTGTGGCATTATTTTCCTATTTTTATCAACCGTTTTTTCCATATATTATACTTTTTTTCTTGATTTACTAATAAGTGTTTATTTTTTCCATCTTAAGCTAATAAATTTTGACTCGTAACTTAGATTGAGTTATTTTTTTTGAAATTACATGTTTTTATACACTTCATAGAAAATATTTATATCTATTTTTATTATTTTATAGAGTGATTTTGGATACAACTATGTGCATGTTTTTGGATTGACATTTTTTATCACACTCGATGATCCATCAATAGGAAGAGAATATAATGATAGAAGATTGCAGACTTTGATCTTAAATAAATATTTTGATTATGTTTCATATTTGTAATTTTTATCATAAAGTATTATTTTTGAACTATAAATTATCATGTTTTATGGAATGAGTATAGGTGATAACATTTTTTAGATAGGATCACTTTAGACTGCTTCATACAATTTTTGGGTAGGTTTTTAAGATGTATATTATACTTGAATTGATTTATAAAGTTACATGGAGGTTTTTATATTTCATCCTTGTATAACTTCATATGATTTTGTGTTTTTTTAACCCTTTTATCAACTTTATTTGTAGGTCCTTCATGTGGCATACTAGGCACTCTAACTTGAATATTTTGATGTGATATTTCATGGCCTTAGTTTTATTTTATAGGCCTTATTTTTGTGATTTTTGCACACATACCACACTAACACACTATTTAAATATTTATTGATACGTATTGTCTATTCACTCTCTAGTCAACATTATAGTAGGTACTGTGTATTACATTATGCATTATGAGGATGATGCTTTCTAAGTTATTCTTTGAATATACTATGTATTGATTGTTTATTATGACATACTAGATTGATGCAACAATTTATAACTCATAATTTATGGAGAAATATGACATGTACCATATAAACACTTTTGTTTTAATATACAATTCAAGGAATCTATTTCTTTTTATCCTTACTCAGTTTGATGAGTGAGATTTTTTCATCTTGACCATGTTTTTCATTAACCATGCTTTAATAATTATTATATAGTAGAAAATTGTGTTATTTTTTCTATATTTTTGGTTGAATATGTTAAATTGAGTAGTAAATTTTCAATTTATTTTATATATTCTCTTATGAAAATGAGACATAGTCTTAGTACTATAACATTATAATATCTATTATCCATAGTTATGGTCACTTTCATTCTTTAGTTTGTTCCTTAACATATGATTCATTTCATTTGAGGCTTTATGAAATTCATTAGAGATTTTCAAAAGGAAAAATAATATCAAATAATAGTTTCATTATTTTTTTTCTCTTTCATTTAACATGGGTACTTCATTAGAATTTGCTTTTAGGACCCATATTTTGGAGCTTTATACTTTCTTGTCTATTACCACATCACCTAAGTTTATCTTTAGGTGGGTATTTTTGTGTGGCATGTTCACACTTTTTGTTAATTATACCTTAGGTAAAAAATTTAATGTGGGTGTGATGCATTGTGTGCATGATATTTTTATGATGAACATTTAGTGTGGTATTTATCCTCCTCTATGTGGAAAGGGTTAGATGTACATATAGAATTATTCCACCTCTGTCTCTAACTATAAAAATATACCACTGACCTTTTACTCTTCATATATAAGTAACCCTTATTTACGTCATGGTTAGTCAATAAAGTTAGTCAATTCAATAACTTGGAGTATATTGTAAATAAAATTGTTATAAATTTATTCATTATAGAGAACTAATGATCAGTCCCTGATCCTTGTTGTTATTGTGAAACATTTTTTTGATTACACACTTCTTAATTATATATCACCTAAAATTATTTTAATACATTTATGTTATTTTTTATATCTCCCATTTGATTACTTGTTTTTGGATTGTGTCTTTATATGTGGAGTTTATTAGGTCCTCATGTTTCCTAACACAACAAATACATGACCTACCAACTAATTAAAAGGAATAAAGTTAGGAAATAAAGTATTATTTGATTATATTTTAATATAATTATATAATATTACTTTTAATACAATTATAATTACTTAGATTATATTAGTAATAAATTTTAAATTGGATCTTTTTTATTTATGAAGATATTAACGTTTGTAAATATGCAAATAATTCAAGTGTAGTTATATCCTTTATAATATTATATATAATGTAAATATTTTTATTTTTATCATAGTGAAATGATAAATAAATGTATGGAAAAAATAATTTGTTAAATAAAATAAAATTCAAATAGGACTTGTCGATATTCTATACCTAACAAATAATTAAAAATCACTAAAAAATTACCCAAAAAAAATCTATACGAGAAATTAGATTCAAATCAACATTAAACTTTTTTATAAAATATAACAAGACTTACTATGTGAATATAAATATAATTATAATAAAAATTTAAACAATATTTTTCCTTACAGTTTTATTTCCTCTAATAGTAGATACAATTGTTATCAGTTAATTTTTGTGAAAGGAAATAAAGTATATGCTACTCCATGGACTATTTTTATAACAATCACTTTATACTAGAGGCATGTCCTCATTAATTTTATCTTTTTTTTTAGATTTTTAAATTTAAATAAATTAAATTGACTAATATTAAAAGTGAGTATCAAAATTTTATGTAAAATTATTAATTTGAGTGTGAGATATGACAAGACATTGGATACAAGTTAGTTTAAACTTCTGAGGATCCAAATATGAAAATAATAAAAAAAAACATCATATTAAATGCATACCTTGTTTTTTTATGGGTATAGATAAATATTAACCTATATTATTACCAAAAAAAAATTATATTAACGGAAAAAATACTAATCACTAGTAATATACCTTTTAAAATTTCTTGAAAATTGATACAATATTAACATAGTAAAATGCAAGGACAAACTAGAAAATACATTTAGATTTGAAAATTATATATTAAATTTGAGAAACCATAATGAACCATATTTTTATATTGTATATGCCTAACTATAATTAGGTCTCTATGTAATTTGATATAGAAGTTACAAACTACACCCTCTAACAAATAATAATGTCTATACTAGGTGAGGTGGAAGTTTGAAATTTTACTCTACCATGTTAGTATGTGTTATGTCAACTTGATTCATTATTATTCACTAATTTCACATTTATAAAAATATGGTGTGGATCATATAAGATATTAATTGTAAACCCAATCAATATTGTGGTAAATCATCTTTTATATTTTCATCATTAATAGAATTACACTAACCCTAATGGAGTAACAATATATTTTTGAGAAAGAAATCAAGGTGAGTGAAATATAAGGAATAATTTCAGACCATACCTCTTAAATATAATTATTTTAATTAATTTATGTTTGACATTACACAACCTTAATGGGAATAAGAAACACATGATGATGAGTCTCCACATAGTTATAACATGAATCCTTCTTAGCCTGCTTAACTTTTTTCTATAGGAAATAATCTACCAAATGGCATTGATAAAATCCTGATGTGAACTTAAAATAAAGATGATCATAATCTAAATGATGATTCTATATTTTATTGACAACCATAATCCTAATATACTCATGTAAGCCACTTGACAATTCAATCTCAACATAAAACCAAATAAAACTAGGATGAAATTAGTGAATAGTTTCCTTAGAATACGAAAGGATTTTTCCTAATTTATTTAGAATAACAGTAAAAAATGGAATTCCATAGAATTAAAAATTAATTCAAGTATCATAACCCAAAAATGATCTATATATAAAGTGTGAGTGGAGGGGTTAAACTTGGGAACCTATAATTTTATGGAGAGAGTTTCCAAACCTAATGATCAAGGACTTGATTAAAGAACCACTTTTATATTCTCCTCAAATCCACAAATTATAAAAAATAATAATAGGCATAAGATTAAATGAAAACATGCCCAAACAAAATGGGTTTTACATTTTTATAAATCCATGAATGTAAATATAAAATATAAGGTAAAAGATTTTTAAAACTACAAATAATCCACAAATCTACATAATATTCTTATTTTTATATAACATTTGCACCCATCTTTAAACCTAAGTTTCCTAATATTTTGGAGATTGTAAGTGCGTCTAAGGAATAGGATAAAAATATTTTTTTTCCATATAAATAATTAGGGATACTTATGCTCTTTCCATCACTTTATAACTTGTCATGCATTTCCCATCCAACTCTAATTTGATTTGAAGGACTTACCTAAAAGAGAAGTTAGAAAAGTAAGAAACAACCTTATTTTAAAACCTTATTAAAAATCTAAAACAACTATATTTATTATTGATTAGTTATAAATATGATCCATATATTAGACTTACAATAAAGAAGACTTGGAACAACATTTTTTCTCTTGGATATACCAAGCACTAAAAATAACCTTTAAAATAATCATCTTGAACCTCCATAATCATGTGGTTGATAGGAGAAAAAATATCCTTTAACCCCTTATATTTTCCTTTTTTATTTATCAACAATTCCAAAGATGAAGGGAGTAACTACTAAATTTATGATTTGTGTAGACTCAAACGTAGGGATTGAAGGCACTCCATGAAATAATGATGTAGTAGATGTAGATCCATCCAATTCAAGAGTTGAGGATTTTTAAAGATTCAATAAGGTTTTCAATTTAACAGTTTTGGGAATAATTGCAGTTTTATTCCTAATTTAGTTAAAGGGTCTAGATTGATAAATCAGTAAATAATATATGGTGAATAAGCTAATAATTTTTTAAATTTATTGGTAATTAAAGTTTTTCTAAAAATAGTAATAAGAGAGAAAATAAGACTTAGCTTAAACTATGTTGATCTAATTGAGACAAGATCTGATACTCACTATGCAAGCCTCAGACACTATCATAAACAAGATTCTAAATTTTGTTTTCTGATTGGATAGGAGCATCAAAAATAGACAGGAGTGGCATCAACACTATAGTCCTTGTTTGACACTATTGTCTTAGGGATCTAAGATTTTTGGGTTTTGTTTGCTATGTTTGTGTGACCCTATATATGAATTTTTGGTAGCTAGAAGTCTGTATAGTTCCCTGTAAAGAAAATTCTTTATTTAAATCCTATCTTCCATTATGGTTTGACCAATTTTGAATAAGAGGGGGGGTTAGTGTGTGTAATATGCAATGGACATGATTCACACCTCGTGTGTGGGCATATTTCCTAAATACCAATACTCTGAAGAGGGATCAAGTCATATGTAGTTCTCCCAATTGATGTGCTTTATGTAATTATGTATATGAATATGTAGAATGCTAAACTATATGTGCTTGAGGTGGCTAGGGACTAGTGTAGGGATTTGAATGAGCTTGTAAGTATGTTGGCTAGCTGTATGCAGATAATAGGGAATATTACTCGAGTAGTCTTACTTGTATTCTTAATTTCTTAGTGATATTTGACAACCCTCTCCAAATGATCTTTGAATGGGATTTTATAAGGATCTATTGGTCATGGGTTAAATGTGATCACATTAGGATGATAAGGATAAGGATTGGAAATTAGAAGGAATTGACCATTGGGGCTAGAAATGGACTTGCAAAACAACACTAAAAGTGGACAAGAGTGGCATTGGTGTTATAATCCTAGTGTGGTGTTATTGTCCCAAGTATATGGGACCTAGGGGGATGGATTAGTCATGAAAAAAGGGTCTTGGCTAAACTGGGATTAAGTTTGAAAGGTTATAGATGATTGGGAATTAGTGAAAGTAATCTTGTGAGGGTCATGAGAGCAAGCAAGGGGACCTATGGGTTGGGTGTCATTAGCCATGCTCAAGTTACCAATTTTTGCATTTTATATGACTAAAGTTTCATTTGAATGTGCCAAATTATATAAAGTAAAAATCATCTTCCAGACTAATGCATGATCTAGTGGGTAATTTTATAGGATCTTATCACAATATTAATGTATTTAGATAGTGGGATTTGAGGAGATGGATTCCAAAGGGAAATCTATAAATTTTAACTATGAATAATGGATTTTTCCTTATTTAATGCATTAATGAAGAGGACTATGCTAGTATTTTAATGGAAGGTTCATATTTTATGGGTAGATCTAGCTTATTTTTTAGAAAATAGAATCCTAAATTTGATCTAGAGTAAGAGAATATCAATTTGATGCCAATTTAGGTTAGGCTCCTAAGGCTTCCAATGGAGTTTTGGGAAGAGGATCTATTTATTAGTGTTATTAATAATTTTGAATATAATGTTGCTTTTAACTATTATTCCAAAGTAATAAATCACATGGTTCATGTGATTTTTTATTTTAATGCCTTTATGGATCAATATCTCCCTTGTTCATTAACTCATCTAGTGTATATTGGATTGAAAAAATTGAATATGAAAGTTCTACTCTGAAATGTGATGGATGTAAAAAGTTGGGACATGTGACTAGAGAGTGTTCTCTATTTGTTAAGAAAGGGAATAATTTTGCTTTTAGGAAATACAAGTAAATGTGTTTAAGGAAATATAAAGAGGATACACAACTATTCAAGATGGATTCTTAGATAACATGGTAAAAGAAAAGAAAGGGTGATCAAGAGGCTAGTAATGGGAAATTAGAATAAATGGAAACTCATGGTCTAATGGGGGTTAATTTTGAGGATCAAGAAATAATAGATAGAAATACATCTAGACCAAACAATAATAATGGAAATGTGGAAAATAAGATACCATAGGGTAATCAAATAAAACAAAGATTATAGTTAAAGGATAAATCTATGAAGAAAGTGATAAAACATAAAATTTTGGAGGATTTCCCTATTATAAGAACCATTTTAGATATTTTGGACTTATGCCCCCAAATTGGACAATAGATAATATTTAAAAAATAATAATTTTCATATAATCAAAATAAATTGAACTAGGATTATGGTAATAATTTGGATCTATTTCCCATATATTATAATGGGAAGAATTCAAAATTAAAAAATTTTGAAAATTTTAGATGTTTTTATAATAGTTTATTTGGACTTGGACTAGTAATAAGTCCAAATTATTTTAAATGGTCCCTTTATGGTTAAGGTAAGTGATTTCCAAAATATTATTTACCCAACTGCTTTTCAATTGCCTCCTATTAATAATAATAAGTTTCAATTCCTTGAATATTTTGCACTAGAGGATAATGTGGAGGTAGTCCCTGATATATGGATGGAAAATAATAACACAACAAAAAAGGTATTACTTACATTGAAGAATTAAGGATTAATATATGATGCTAATAACACTTGATTTCTCATTGATACCCTTCATATAATTACATAAGTTGTTTCCTCACCAATTTCAAAAAAGGATAAGGAGTTAGATGTAAAAATTATTTCAAAACATTGTAAATATCAAAAACAAGCAAAAGTGGGATCTTAAAAAAAGAGTTGAAGTATCTAAGGCTGAATCTAAAATTAGAAAGACATATTTAAAAATAGATGAAGGAACTTAATCAATAATACAAGCTAAAATTTATAAACCTCCCCAACAACATTGCAGATAGTCACTAGTTAGAACATAAGAGGGATGAATCATAATAATAAGCATAGGAATTTTAGATATCTATGGAAAAATAATTTACCTACTATTATAGTTATTCAAGAGACCAAGATAGATGAGACCTTGGTATAAGAGACTAAGAATAAATTTTGAAAAGAGGCAAAGGTTGCTAGTGTTAGTTCTTTAGGTGTTTCTAGAGGGATAAACACTTTTTGGGATGATAAATTGTTAAAAGGGAAATTTTTGTTTAAAAAAATTCATCATTTGGTTATTTTATTTATAGATATAATTCACAAATCAAGTTGGATTCTGATTTAAATTTTTATGGATTATGGAATGTGATCCCTAGGTTGTTAAAGGGTTAGAGTATAGGAAATTAGGGTATAAATATGCAATAAATATAACCATTGATTTGTATGAGAATTGACCTAAACTGATAGTTCTAGAAATAGTAATAAATGACACAAATGAATACTTAGAAACTAAATGAGATGGATGATCTAAAGACCAAAAACTATCACAAAATTTGATCTTAGTATCATAAATAGGGTCTAGGTGTCATAATTCCTCCTAGACATTAGTGTCATAATTTGAATAGTGACTATAGGGTGCTAGTGTTCACTTTTGGCACTAGTGTCCCACTAATAATATTCACAAATGATTTATGAATTTTGTATATTAGGTCTAGTTCTAGTTTTGGTCCAAATTTCAAGGTTGTGTGACCAATAATTTTTATTATATCTCTATTTTTATATGAACATCATGTGAAAAAGGAGTTAGTGGAATAGGCTAGACATCCTCAACACCCCATTGTGTTGAGAGTTACCTATATACCCATACCTTGAGATGATATCAAGCCCAATGTAGTTATCCCAAACTTAGTGATGGTGAAAGTGCAAGTGATGCTAGTATGAGTGCCAACTTGAGTGATTTGAATGAGGATTGAGACTATAAATTTATGTGTTATGATTTTAGGGTGGTTTCATATGACTATATGCAGAAGTAGGTTAGAGTAGGTATTAATAACCTTGATTGTTCACTACTCATTCTAAGTTTTTTATGTATATTTACATATGATTTCCATCTAGTGAATAAAGGGATAAAAGTCAAGTATATATACTAATTTGGTGCTTGTGCAGGGTCTAGAATATGTCAAGGCCAACCTTAGCTATATTTGGATTTGAAAATATATCTATCAAGTATAAAAAGATGGAGAAGGACAATAGCATTGAACAAGGACACTATCATGAGGTTTTAGTGTCCAAAGTATGGCACTAATGTCCAAGTGGAAAAAACTAAGGCACTAGGGGATTGGATGCCTAAGGGAGGGTGTAAGACTGATTTTGAGAATTCAAGGGATGTGTAAATCCCACATAAAAGATATGTAAGTGTCTAAATAGTCCCTAAGATAGGTATAGGGCTAAGCTAGGGATGGGTGGTCTCAAGTAATACTCATGGTACTCAAGTGAAATATTAGATGAATACATTCCCCCCCCTTATTATAAAAATGCAACAAAGTGACATGACTGGGATAAAGGAAAATGAATGTACTTGGAATTACCTAAGAGGTGAAGCTTGTGAATCTAGATTTGAGTATTTGAAGTGTGCTCCATTGCATGTCCTACAAATGAAACATGAATAGATCAATCCTTACTTAAGAGATATAAAAAGAAAACATAAAACTAAGTAAATATATAAGAGAGAGGAAGGTAATGAATAAACCTCACTAGGTAAGTAAACCAATACATAAACTTAGTGATATCATGTGTGTGTAACTAGTAATAAATCAGTGAAAATCTTGGATAGAGATGAATGGATTACTCAATCCCCAAGTGTGGGTGGATTAAAAATGCAATCTAGCCTTGACTCCATTATTTATCACCCCTATTATATGGATCATAACTTGTGAATAACTTGGATTGGATTGATGTATTATCCAACCCTCTTATCTATGTGGCTCAATAACTCAAGTAGACTATGAATCCATCATTCCCTACCCATGTGTATTAGATGCATCTTTAATTGAATTACATAATGTAAATGAAGAAATATGACTCTAACTAAAACTATATATAATGACTCTCTGGCTACTCAAGAACTCTAATATGAAAATCATCCCATGGGCCTCTCAAATACGTGGGTATGTAGCCTAAGGAATACTTAGTAATGTCAACCACTAAAAATGGAGTACAACATAAAATATGGTATAAATTAGTGAAAATGGTGTCTAGATTTAGAATAATAGAATAACATGGAGTTTACCATTCCACTTAATCAACTAGTATAAAATTTAGGATACAAAAATAATGTACCATGAACATGCCCACAAATATGATATCTTTGCATATGGATTCTAGATTGAGTTGTAATAATTTGTATCTGAGTATCTTAAACTAAAATTAGAGTGATCATGTCATGTATGATGCCCCAATCTGAGCAAACTAGTATGATTTTATGTAAAAGTGAGCAAAAAATAATAATATGTAACTAAATCTATACAAACCTGGACTAAACCTACTATAATTTTATATAAAATCTAGATTTTACTATTTATGGGGCCACTATATAGTAGTTCCATACCTTGGATAGTATCATTGTGGTTCTAGTTTCCAATTTTGGTGTTAGTGTCCAACTATTCCTTTTTTCTAAAGTGACTCTAATCTCTATCTGATTATTTTCCACTATGTTTTCCTAAAATTAAGACTTTCATTTTGTTCTTAAATGCTTAGAATTGTACTATTAGTGCATTTAAATGGCTTGATATCTATGACAAACCTCTGTGAATGCACCCTCATTTTAAAGGAGTTGTTAGAACTATGCAAGAATTATCTTCAAATAAAAATCTCTACATGATATGTGTTAGCCTGAGTATATAATATATCCATATAATAAAATAGTATGAGTTTATAAATGACATAACAATGTAAGCTAATATGAGCATAAGTTGGTAATGTATGATGTATGTTATATCTAGAATTCATAAGGATATTAAGATAGATATAACAATGTAAGTATGTGTATTAACATTGAATATGAGTAATAAATTAACTACCTAGGGAGATGGGGCATGATGTTCATCAAAGCACCAAAAGAGGAAGGAGAAATGCATGAGGTCCCTCATGGAATCTAAAATTGGAATGTGTAACAAGCAAGATACAAGTGTTATGGCCGTGATGCATACATAAAATCATGCATATGATTTATCTTCTTAGGGTTATTGAGTTTAAGCCCTAGGTTATCAAAAGTCTAAGTATAATAAATCAATGTATAAATATGAAATAAATATAGCCACTAAATTGTAAAAAAATTGACTTAGTTTAACCTTTCTAAAAATAATTAAAGTAGGTATAAACAAATACTTAGCTATAAATTAACTAAGATGGGAGATATAGAGGCTACAAACTGGGACATGAGATGATCTGAGAATCACAAACAGGATCTATGTGTCAAAACCCTTATTATATAGTAGAAACCTTATTATACAGTAGTTTCATGTGGTTTTAGTGTCCCTATTTTGGTGTTGGTGTCCTCTATGTATAACTATTATGATATTTTGGGTGTACCTATGTCTAATTTTGCTAAGTTTGTTCATATGTGCACCAATTATGATTCCTTGTAGGTGATCTATTTTAATTGATTTTATATGTAAACCCTAAACCTCCATGTTTCTAGAACATATAGTTGTCACAAGTATTAAAGTGTGTTATTATTGGAGTAATATGGACATTCTTTATACCCTGTTGTGATGAGAATTGCCTACATACAAATATTTTAAAGAGGGATCGACCCCGATGTAGTTATCCCCACCTAGGTGCTAGTGCAATTGCAAGTGAAGATAGTATGAATGTAATTTGAGTGCTTTGAATGTTATGAAAACTATAAATATTAGTAATATAAGTTTAGTAATGTTGAAGATGATTGTATGTATAATTAGGGTAGAATAGGGATTGATAAACTTGATTGTGCACAACTTGTTCTGAGTTTGTTTAATTAATTTTCATCTAATTTCCATCTAGTGGATAAAGGGCTAGATTCATTTATATATATTATTCTACTAATTTTGTGGGTCTTTAAATAGGTTTAGGATGACCCTAGTTTGTTTCTTATATATATATATTGATAATAAAATGTGGGAAAAGGATAATAATGCCTAAACTAAGACACTAACATTGAGGTGCTATTATCCAAATTATGGCACTAGTGTCAAGGTGGCATAAATTGAGGAATTGTGGGCTAGGATGTTAAAATGAGGGTCTAGGAATACTTTACAGATGTTTAGGGATAAGTTTTGCCTACATGAAGGATAAATAAGTGTTTAAATAGGCCCTAATATATGTTTAGGGATGACTAGTTTCAAGTAACACATTTATCTCTCAATTTTCATTTTTATATGTTTACGTTTCCCCCCTTTATTATATAAATATAAAAAATTAAATGAATAGGATAAATGAAAAATAAGTGTAATTAGACTTACCTAAGAGGTGAAGCCTATGAATCTAGATTTGAGTATGTGAAGCATGTTCCATTGCATGTCCTGAAAATGGAATGTGCATAGATCAGTATTTACTTAAGAGATATCAAAATCAAAAGATAAAATTGAGTAAAGATATAAGAGTGAGGAAAGGAATGAATACACCTAATTGGGTATGTGAACCAATACATAACCCTAGTGATAACCTATGTGTGTGTATAAATTGATCAATCAATGAATGAATTAGACTGAGCTAATGGATTGATCAATCCCCATGTGTGGGTGGCTCAATAAATCAATATAGTTTTGAATCCATCATTTCCCACCCCTACTTTGTGGGTCATGATCTATGAATATATTATATTAAATTGATGGTGTGTCCAACCCTCTCATATAGGTGGCTCAATAACTCAAGTAGACTATGAATCCATCATTGCCTACTGATGTGTAGTTTATGAATCTAAAACTAAAACTACATGATGTAATTGAAGATGTGTAACTATATTTAGAATTATATATGTTGTCTCTACAACCAATTAGGAACTTTAGCATGTAAAATGTCTTTAGGACACATGATAATATTAGGTGGCTCCATGCCACTCATGAATGACAACCATTGTAGATGGTGTAAGACATCAATCTGGTATGAAAATTGGAACATCATGTATTGTGTGTAAAACTAATGACATGGAGTTTGTAATTCCATTTAATCAACTAATGTATAAGTGAGCATATAAAAATAATGTACCACACACATGCTCCCAAATATGATATCTTAGTATGGATTCTGGATTGAGTTGTAATAATTTGTATCCAAGTATCTAAAACTGAAATATGAATTATTACATCATGCATGATTCCTCCAATCTAAGAAAACTAGTATGAATATGAGTTATACTGAGCTAAATCTGATAATTTATAATTGAACTTATGTAAACTTAAATTGTACCTATTGTAATTTTTTGGCCAATCTATAATTTTTGAAACTAAGGCTACTAGACAGTAACACCATATATTGAATTGTAGCACTAGTGGTGCTAGTGTCTTAATTTTGGATATAATGTCTAACTATTATGATTTTTATGCAATTAAAGTAGTCTTTTTGTTAATGTTTCCCACTGTGTTTCCCTAAAACCAATTTTTGTATTTTATGCCTGTGTGATAAAAACTATACTTTGAGTTCATTCGGATAGCTTGATATTTGTGACAAACCCTTATGAATTCCCCTCTTTCATGGGAGTTGTTGAACCTATGCAATAACTAACCTTAAAATAATAATATCTATAAAATGTGTGTTAGCTAGAGCATATATGATATCTACATAATAAATTAATCTAAATTACATACATAACATTGGATTATAATCCAATATGATCATAATTTTGTAGTGTATGATGTATGTTAGATATAGAATTCAAAAGGATATAAAGATAGATATAACAATGTATATTAATAAAAAATCTAAGTGATAACTGAGTATCTACCTAGGGGGATGTGGCATGATGCCCATCATGACACCCAATTAAGAAGGGGAGATGCATGAGGTCCCTCATGGCATCTAAAACTAGAGTTTGTAAAAATCAAGGAACAAGCATCATGGCCATGACACATATAAGAAAGCATATATACAACACACATGAGGCATGAAAAGTAGGCCAAGGGGACCAAATACAAAGGATATGTACACATGTCACTAAATCTAGAAAATAAATTCATATAAGGACATGTTCAAATTTCCACATACGTAAACAACAAACAAGTCAACTTTGAGCCACGCGGAAAGACATGTTCAAATGTCTACATACATAATTAGGATGACACACAAATGTACATGGGAATATGTCTAAAGCATACATATAAGTAAGATATAGAGCAATGGTATATTAAAATTCCATTTAATAAAATAATCATAGATACATAATTAAGTTTAAACTAGGAAAGCTATAAATTGAAGTATGCATGAACATGTGGTACAAATTTGTACAAGAGCTAGGATAGGCTAAGTCTAGAATATTAGTAGTCATAAATTAATTTGAGTAGGTGGAGGATGATCAATATCAAGATATAATAATGATAAATATCTAATTTAGAGTTGATAAAGATATAACGTGGAAATTGAAATTGTGTATAATATGCCCCCAAATGGGCTAATGTTTCAAATGAAGAACATGTGTATCTATGTAAATACCCCTAATGGGTAGATAGTAGCAAATCTGGATCTATGTAGTGGACTTACGGCTTGTAAGTATTTTCAAATACTCAACAAGAATAAGTGAAGCATGTATGTGTGATAATAACTAACTATACTAATATAACTAGCATATGTAGTACCTGGAAAGTATAATAAGTGTAAACATGGCAATGCATATAATATATAATTGATATATTCTAACTAAATATTTAAATGTTTTTGTGTTTTGACATACTATATTGTTTTTGTATTTTATATATATAATCTTGTACAATCAACATGAAAATGAAACTATATACAAGTAGCAAGAATGAATGAAACTATGTATAATTAGGGAAGAACACACTAACCGATGAGTCTCATGGGAGACACCCTATCAATGTGGCATGCATAAAAAATAGTAATGGTAACCTTGCATGTAGTGTGATTTATATACTTTATTTGAATTGAGTTTTAGTATGAATATAAGTATTGTTTAATATCATCAAGAAATCTCTGATTTAGAGTTGATAAAGATGTAACTTGAAAATTGAAATTGTGTATAATATGCCCCAAAATGGGCTAATGTATCAAACAAAGAAAGTGTGTATCTATGTATATACCCTTAATGGGTAGATAGTAGCAAATATAGATTTGTGTAGTGGACTTGGGTCTTGTAAATATTTTCAAACACTCAACAAGAACAAGTGAAGCGTGTATGTCTAATAATAACCAACTATACTAATATAACTAGCATATGTATTACCTGGAAATTATAATAAGTGTAAATATGGAAATGAATATAATCTATAATTTATATTTTCTAATTAAATATTTAAATGTATTTGTGATTGGACATATTATACATTTTTCATATTTTTTATATATAATCTATGTACAAGTAACATGAAAATGAAACTATATACAAGGAACAAGAATGAATGAAACTATGTACAATTAGGGAAGAACATACTAATCGATGAGTCTCATGGGAGACTCCCTATCGATGTGGCATGTGTAAAAAATAGTAATGGTAACCTTTCATGTAGTGTAATTGATATACTTTATTTGAATTTAGTTTTAGTAAGAATCTGAGTATTGTTCAATATCATCAATAAATCTTTGATTTAGAGTTGATAAAGATGTAACCTGGAAATTGGAATTGTGTAAAATATGCCCCCAAATGGGCTAATGTATCAAATGAAGAACATGTGTGTCTATGTATATACCCCTAATGGGTAGATAGTATAAAATTTGGATCTATGTATTGAACTTGGGTCTTTTAAGTATTTTCAAACACTCAACAAGAACAAGTGAAGCATGTATGTGTGATAATAACCAACTATACTAATATAACTAGCATATTCAGTTACTGGCAAGTATAATAAGTGTAAACATGGTAATCAATACAATATATAATATATTTTTTCTATTTAAATGTTTTTGTGTTTTGAAATATCATATTGTTTTTGTATTTTTTATATATAATCTATGTATAAACAACATGAAAATGAAACTATATACAAAGATCAAGAATGAATGAAACTATGTACAATTAGGGCAGAACATACTAACCGATGAATCTCATGGGAGACTCCCTATCAATTTGGTATGTGTAAAAAATAGTAATGGTAACATTTCATGTAGTTTGATTGATATATTTTATTTGAATTGAGTTTCAGTATGAATCTGAGTATTGTTTAATATCATCATCATAATAACCTAGAATGTTAGTGTTAACTTCTATTGTATCTGAATGAGTATAGGGAATTAATTTATATTGTGGAGTTTGCCTTTCTAAATTGTGCTTTGTAATATTAATTGTAAATTTTTCCTTTGAAACTATGCTTATTATATGTATATGGTTATTTGGAGGTTTTTTTCTAGAAAGCCTCTTTTGAGAATGTTTGTTGGCTTAGCATGATTTTGACTTTACAACTTAAGTTCTTCTTTTTGTAAAATTTCCTATGTATCTAGATATTTCACATTGATAAAATATATCTATGAATTATTTTCATTAGTATGTTCAATAAATCCCATGCCTTTTTTACCAAAATTATAGATATTTCACATTGATAAAATATATCTATGAATTATTTTCATTATTATGTTCAATAAATCCCATGCCCTTTTTACCAAAATTATCAAATGCTAGAATATGAGTAATGATGCCTTGGGCATGTTTGCCCAACTCTTGACTTGATAATCAAACTGTTATAGATACTTTTAGCCAAACCCATGCTACTTTGAAAATGAGACCTCATTTTAGAGAGTTATATTTGGATATTTTAATTGCTTTACATATGCTTATTATACTATTTATTGATTTGATTTTGATTTGTGACCCTTTTATTGTTCTGATTTATGCTTTGGTAACCACTTTTGTCCTATTCCTAAATTTGACCATTTTTTAATACATTCTTGTGTCACTAAATATTGATTAACTAATTTATATTGTATAGGTTCCTCATTATAAACTATGTGTTGTATGTTTTTTTTTAATGATAGACATGAATTTGTGTGATGATCATGCACTCTATGGTATGCACAATAATATATGGATCTCCTCACTAGATGTAAAGGAGGTAAGTTGATCAACTTATCTTTAATAATTTTACTTAAAATATCAATTGAAATTATATTTTATCTTTAAATACATTTTTTATAACTATATTTAAATGCACTTTGTTGTGATTTTCTTATTTTTATATATAAAATTGCTTGCCACAAACTGATTATGTGAAGATGAATATACATGATTTCCATCAGTGTGCCCTAGAGAAATTTTTTTTGTAATTTGATTTTTCAAAGTTGTAATATTTTCATGTAATAGTTGGTTATGAGTTTTTAATTTTAAAATTAACCTACTTATACTTATAATTTGACACCTTAGAGTCTCACAAGTGAAAACCCTAGTTTTTTCTGATTAAACATGTAGAATAGGTGGAGGCATGGATAGGCTAAGTATGGGTATTAGTAATAATAGTATAGGTTGCTTCATCTTGTGAAGGAGTGATATCATGGACTTGGTTAGAGGTAAAGTTGATATCACCCTCATTGAGATGAGGAGGAGAAGGATATTCTTTTATGTGCATGAGATATGACATTGAAACATGAAATCTAGTTTTTAGCTTATGTAATAGATCATGTATGTGTGTAAGGATATGTTTCTTAATTAAATTTTGAATAAAATAATAATAACATGATAGATATATAATGAAAAATGACATAAATTTTAACCTATATAAATCATCATATACATATGTGTTTATGTCATCTTTGAATTCATTCTAAATAAAAGTAAATAAGCATGCAAACAAAACTAGAAAACTTTGTACTAAAAATTGATAAAATTCATATGTCATTATTATCATGATTTAATGCAACACAAATCAAAAAATACAAGGATCTAAAATCTGAATTTGGGTCCTAGAAGGCTATAAATATAAACCCTAGGGTTATCTAGGGTTAGATTTTTGCACTATTCAAAGTAAGTTAGGTTAACCAAATGGTTTAACATTTTAGGGTTATTAATTTTAAGCCCTAGGTTGTTAAAGGTTTGAGTATAGTACATTAGGGTAGAAATATGCAATAAATATAACCACTAATTTATAATATAATTGACTTAGTTTGACCTTTCTAAAAATAACAATAAATGATGTAAACAAATACTTAACTTGAAATTAATTGAGATGTGAGATCTATAGGTTGTAAACTAGGACATGAGTTGATCTAAGTGTTAAAGACATGATCCAAGTGTCAAAAACATTCCTAGATAGTATTTCCATTATTGGACAATAATTCCATGTGGTGATAGTGTCCCTATTTTAGCATTAATGTCCTTTGTGTAGAACTATTTTGAGCTTCTAGGTGTACTTATATCTAAATTTTCCAATCTTATTCCTATGCACAGGAGTTCTAATTACCTATAATTGATCTATTTTGACTAATGTTATATGTAAATCCTAAACTTTCATGTTGTTATGGCATCTAATTGGCATTAGTAGTAAAGTGTGTTGTTAGTGGGGTAAGTTGGACATCCTTAACACCCCCTGTGATGAGAGTTGCCTACATACCAATACCCCAAAGAGGTATCAATCCCAATGTAGTTTACCCCACCTAAGTGCTATTAAAAGTGCAAGTGAAGCAAGTATGAATCCTAGTTTGAGTGCTTTGAATATTTTTAAGAATATAAATCTGAGTAATATAATCTTAGGAATGTTGTGTATGGTTGTACACAAAAGTAGGATATAATAGGGATTAATTACCTTGATTGTGAACAAATTATTTTAAGTTTGTTTATATAATTTGCATATGATTTCCATATAGTGGATAAAGGTCTAGGTTGACCCTAGGTGGTTTCTCATTTGAAAAGATATATTTGGTAACAAAAGGCAAGAAAAGGACAATAGTTATAACAACCCCACTGGGTTTTACTATAATAGAGTAAAAAATAATTATTATTTTAAATTAATTACACATATTTATCTAACAAATTTCACCATGATAAATCTAAGTGATATTTAACTAAATGTATTATATTTTTTAATCCAAAAATGTTTATAGCTAATCCATTTAAATAATGATAACCATTAGAATTATATAATAATTTATGAATAATGTTGAATAAACAATAAAGACTACATGTATTTCATTAAATCAATAATACAATTTTAGTGACGAGTGATACAACATTATAGCCAGTATTGTAGAAGTAGAATTAATAACTAGTATAATTTCAATAATAATAAAGTCTCAGTAAATAGTAATATAATGATACAAAGCTCCATAGAGCATGATTTATCCATGAACCCAAGTATCTATCTATAATCTCAAGTGTGGTATCTAGTATAGTACTATTGTAAGGAGGGAGAGCATCATCCGAGTGCCTTTCCACACCAACCATAGACCATTGATCCCCTGCACTATCACCTAATAAGGAAATGGCCCTCCCTTCATGGATGGGAAGATAATGGTGGTGTGAGAATCTAGAGTGACAAACTATAACCTATGTGTTATAAGATAACTAATACATGATGTGTACCATAAATAAATCCATTCTAGCATGATATAACACAAACATGTTAACTATATAAAACACATGAAATTATTATGTTTAACTATAAACATTAATTTGGCACAAAAAATTAAATAGCTAATGATCTATAGGATTAGCCAATTTCATAAACACCACTCAATTAGATTACAACTCATTTTGCATTGATGGAGTAATTAAGCTAGTGGAATCCATCTAGTTTTATGTAGTGTCATAAATAAGAGATTTAGTTAATTATATAATAATATAAAATATATATATATATATATATATATATATTCAATTGGAATACTTCCTATTAGAAGATAATAAATATGTTAAGTACGTAAATATCAAATACATACATTTAATCCATCAAATGTAATGCAATAAACCTACTAATCATCATATATACTATTGAGCAATAAATAGAATCATAAATAGTCCTCAATATAAATATACCATCTGGGTAAGAATTATATATAGACTACAAGTTACCCAATATCAATATGTAACTCAAATGTTATTTCATCCATGAAACATAACATTACTCACAACTTATTTCTTTGTTCATTTTCCACAAATATAAAAAAATCAAGTCATATAAAAACTTAATAAGATATATATTTAAATAATTAAACACCTTATTTTAATGTTTCATCTAACCATTAAACACATAACAAAGCACCCATATTACCTTACTATGTTATTTTTGGTCACATATATTTAACAGGATATATGCATCTATATATGGAATAAATTTTTAGATTTACTATATAATAGATAAATCACATGTATATTTCATACATTTATGCATACATTAAAAACACACAGTTATGATTAATAACCTATTTAATATTCATTCAAGCATACATATGGTATACTTTCCCTATTCTTTATATCATCACATAATCTAGCCATACATATTCAACTACATTGTTTCATCCCAATTATTCATAAAACCAATCCATTAATAATTTAATGGTTTGACTAAATATGCATAGAATTGTAAAATATATATAGTTATCAATTTGAACACACCCTAGGGATATTTTCCAACTCAGTTAATTTGAAAGACATAATCAATTATTTATAAATCTATTCAATACCCTTAAACACACATTCACAACTAATCCGAGTTTATTCATGCTAAGATACAAAACTCTCATAAAATTGTCAAACAAGTTTACAAAGTTGACTAATACATTGAGACCCCTATTTTATATAATTTAATTCTAATTGATCATATATTTTGTTTCTATTTCATACATATATTTTTTTATCAAAGTATGCAAAGTCTACAATTTAGGTCAATACTTAATAAAACCTAGTATAAATTATTATATTAAATTTGAATACTCAACCAAATGCAATTATTCTCTTTTAAGTATATATACAATACTCAGCCAATAATTTTTATACATTATCTATATAAATAACTAAACTTTATTTTCTTAAACACCATTTATCCCAAATCCAACTCTCAGTTTATTATATAACCCGATATAAATTTATCTTTCTGAGTTTCTCTTATATAGAAATTATATTTATGTAAGCGTTATATATATATATATATATATATATATATATATATAGTAGACTCATACATAATTCTCCCTATCTGATTACATAACTAGAATTCAATATAAACAAAAACTATTTGACTTCCTATATACCTTAGGTAATCAAAGTCCTATAGGCTATATATACACACCCCTGCACGTGCGCGTGCGTACACACACACCCACACGTAATGACAAATGAATAATGAAATAAAACCCAATTTTCTTTATTTTCTTTATACAATTTCAATACATAGTCGGACCCTATACCTAGGTTTAAACTGACTATAAAATCTCATAGATAATTCACATAATACCTAGATCACAACCATATAATTTTTATGACTATATTAGTGGTATAATAGCAAAAACCATAATACACTTAGCATAATAAGCTAAAGGATACTCTCAATTAGAGTCAAATATGTACTCTATTAATAAAAATATTAACCCTTTAACTTTATCTAGGGTTTTCATCACTCCTAAAAAAACATAGATTTATCTTATAAATTTACTCCGAGTTTCATAAAATTTTCACACAACAAAGAATAGTATTCATCCTTTACAGTATTTACTTAAAACCCTATTCTTTACATCATGGATTTATAACTATGGTCATTTATCTAGGGTCTTATGTTATATGATGGATTCTATGGATGACTGAGCCATCCATAGTCCCATCATTTAGCCAAATTTATTATACATTTCAAAATACTGAAGATAACTTAAACACTTTTCTATAAATTCATTACCATAATTCATCATAAAAAATAAATAACTCTTAAAAAAAATCAACTTTGTTAGGAAATCTTTAATGTCAATTCTAATTATTCAAAATTATGGCTTATCTATAAGATCAAATCCTCTATCAAATCTTTTGTCTACTAACTATGTCCTCCATGGCCTCTCCTTCCTCAATTTTATCCAACTACATGACACTTGCATACCAAATAATTATCCCATCATTATTCCATGATTAACCATCTCGTAATGCACTAGCCATTTCACCATGCAAAAAACCAAACATAACTCTTTTTTTCTTGACTAGTATGATTATCACTAACTCAATACCTAGTTAACCCTAATTATCTCAAGTTTTTCATCATTAACAAAAATAAAACAATAATTGAAATATCCCCATTGAATTATGCATGTATCTGTATCTTCATTCAATGCATTGACTTAACATAAAGTCATGAACTTAAATTTATAAAAAGACTTTAACATTATAATTTCTATACAACATCGACTAACAATAATTACACTAAACATAACATCTAATACCAATGTAGTTGACCTTAAAAATAGAAGTTAGATTCATAAGTTAAACAAATAATTACTGACTTTATCAAATATTCATTGAACGTAAGGATGCCTTCCTTTTATCATAAAGAAATAAAACTATATTTATTGGTTTAGTATAAAATCATGTTTATTACCTAGGTACAAGGATTTATAGTAGTCTTTGTTTAATAAAATTTATTTTATTGTACTATAGCAACTAATATCATTCATTAATGTTATAAAATAACTTATGATTTACTAATTACTTGCTACAGGTTTACTCAACTATTATGAATGATAATAGTAACCTAATAAGCATCAATAATCACTTAACAACCCAATCAAACATAGTATTATAATTCATCTAATAATTGCAGCCATGAATCTAATAAAAGAATTATTTATACAAATACTTAGACACATCTTAATACATTGATAATTCAAGGAAAACATGTATAGATATGTACATATTCACTCATTAAACCAAGAAATATAATCAAAAACTACTAATGCAGTACACAACCATATTAGTAAAATCACACCATCAACACAACATGATCATCAAACAACAACAAGATCACATTAGACATATATAATGGAAATAAAAACATATTATAGCTATTTAACTCAAACAATAAACATAAAACATGTTAATCTACTATGGTGTGTGCATGGGTTTCTAATTTTCCTCTTTGTTGTCCCCCAACACATCCATCTACACCATCTTCTCCGATGATTCCCTCCTTCCATCACACTTTGAGGGATGGATATTTCCTTCATTCACCTCACAACAATAAAGGTGGTTAGCTAAAAAAATAAATATATCTATTAAATATTATTGTATAAACTAACAAACATCATCATAAAATATAGAATATGAAAGTATAATTATCTCATAGTAAATCAATAATGTAAATTAAGCAAAATATAACTATCCCATAATTAGCATATGACATAAATATTAATCCAATATTATTTAATCAAATAAAAACCATAATAATCCATGGATAAAAAGGTTATTTATCTTAGAGAGAAATTATGATGTGACAATAATACCCAAATTGGGACACTAGGGCCAAAGGGAACTATTGTCCAAATTATGGTGCTAGTGTCTAGGTGGTAAAAACTAAGGCATCAGGGCTAGGATGTTAAAGTGAGGGTATACAACTACTCTATGGATGTTTATGTATGTGTTTGGCATGCATGAAGGCTAGATAAATGTCTAAATAGTCCCTAAGATAGGTCTAGGGATAATCTAGGTATGAGTGGTCTCAAATAACACTCTTAGCACTCAAATGTATTTTTAGATGATTATAACATATAACACACATGAGGCATACAAGGTAGTCCAAGGGGTCACAATACAAGGGACATGAGCACATGTCACTAAATCTTAGAAATCAAGATATATAAATACATGTTCAAATGTCCACATATGAAAATAACAAGCAAGTTGTCATGGATCCACATAGAAGTACATGTTCAAATGTCTACATACAAAATAAAAAAGGCACACTCAAGGACATGGGAAAATGTCCAAATAATACATATAATGAAATGAAGTGTCATATATCCATAGAACAATGGCATCTTAAAATCACATGAAATAGATGTAGGATCATAAAGGCATAATCAAATATAAACTATTAAAGCTAAAAATTAAGTATGCATGAACATGTGGTAGAAATTTGTATGAGATCAAGGATGTATATATATACTGAGTTTAGACTAGTAGTAGTTGGCAAAAAATCTATGTAGTGTAGTAAGATCAATATCAAGATATAAACAATGTTAAATCTATCATATAGGGTATATAAAGGTGTAACTTGGCAATCAAAACTATGTAAAGTATGCCCCTAAAAGTGAGAATGTATCAAATGAGGAAACTATGTATATGCCCCCAGTGGGTAAATAGTAGAAAATATAGATCTGTGTGGTGGACCTGAGTCATGTAAGAATGTGCAAACCCTTGAAAAAAACAAGTGAAGCATGTATGTATGATAAAACCAACTATGCTATCATAGAAAACATATTAGGTCCTAAAAATTATAATAAATGTAAACATGGAAATGCAAACAATCTATAATTTGTATTTTTTGAACAAATATTTGAATGTTTTTGTGTTTTTGATATATTATATTATTTTGGTATTTTTTGAATATATATTATGTACAAAAAATAGGAAAATAAAGATATTTAAAAGGTGTGAGGTAAGATAAACTATGTACAAGTATAGAGATACTACTAACTGAAGAGTATCTTGAGATACTCACTATCGAGGTATCCTATATCAAATAAATTAAGAGTGAGTATGCATGTTGAGGGAAAAGGTATTTGTGGTCTAGGAACTAGTTGTACTGAGTGAGTTATAGCTGAAATTTCATTTGGAGTGGGGATATTAATATGTGGAGATGACTAAACTATCATGTGGACTATGGTATTCACTATTTGAATCATAATGGAAGAGTAAACAAGTGACCATACTACTCATGTTATGTAGGTGTGGGAATATCCTATAAAACTAATATTGTTCATGGTGTATTATTGATAGATAGATTTGTAGACTCTATAGAATATATCTTAATTATATGTCATGATAAAACTATGTTATGTTATGTATTATGTCTTCAAATACATTAATTAGTTGTATTGATATTATTCTCTAATATCTCTGATCTTTGTCAAATATCTTAATCATCTATTGTACTAAGACTATGATCTGATTTTTATGATTTTTACCAATATCTTAATCGGTGGGAAAACTAAGACTATGAACTTATCTCTACTTTTGGTGCTAAATATCTTAATAGGTAGGCAAACTAAGATTGTACTTTGATTTCTATGATTATTCCCAAATATTTTAATAAGTGCTCGAATTGAAACTATGTTTTAATCTCTATGAATTGGTTGTCATATCTATTGAATCTATGGTTCATGAGATCTGACATAATTAGGTGTCCTATAAATTGCATGGCTCGTACGATGAGTAGTAACCAATAGTTACTTAAAATAAATGTTATGGGATAACTCACTCGTGGTAGAGTGTGATATATAAGACTGTAGAGAAGGATATCTCGGTGCCCCCTATTTGAATGTTAAGATACCTCTATCAACACATTGGTCAATATGATTTTTGAGTGCATAATAATTATTATCCCAATGCCCATTTATTATATTATAATTTTAATATGGTTTATTTCTTATTCTTTGAAAATGATGTGTTGGATGGTACTGAGTAGGAGGAAGGATGATCATCTCCATGTATAGTAATGTGAATAATATGTCATGAGTCTTATCTCTGTCTAAAAAAGATATGGCCCTACTACTAGTGTCTTATACCCTATTGACTGTAAGATATGCTCTATAAAGTGTCTCTTTTCATATTTTGAGTATCTTCATTGGTTTTTATTATTTCCATTTTCCTTAATCATAGGTGGATTAGGTGCTTATAACATATTAGATTACTATGATTATGAGAGATGTAAATCCATATCTAACTCTGAATGTGTCACAACTTGTCCCAACTTATTCTATAATGCCATAGCTATGTAATATACATGTTGAAATGATTTTTATGTCTTATATACTAATTTATCCTTAAGAGGAAAAAAAAAATCCTCTAGAAAATATGGGTTGTACCTATAAGTATGTCTACTAGTAGATTGACTATTATATACATGATGTAATCATATAATGTAATCATTTATTATTTTTTATTTAACCTAGTGTAGTGAAGGGAACATCCCATATGTGACTCGAGGTCCTATAGTTTTTATTTAATTCATGTTAAAGACTTCTTCTAGCTAATCTTATGTATGTAGTGAACCACTAGGGAGTGAATAATGAAACCGATTTAATGCCTCACCCTCTAGATTTTATGGAAATAAATGTAAGAGAATCAAATAGTGAGTGACATGTACCATATCCTTTCTATATGATTGAAGGTGTAATTATGGATCTCCATGGACATTGAACTTTGGTAATGATGGTATATGAAATTTTGGTGGTAATTTTATATTTAATATTATACATGGGATAGTATTTCCATGGATGGCATTGGAATCAACCAAGGAGTAGTATTCTTTACTTTACAAATGAGCTAGTGTACTTGTTGTTGTAAAGCACCCATAATATGAATCATGGATATTTCCTCTTATAAAGGTATATTATCATCATCAATAGGTTAATTTAATTATTCAATATTTTTTTAATTTTATGCAAAGGTACACTACATTGAGGACATTTTGTTTTTCTCAGCATAACCTTTGGATGGGTGATAGATTGGACTTGGTGAAAGGGAAATAGTATATCACCTTTTTAAAGGTTAAGATGAGCAATGGGTTCTACTATAGTAAGGGGGATTGAGGGAGATTCATTGATATCTATTATTTTATTAATTTTTAAAGAAGTATCACATGCTAATAGAATAAAATATACATTATTGTCATACAAATGTATATTTTTTAAAATATGAACATAATTAGAAGTTAATTTATGTTTATATAAATGAATATTATCTTTTGAACTAACATTTTATAAACAATAAATCTAAACATGAGAACTAGAAGGATTAGACTCAATGTCTTCTTCACCAAATAGTAATCATTGTTATTTTAAGGTTAATAAAAAATATAGTCCAATTAACTTTTATAAGTAATATTATAAAAATTATCATTCACATGCTCATTGAGAGAGAGAGAGAGAGAGAGAGAGAGAGAGAGAGAGAGAGAGAGATTAGAAAAAGACTTTAACTTTTTATTACTATGAAATATATCATCATGTGTAGGTGCAATGCAATGCATGTCTTCACTAGATATGAGTGTAATACATATATGCTAAATTTTTTCAATCATGGAGTCAAGGGTATAGTAATTATCAATCATGTTTTCATTTGGCACATTATGACATGTAAGAGAAGAGCTAGATACATTTGAATTATCTACATTTTACATAGAATTATTGTGTTAGCTTGAAATGTAAAATAAGGTGATAAAATAACATCATCCACTTCATTTTGTGCATCAATAAGTGGTGTAATATAATTTGTGAATGATTTTTTAAACTAAATTAACAAGGGTAAAGAATGTGTATTTTGATTTTCTATGCTATGAACATCACATATAATGTTACTTGAACCATGTAAAGGTAAATTGATTTTATTATTCTTGTATTGATTTAATTTTAAAATGGATGTAAAAAAAGTGGTTTAAAAACTAGAATCATATTGAAACAAAACACTAAAAACAAGGGGTTATTTTGGCCTTATATTGTTTGTTTTATTTTGATAAGAAGGATAAGATAGAGGAGAAAAACAATGAGATGCATCTAATCTACCCTTATCAATACTTTCATTATCATGCTCATATTAATCATAATATCTATCATTACAAAAATAATCATCATCTTAATTATAAATGAAATCATGTTCATTATCATATGCTAGTGTGCAATCTTAAAAATTTATCCATTTATTTGTATAATTATGTCAAAAGTTTAGAAATTGATCAACTGGGTGAGGGGCAAGAGGTTTCTTGGAAATTATTTTAAACATGATAAAAAAAGAGAATATGAAGAATGAAAATTGTAAAATAATAGGGAGAATTTAAACCAACATAAATATATTTGAAATTATGCTAAAAATTTAGCCTAATGTAGGAAAATCATAAATTTGCTTAAAATTTTAAGGGCTAATATTTGAGTGTATGAGGACTTAGTATATAGATATAGGGTTTGGAGGGGTTTAGACAAAATTTTGAAATATTTAATAAATGAAAACCTAATAGAGGACTGATATGGATTAGTTAGGTTGTGAAAAAAAATAGAAAAAATTGGAATTTAATAACCCCTAATTTATTCCATAAAAATGGAGAAGGCAAACCCTAAGATGGAACTACAGTTATAAAGTAGTATTCAAAGTAATTCAGATTCACAAAATTATTTAACTTTTTAGGGAATATGCAATGTAAAACATTAGTTTTTAAAGGGTATAAATACAATAAATTAGGGTTTAAACATGAAATAAATATATCCATTAATATGTTTGAGAATTTACCTAATCTAATATTTCCAAAAATAGTATTAAATTACACAAATGAATACTTAGCTAGTAACTAACTGATATGGGTGATCTCGAGGCTAAAAAATGGCTTATAAGCTGATGAAAGTATCATAAAGAGGATCTATGTGTTATAATTCCTCTTGGATAGTAGCATCATACCTTGGATAGTAATACCAGGGTACTAGTGTTCACTTTTTATGCTAGTTTCCCACTTAGAATCTTTGAAAATGATTTCTAGGTTTTGTAGATGAGGTTTTGTTCTAGCTCTAGTCCAAATTTAGATTTTTTACAATCAATATGTTTTCATTAAATTATAATTTTATATTTAAAACCTAGGTTCTCATGCTTTCAAGGTTTTGAATGGACATCATGAGAAAAAGGAGTTTATGGGATAGGTTGGACATCCTCAACACCCTATTGTGTTAAATATTAATACCTTGAAAGGGGATAAATCTTGATGTAGTTCTCCCACTATAAGTGTTTGTGAAAGTGTAAGTGATGCTATTATGAGTCCCAGCTTTAGTGCTTTAATTAAGGCTTGAGACTTTAAATCTATGTGTTTTCAGCTTAGGGTGGTTGTAGATGATTGTGTGCATAAGTAAGGTTCAATAGGGATCAATAACCTTGATTTTTAATATGTTTTCTAAGCTTGTTATGTGTATTTACATATGATTTCCATCTAGTGAATAAAGGGTTAAAATTCATGTATATATATTGATATGGTGCTTGTGTGGGGTTTTAAATAGGTCTAGGCCAACCCTAGGTGTCTTTTGAATTAAAAATATATCTGTTTGGGCTAAAAAGAGGGAGAAGGAAAATAATGACAAATGGGACACTGACATGGGGTCCTAGTGTCCAAAGTATGGTACTCGTGTCCAGGAGGTAGATCTTGAGGCACTAGGGGCTTGGATGCCTAAAGGAGGGTTTGAGACTAATTTTGAGAGTTCTAGAGATGATTAAGGATCACACAAAATCTGTATATGTGTCTAAATATGGCATAAGATAGGTTTAAAGCTAATATAGGGATGGATGGTCTCAAATAATACTCATTCTACTTAAGTGACATTTTAGATGACTACAAATTCTTTCTAATGTGTATGCCCCTAATTTGCATTCATCTCATAAAATATTATGGGAATAAATTTAAGATTTTAGTTTTACTTATGGGGATATTAATTGGATTATTTTAGGATACTTTATTACTCTTATAAATACTTCATAAAAATGTGTACTCAATTATTCATATATAGTATGTGGGATTTAGCAGTTTTCATTTCTAACAATGGCTTATTAGATGTGGAACTTATAGATTCTATTATACATGGTCAAATAGGTGGCTTGGGAATAACCTTATTCAATTCATATTAGATCTGTACTCATTTCTAAAAATTAGATGCTTGTTTAAAAATTTTGTCTCTCTTACCTACCATATATGGATTCATATCAAAATCCTCTCATCCTAAATATGGATGATAGATCAAAGAAGGAAATGAATCCTTTCAAGTTTGAACACATGTGTTTATCTCAACTAAATATATCTAAGAGGATCAAGGAATGGTGGAATATAGAAATTCATGGTAGTGTTATGTTGACATTGGCTCAAAAAATCAATAATGTTAATAAAAATATCAAGATTTGGAATTGTCATGGTTTTTGCTATTTTATCATAAGAAGATTGGGGTAGATCTTAATTTAATATAGGAATATATTTATGGTAATGGTTTATGTGAGTAAAATCAACAAAAATAAAATTTTCTCCTTAGTGACTCATGAAGAAGTTTTCTAGAGGCATAAATATCAAGTATTATGGCTTAAAGAGTGGGACGGTAATATAATTTTTTTTTCATTTATCTACCATTAAACATAGGATTAATAATAGGATAACTAATATTATTCATTAATATGGTTTCTCTTACTCTAATCCTCCTGTTATAAAGGAATAATCAATTTCCAACTTTAAGAATTTTTTGATACCAGCAATGCTTTAAATAAGAGTAAGGCTCTTGAGTTTGTATAGAACATTCCTTTAATTATCTCCCCTAAAAATAAAATTGAGTTATTTAACTTCGTTACTAAATAAGAAGAGATTAAAATGGTATTCTTTATGAATGAATACAAATTTCTTGGTCCTAATAAATTTTGAATTGCCTTTTTGATAATAAGGCACATGTTGCTAAGCTCTGTTGGATGTTTATTAATGAGTCCAATCCTTGTATTTCAATTTTTTTATTTAATTATTTGGAAAGTAGACCTTCACTTAATTTTATTAATGAATATATTTTTTTCACTAGATCTTCCATTTAAAAATTTTTTGTTAATAATAGGAATATTATTCAAAAAGGTTGTAAATGGAAAATTGGTAATGGTATTAAAATTCAATTTTGGAGGTTCCATGGAATAGATAGTACCCATTGAGTAATCTTGAGCCATGTAATCAATTTAAGAATCATATACAACATCAATATGGGCTCATGGTTTAAGATTATTTTTTAGATTCAGAATAGCAGAAGATAATAGAAACAATTACAAGATGAAAATGTTGGTAATGAAGTTAGTAGAATTATCTTGAACTTAAATATATTACTTAAACGTATCCACATTCCTATTTTGAATAAGGAAGATGAATTAGTTTGGTCTACCTTAACTAATGGACAATATTATGTAAGAAGTGGTTATGCTAATATGATTTAACAACTTCAAGAGATAATTCCATGGTCTAAAATTTGGGATAAAGATCTTATTCTAAAAATTAACTTCTTTCTATGGATTTATTTGTAGAATGGGATACTCACTTTGAATAACTTAGCTAAGATAAGGATGACCTTGGTTAATATATGTGCTCTTTATGAAGATGATAATTAATATGTTCTTCATCTTATTTTATAGTGTCCCTTTTTTTTCAAGGTGTGGGGTCTTATTTTAGATAACTTTTAGACTAGTTGGTCTCATCTTTCGACTTTGGTAAATTTGTGGATTGTTTAAGTTTCACCATTATCTAACTAGGAACTTAAGAAATTATGGATATTATATTTGTCTCATGTTCTATGGGTAATATATAAAGAGAGAAACAATCAGGTATTTAGGGATACTAAAATCCCACTAAAAGAGTGGCTAGTACAATTTTCAACTTCATTTTTGAGAACCTGAAAATTATCAAAGGGAGTAATAAGCATAATTTTTATAAGCAAGAAGAAACCATTGCTAAGTATTGGATTTTATCTATGGACAATATGTATTCTAAGATGGAAATAATAATTAAAGTTATATGGTTAGATCCAATACATGGTTGGATTAAACTAAATCTTAATGCGGCCTCTAAGGGCAACCTAGGAATTTCAAGAGGTGGAGGTGTTCTAAGAGATTATAACGGCCTCTTAGTGGGTGCATATGAAGGGAATATGGGGTTTTAAAAAAAAAACTTGGGTGAATCTTTTTTTGCACTTTATGTGGTTCAATTAGTAAAAGATTAAGGTCTTAGTAGGCTAATGATGGAGGGGGATTCCCTTAACATCATCAATTATCTTAAGAATATCAATAAAGTGATCTAGATTATTGAAAATATCATAAAATAAATTTCATTCATTGCCCTATATTTTCATGAGGTTTAATTTACAAATGTTTTAATAGAGGGTAATCAATTCGTAGACTACTTTACTAATAGGGTTGTGGTATCACAATATTTCAGAATTTGGGCAAAAAATGAGGTATTTCCCAATAATGTTGATGTCATCATTGATAGAGACAGGTCCAACTCACACGCTTAATCACACTTTTTTTTATTAGGATATTCATTGCATTTCAATGATGTGAACGTTTTAAATTTATAGAATTATTTGATTATTAGTAATTATTATAAGGAGTTTAATGATTACACATGGGAGGAGAATTATAAGTTCTAGTGGAGCTTCAAGGGTAGAAAAAAAGTGTATTTTATTAAGGTTTTTTGGTTTGAAATGCTAATTTTTGTCTGCTATCCTACTATTTTCAATGTGTCTAGGCATCAATATTTTAATATGGGTGGAGATCTGAATAGAGTTGAACAATTATCAATAGAGAGAATTAAGAAAGAATTGAGGATCTTGGAAATTATTCATACTATAGGATTGACTAATTTTATAGATAAAATTGATGGTTTTGATAATATCCTATCCAAAAAAATTGTGTCTCAGTAGAATGATCATTGAGTATAAATTAATAATATCTATGTTGAAATCACTAAAGGATCGATTGCCCATGTGATTGGTATGCAAGTGTAAGAAGTAAAGTAGGTTAAGTCTAGCAGGGACTATAAGAAGGATAAAGATAGATTCTTTTTAGAGAATGAATTATTGATAGAATGTTGAGGGGCTTACCTGAGAAAGGGTTTTTTGAATCAGTATGATGTGGTAGCTTAGAAAATAATGAGGTATGTCACTGTTGATGGAATATTTTTAGTTTTCAATTATTTTAATCTATCTATTATGAATTATTTTTGACATAATATTCCCCTTAGTTTTACATATTATATTGTTGACTTTCTAGAAATATTTGTACTTGAAGTGAAAAGGGGTAAAATAATCTTCCACTCCATCAAGGAGTGATTTCCTCATCTACAAAATTTTCAATGCTTTAAACCCTAATGTTCATACTAACGTGAGGAAGGGTCATGATAAAATGGTGAATAACCCTAAAATAATCTTAATAAGTGATACTAAGATGAATCATAGGAAGGTCAAAATGGTAGATCATAATCAGGGTATTCTTGTTCTTGATAGGGAGTGTGTAGTTAAAGAGGATTTGGTTAGGAGTGATGGTTCTAGGAATGTTTTTGATTTAGATATGAAAGTGGGCATGGATGATGTGGAAAATTTAGATGACCTTAAAATAAAAAATGATTGTGATGTTCTTTAGGAAAGGATGTATGAGTTTGTGTAAGCATTGAAACTATTGTTCCCAAAATCTGTCACTTGCTTTTGTGGACAACATACAAACATAAATTCTATCTTTTCTTTCTCAAAAATATTTTGAGCAGTTAAGTTTTTCCAAATATTCATGCCTTTTCAGCTAAAGAAGTCACAAGTTCAACAGGCAGGCTTTCTTCAAATGAAGTTCAAAACACTTAAGGCTTTTCCTTAGTGTTTTGAGGATGGTTCAACGCCAAAGTTCAATAAAAAGACTTAACGGTGGGCTTTAAACAATTAGAATGAACCATATTGAACCATTGAACCCTACCTCCAAAAGGTTTAAAGGTTCAACGAGTTCAAAGGTTCAATGACTTCGGCGGACTTAAAGAAAAGAAAGATTTGAAGAGTTAACATTGAATCACTCAACTGTTTAACTTTGAACCATTTTGGTCCAAAGGTTCAAGGTTCAACGAGTTCAATAAGTCTGAAAGACTTAAAGAAAAGAAGGAATCAAAGAGCAAAGATTGAACTGTTGAACCTTGAACCAAAAAGAGTTCAAAGGTTCAACGAGTTCAAAGGTTCAAATGACTTAGATGGACTTAGAAAATCTAGAGAGTTCGAAGCTTCAAAGAAATCAAAGAAATAAGATTGAATCATTGAACCGTTGAACCTTGAACCAAAATGGTTGAAAAGGTTCAAGGGTTCAATGAGTTCAATAAGTTTGATGGACTTAGAGAATAAAAGGCCTCAAAGAAAGAGAATGAATCATTGAACCGTTGAACCTTGAACCTGAAAGGTTCAAAGGTTCAATGGGTTCAAAGAGTTCATAAGTTTGAATGGAATCTTTGAGAAAATGAAGGAAGTAAAAGATTCTAGAAAATTGTTCAAATAAATGGTTCAACTGAAGAAGAAAAGAAATCGAATGCAGCCCTTCACAAAACATTGAACCTTGAACCAAAAGAGTTCAAGGTTCAAAGTTCAAAGAGGATCAAGGTAACCAGTGACGTCCCCACAGACATCAATTTTAGGGTGATGGAATAACCATTGATTTTCAAAAGCCCTGAGAACAAACTCAGTGACGAACCAAGGAAGGAGTTGAAAAGTTAGCTAAAAGTGAGAAGATAGCCCCAAGAGCTTAGATCACCAAGGAAAGACAAAATGTGGCAAGAAAGAGAGAACAACTATAGGAAATCTAGAAATATTTGTAGGAGAGTTTTTTCTAGTAGGTGGAATAGTCCACCAAGTAGACATTAGGGAACACAAACATTCAAGGATGTGGCCTATTTTTCTTCATTGAGTAAAGGCAAATAGACAGTCGTGTAAGTAGCATTAAGAAGAACAGATAACCCATGCTGAGGAAGGGACATTTTAGATAATTCAGAACACCAAAGTCAAGGCTAATGACCTATTCTAGCATGGCCCTTTCACAGATATTCAATGCATTCAATTTAGCATGGGTCATTTTCATGAAAAGAAGTGCCCAAAGTCTTTCTTGAAATGCTATATATTATAAACTCCCATTTTGTATAAAGGAGATCTCTCTCTTATCATAAGTGAAGCTCTACCCAAATTGAAAGGCATTCTGAGACATTGAGCTTAGACTATTAATCATATTTTGTTAAATGAATGAGAAAGCAAGCAACCTTTCAGACTTTGTGTTGGAATAAGCTTGTGTCATCTAGGAAATTATTCTTATGTATGTTCCCTAAATACAGTCTTGTCCATTTAATAAAACAAGTAGAACAAGTGGAAGTAAGCTGGAAGATGTCTTGAAGCTAACTGTGGGAGACTTTGTGCTACCATAATTGCCTTTAGTTTGTGTTTTGTGTAAAGGATACTAGAGAGACTTTGAGCTCTCTTTATCCTTCATTATCTTTTAATCTATTGTAGTTTTAATTGTAGACTTTGAACTACATTTAATCCTGATGTATTCCATTATCCTAATCAATGGGAGGAATAATGAAAGACTTTGTGCTTTTATTGGTTTCTTCTGGTTTTTGTTTCTACCTAGGAAGAATCCTACTATTTGTTGAATATCACTTCTGAAAGAAAAGAAGTGCCTTTTCAGATATTACATTAGAATTCTCCTCTTTTATGTGAACATCATCTCTGAAAAAAGAGAGATGGATGGTATGATTTCACCCCTGTGTGTATTTTTAGCTTATAAACTATTATATACTATAGTATATAATAGTTTATAGGGAACCTCCCCTTGATGAGAGGAGAGATTTATCTCCTTATGATGTGGTAGACCTACAAATTTTGCTTATTAAATCTCCTTATGCTATGGTTGATGCACCTATTTTGTCGCCAGTCAGCTGGTGACAAAATATTCACCCAACAAAAACTACTTAAATAAAGAGGTACAAAAGACTAAACTGGTTATAAAGAGACTCTAGATAATGATAATAAGGATGTTGAGTTGTGTAAGAAAAATCAAAGCAATCCTAGGGAATTTGATGTGGTTATGGATAATGTTAAGAGTTAAAACAATCTAGACAAAATTAGAGATGAAGTGGAGCTACATAAGGCCATTATCCATTGGTTCATGAAAGATCCCAAAATACTTAAAGAGGAGGTGAGCAAGCTGAGTCAAAATGATGGGATATTTTGTACCAAGGTGGACCTGATAGAGATGAGTTATCATTTTATGGACTTGAAAGAGAGAATGGATAGAATGGTGAGAGAAACTATGAACCTTAAGGATAATCTTTTTATCCTTGTGTATTTTAGCCACATTTCTATTAAAACTATTTGCAAAGTATAGAGGGGTTAAAACTCCTAGCTAAGAGGAAAAATGAAGATCTTCTCATTATTAGGGATGATATGAACATGAAGGTATGGTTGCATAGGAAGATGTGTTTTAGACATATCATCACATGGAAAATACTTTTATGAGCATGATGGATAACTGGGAGATATCATATGAGACTTAGAAGTGTATAGGGTATTAAAGTGATTTTTTGTTTCTTTCTTTTCAACTTTTGGCTATTTTTTATCTAATGTTATAGTTTATCCTACGTTTATTATATTTTGGGGCAGACTATTCTTTTTAGGTAGGCTTAATGTTTTATTTGGTCTTTATGACCTAGTCTACATGTATTTTGTAATGGGTAGGGTTCATCTCAAAACCCTCTTTTCCCAATAATAAAAAACATCATGGGGTCCTAAATATAAGGATTCAATTTAATGAAAAACCTTGGATGGATAAATATTCATCTAATACAACATGATAATATGGAAGGAATGTAGGGTTGAAATCTTAAAAATAGCTACAATAGTGTATCATTTTTTTAAATAGGAGACGAGGTGGTCTTCTCTTGCACATATAGTTGAAGAAACTAGATTAGTAATATCATCCTATGGATTCACTTGCATTTTTAATTCCCCATGATTAATAATTATAATATTATTTAATTAAGGTTCAAGCTTATTTTATATAAATTATAGGGTAAACTCATAATATTGGAGGATATTTATATGAGATAAATTTAAGATAAAATTTTACTAGTAATAAAATTTATTTATTTTATAAATAAGGTTTAGATACAATGTATTTTAAATTGTCAAGTTTTATAATCACATGGGTTTCATTGTTGAGCATTATTTTAACCTTTTAGGGTTTAGCTAAATAAATCCTAAGTTTGATTAAAGGGATAAGTAGTCTAAATCATGGAAATAATATGCATAAAGTAACCAATAATTTGATATATATTTGACTACCTTTGAATATCTAAAAATATTGATAAATATGTGTAAATAAAGACTTATCTAAAAAACCCTGATATAGATTATCTGAGTGATGGAAATTGAGATAAAAACAAGTCTAAGTGTCATAAATTAGATCCATGTATCACAACCCATCCTATATAGTATTTTCACATTTGGGTAGTGGTGTCATGTGGCTCTAGTGTCTTGATAATGGTGTTAATGTCCTCTGTGTGGACTATCCTAAACTTTTAGGTGTACTTGTGTCTATATTTTTGGGTTTTATTTGTGCATGCTTGAATTCTAGAACTCTATATTATGCATGTAATAGATTATTTATGATGCAAACCCTAATCCCCCTTGAAATTATGGTATAAGATAAAAAGTGTGTTCAACAGTAGGATAGGCTTGACATCCTTAACACCCCATTGTGAAGAGAGTTTCATACATACCAATACTTTGAAGACGGTTCAATCCTAATGTAGTTTTCTCCACCTAGGTGTTGGTGCAAGTGAAAGTGATACTAGAATGATAGTGGTCTTGAGTGCCTTGAGTGTGCTTTAGATTGGAAATTTTGAAAATTTGAGCTTAAGTAATTTGTAGATGGTAATATGTAGAAGTAGGGTAGAATAAGGATTAATAACTTGATCTTTCTCAACTTGTTTCATGTTTGAATAGGTATTTGGTAATCAATTTCCATATAATGGATAGAGGGATAAAATTCATGTATTTATATTGTTATTTTTATTTTTTGGATAAAAAAAGATTCTTAGGCCAACCTTATGAGGGTTTTACCTTTGAAAATATATTTGTTCAAGAAATCTAGGGTAAAGGACATAGGCTTCATTTCGGGGAAACTAGCACCACATAGATCTAGTGTCATTAATATGGTGATAATGTCTAATTGGTATAAATTTGGACACAAATGGCCAGGATTTGGAAACAAGGGTATGTGACTATGTTAGAATTTACTAGGGATGCTTGTGTCCCACACAAAGTTTGGAAAAGTGTGATAATATGCTCTAGGATAGGTCTAGGGCTAAGATAGGAATAGTTAGTCTCAAGTCACACTCTTATCACTCAAATACCACTTTTAGGTGATTACATTCCCCCTTTTATGCTAATAATAGATCAAATTAAAATGACTAGTATACCTAAGAAGTGAAGCTTTTGAAGATGAATATGAGTATGTGCAGCTAGGTCTGCGTATGTGAAACATGATCCAATACATGACCTATAAATGAAGTATGCATAAATAAATCATTCCTTAAGAGATATCAAAATAAAAATATTATTATGATTAAATAAATAAGTAAAGATATAGGAAAGTGGAAATGAATAAATACACCTCGTTGAGTATGAAAATCAATGCATAAACCTAGTGACAATCTATGTTTGTGTGTATGGTGATTAATCATTGAATAACTTGAACTAAGTTGATATCTTGCTCAATCCTCTTATGTGGATGCCTCAATAACTTATTCTAGTTTTGACTCCATCATTTCCCACCTTTGTTTGGTGGATCATGAATTGTGAATAGATTGGATTGGATTGATAGTTTGTCTAACCTCTCATGTGGGTGGCTATAAAACTGAATTAGGATATGAATCAATCATTTCCCACCCATGTGTAGTAGATGAATTTGAAACTAATATAAATAAAAAATAATTTAAATGTATAACTAAATATATATAACTATATGTGTTAGGTATGTGGTCACTTGCATACATTAGGCATCTCTGGGCCACTCAAAAATGCTAACCACTACAGATGGAGTAAGGCATGAAATTGGTAAGAACCTAGAATATGATGTCAAGTGTATACAACATAGAGAATGACATGGAATTTTTCATTCCATCTAAACAACTAGTTTATAACTAAGCATATGGAAACAGTGTATCATGCACATGCCCCCAATCTTGTATCTAAGAATATTAATTATGAGTTATGTTATAATAATTATATTTGGATATTTAATCTAAATATGAGAATGCTCATGTAACACATGATGCCCCTAGTCTAAAAAACTAATATGAATTTGATCTGAGCTAATGTGAATCTAAGTAGCATAACTATAAAACATATAATTGTATCTATGAAAATATGTACTCTACCTAGTGTACTATTTTAGCCAATTTGAGTTGTCTTAAAATTAAGGCTACTAAATAGTAGCACCACATTTTGGAAAGTAGTTCTATGTGGCACTAGTGTCCTTATTTAGGCACTAATGTCTATCTAGTTTAAAATTTGTGTCACTATATTTCTTTCTAAGTTACTATTTTTATGTGTTTACTTGTGTCTAATTTTCTTAAACTAAGCTTGTGTGATGAAAAATGTTTTGTGAGTGTAATATAGGAGCTTGATCTCTATGAAAAACACCTGTGAATGCCCCCTCTTTTGAGGGTAGTTGTTGAACATATGAAATAACTATCCTAAAAATAAAAATCTTTACAAAATGTGTTTTATCTAGAGAATATACAATAACTTCATGAAAATCTAATATAATGTCCATACATAACATCGAGATGTAAGAGAATCTGAACATAAGTATGTAATGTAAGACGTATGTCATGTCTATAATTTCATAAGGATGTCAAGATAGATTTAATAAATGTATATATGTATATAACAAAAAATATAAGTATAAATGAGTAGTTACTTAGGTGGATGGGGCATGATGTCCATCATGGTACCCAAGTAGGAAGGGTAAATACATGAGGTCCCTCATGGCATAAAAAATTAGTTTGTGTAACAAGTAAAAATAAGTGTCATGGCCATGAAACATACAATAAAACATACACACAAAGCACATGAGGCACACAAATTAGGCCAAGAGGCCATAATACAAGGGACATAGGAACATGCCACTAAATTTGAGAAAATAAGACATACAAGGACATGTTAAAATGTCCACATATGTAATTGAAAAGCAAATTGGGTTAGACCCACATAGAATGACATATTCAAATGTTTGTATTCAAAATAATGAAATCACACACAAGGGACATGGGAACATGTCCAAGGCATACATATTATGCATATAAGTGGTGTAGAGCCAAAGAATAAGGGCATAGTCAAATACCCTCAAATAGAATAAGCATAAAAATAAAATCAGTCTAAACTATGAAAGCTAGAAATGAAACATGTATGAATGTAGTATAAACTTGTGTGAGAGATAGGATGTATATATGTTAAGTCTAAAATAGTGATTTTCAGCAAAAAAATCTGAGTAAGAGTAGAAATGATTAATATTTAGATATAATAATGC